>CM076581.1:1600162261-1600653377 GCA_034641835.2 Pinus albicaulis
AAGCTGACCTGGAGTTAAATTACCTCTGGTCCGATCTATAAGTTGCCCCTTCGTCCCTATTGAGAGCTGCCTTAGAGTACGTCCAAGCAGGTCTGGAGTTAAATGACCTCTGACCTGATCTATAGACAGAAATTGGGTTACTCTCCTTCTTTCACTTTCCTCCTCAATGTCCCATCCCACCATCTAACTAAAATATCCTTTAGTATTAGATGACTTTCCCTTTGGAAGCCTTGGCTAGTGGATGCAAGTAATTTCTTTTCATGACTCCATAGCCCAATGGATGGCACATTTTTGACCTATTCTTTTTTTTGAAGCATCCTGCTGTTTTGTTCCTTTCCCTCCCATTACTTTCTCAGTCTATGATCCCATGACTCAATCCAGCAACCGACCAACCCAATCATTCAAAACCCCCCTCTACGCTTCATAACTAGCCTAACATCTCATTTGAGCCTCAAAGATATATCATTCTTTGCTCTATTTGGAGAGATCCCTCTCCGGGTCCAGGAGGGCTAGATCCTAGGGCCCCAAAGTGGTTTTATGTTGTCTTATCTTTTGGTATTGCCAAATCTGCCAAAACATAGGAACCCCAACATGCCAAACCACCCTGCAACTCCACCTACAGAAATAACGAATATCTTGAAGTAAAATGTGTTGTAGGGATCAAAATAAGGTTGGCCTGACGCCAAGATCTGAAAATGAGCTCAAAGCCTTCCAATATTGTCCTCCCAATGAAGTAGAAACCTCCTCCAGTGAAAAGGAGCACTGAAATGGCCTAGATCTAGAGATTTGGTTTCCACTTGTTGCAGCTTGAAAAAAAAACCAAACCCTCAATAGGATTTGTGCTATAGTTGAAAGAAGAAGCTTGGCCTTAATCCAGATAGAGGACAATGTAGTGCAAGACTCCTCCAAGAGCTACTCAATGGAAGAGGTGGGATTCGTTATCAGGAACACCCTATGCTAAACATCACTCTATCTCAGCTAAATAGCAAGAGAAAGATATATGTCTAAACAGACCATATACAAAAATATCATATACATCAACAACCTCCATATGGATGCCATCCTCTTCCTTAAATAGAATATGAGCTTGAAAGCCCTAAGCCCCATCCAAAAAGATCACTACATTCACACAAAGCATCTCCATCTAAAACTGCGTTGTCCCTCTTTGATGGCCACTACTCCATGACAACGCTATAGATTTGGTCAAGGTTGACCCAATCAAAGTGATCCATCCCCTTTCACACCAAGGTTGCTTCAATTAAGTTGCCAATATTTGTCTCTTTCACATTTGGCATTGATTTATTCATTATTAGGGAGAATTTTGGACCTCCTTTGCCCTCTTATTCTTTGAACAAAGGAGAAAAACAAAATTGAATATTCCAACTAGCTCATGGCTAATTGGGAATATTACATTAGATCGAAAGACGAAGAGCACAATACGATTGTCTCTCTAAGATTTAGTATTGTTTAATGTATCAAAATAAGCTACAACGAAGGCTTTGTGGGACAATTTAGGGACTTTGTATCAATCTAAGTCTCTCGTGAATAAACCGTTCCTACGGAAAATGTTGTATAACCTAAGGATGAAGGATGGAGACTTGATGACAGAAAATATAAACTCCTTCAATATTGTGGTAAGTCATTAATTTTCTGTTGATATTAAAATTTAAGATGAAGATAAGTGCATCAATCTATTGTCTTCTCTACTAGAATCATGGAATATTATGGTTGTTGAAATACGTAGCAATACAACTACCTTGAAGTTTGATGAAAAAATATCATCCTTGATAGTTTGAAGGTTTCCATGGTTTAAGTTTGGAGATATGGAATTCAGAATCTCCACAGTATTCATTTTTTCATCTACATTTTGAGTCTAAAACAAGACTCATCATCAGGACAAAAATTTCCAAGAAGAGAGGAGGACCAATGCAATAAATACCGAATGGAGCTCCATTCAGTATTTATTGCATTGGTCCTCCTCTCTTCTTGGTAGGTTTTGTCCCAATGATGAGTATTTTTTTAGACTCGAAACATAGACAAAAAAATGAAGATTATGGAGATTTCTAATTCCCTATCTCAAAAAATATCATCCTTGTTTTTAGAGGATATGATATAGAAAAATATGGAGAGCTAGAATGGATGGTCCCAAAACAAAAATAAAAATAAGTCCTTAAGTGGGAGATCTATATCTAGAGGGAGATCTAAATATAAAGGGATATCTAAATCTCCAAGAAAAATTGTAAAGGTATGCTAAAAATGCAAAAAAGAAGTGCACTACAAAAAGGACTGTATATCTAAAATTCCTAAGAAAGGAAAAGGATTTGATGATGATTCTTCTACATAGGCGAAAACCACCTTAGATGAAGGTGGGGATTTGTTCTTGAATTCTTCTTCAATTACACACATAGGTGATGAGGCATGGTTGATTGACTCGGGTGCATCGTTTCACTTCACTCCCTATAGGGAGTGGTTCTGTGGGTATGAGTGTTAGGTCCTAGATTACAAGTGTATTCCATTATTGTTGTTAGTGTAACCCCCTTGCTGTTATTGTTGTACCCCTGTAACCCCCATATTGTTATTATTGTGACCTTACAATTTATTGTTAGGTAAGCTAGGATTATATTGTGACCCCATGGACTTCTACATATAGAAGGAGGTTTTTTAATTTGTATCATCCAAGAATTTTTCATTTATTTAGTGTAAAGGAGGTTTCCCCCTCGAAGTGGCTTATTTCTAAGGCGTTGATCTCTCTTTTCTTCTATTTTTGGAGCTGGTTTCATAAAATTTGGTATCAGAGCTTTGGATTCTAGGGTTTTTTTGCTCCAAACAGGACATTGTGGAATTTTAGTTATAACTTTGTTTCTGTGAAGTTTCAAAATATGAAATTTTTATCATGCGAAGCCACAATCCTAAGGAACTTCGTGTAAACAATTTAGATCTTGGTTTGCAATATTTTCGGAGATATTATCTATGGAAGTTAGGGTTTCTGCAAACTCCCAAATTTCATCTAAAATAGGTGACCTTGGGAAAATTGTCATAACTCTCTCTGTGAGCATCAGATTGGAATTATATAAAAAGTGGCCAAAATTTAACAAATTTTAGTTTCCTTTTTATCAATTTCAGAGCCTAAGAAGGAAAAAATGACACGTGGCACACCGTACAAGTGTTCTCTACTAAAAAAATCCATAATTAGGTAATTGTGGGAGATTGGGAATAACTTTTCCTTGAAGCATCCAAATCAAGTAATACCTGTGGAATTCGAAAGAAGATTCATAGGGCTAATTCAGGACCAAATTTCAGATATTGAAGATCCAAAATTACAAAGATAATTTAGTTTCGATATCGAGCTCCTCAAAAGCAATAAAAATGTGTGTATTTTTTTTCAAATTGCATAAGTCTTGATTGAAAAATCAGTTTGAAGTGATTCCAAGGACATATTGAAGCATAGATATCAGTATTGGATTCTAAAATTTCTCCTAAAAATAATTCAACACCCATAAATCCCTCACAATACTCTACTATGACTCATGAAGATGAAGAAGTGCAACATGATATATCAAAATTACAAGAGCAAGTGCACCAAATTTCGCTCTCGCAAAGAGAAAAAAAAATGAAATGGAAGTTTTAAGGAAAGACGTGGAAGCTAAGATGGATGGTTTGCAGAAAGGTGTGGAAGCTAATATGGATGGTTTGAAGAAAGGCGTGGAAGCTAATATGGATGGTATGGAAACAAAAATGGAAGGTTTGAAGGAATACATGGAAGGTTTGATTGAATGTTTGACAAAGTTGATACAAGAAATGATTCCTAGTGGAAAAAATATAGTAGAGGAAACTCATGGTGAGAGAAAAATAAATGTTAATCATGATTTCATAAACTCGAATATTGGATGGAAGACCCACAATATTCCAAATTTCGATATGAGAAAATTTGATGGAAAGGATCCCGTAACATGGATACTATAGATGGAGCAATATTTTGATCTCAATAATGTGCAAAAAACACAAAAGGTACACATTGAAACTTTATATTTAGAAAAAAATACATTTGTATGGTATCAATGGCTTTGATCCCGTAAAAAAATTGTCATTTGGTTAATTTTTACGCAGGAAATGATAGCACATTTTGAGGATACAAAGAGAAACACCTTTTTTATCCAATTGATAAATTTCAAACAAAAGGGTTCAGTGGTGGAGCACATTGAGGACTTCCAAAAATTGAATATAAGGGAAACTAATATTCCAAAAGAACACAATATTAATGTCTTCATAGGGACTTTAAAGGATAACATCAAACATGAGGTTCATGTTTGGGAACCTGATTCGTTGGAGAAGGCATTCAGGTTGGCAAGAAAAAATGAATGTAAAATTATGGCGTCAAGGAATCCTACCACTCACATCTACAAAGATGGAAGTGTTGCTACTCCTAGACTTCCACAACCTACAAGGTTGACACCACAACAATTGGAAGAAAAAATAGCAAAAGGGCTTTGCTACAGTTGTGATAGAAAATACACTAAAGGTCATAAGTGTGCTGGGAGGTGTTGATGTTGTACTAAGAGTACAATGGTTACAATATTTGGGGACGGTAGCTTTTAAGTTTCAAGAACTCTTCTTGAAATTTTTTTCGAAAGGAAAGGAATTCAAATCACGGGGTATCGCGAGGAAGCCGGGAAAGATAATAAGCTCTAATGTCATGACAAAGCTTCTAAATAAAGAACAACAAGGCGTAATTTCACAATTATGCTAACTAGAAGTTCCAACATCAAAATCATCTATTTCTCCAGATCTCCAAAAAGTCTTGGACAATCATTCTAAGTTGTTTGAAACTCCCAAAGGACTCCCACCTATTCGTGATCATGATCATGCTATTCATTTGATTCCAGGAATTGTTCCTCCAAACATAAGTCCTTATAGATATCCTTATGTCCAAAAGAGAGAAATTGAACGTATGATTGCAGAAATGTTAGAGGTTGGTATAATTCAACCTATTCAAAGTTATTTCTATGCTCCAATAGTATTGGTGCACAAGAAGGATGGATCATGGCACATGTGTCCAGATTATAGGGAGCTCAATAAGCTCACTATTAAAAATAAGTTACCCATTCCTGTGATTGATGAATTATTGGATGAATTACATGGAGCAATTTATTTTACCAATTTGGATCTTCGTTCAGGATATCATCAAATTAGAATGAAGACTGAAGATATTTCGAAAATAACATTTCGAACTCATGAGGGTCATTATGAATTTTTGGTCATGTCTTTTGGCCTTACCAATGCACCTTCTACATTTCAAGGGTTGATGAATTCCATTTTCAAATCCTTCCTTAGAAAATTTGTGTTAGTATTTTTTGATGATATACTAATCTACAACAAGTCTTGGAAGGATCATGTTCAACATGTTGACAGGGTGATCAAACTATTGGAGGAGAAAACATTATATGAAAAAACCTCCAAATGTTTCTTTGGAGTACAAGAGGTGTAATATATGGATCATATTGTATCTCACGAGGGTGTTAAGGTAGACCCTAAAAAAATTAAAGCCATTAAGGAATGGAAAGTCCCCACAACCATAAAATAGTTGCGAGGATTTATCGGGTTAACATGGTATTTTCGCAAGTTTGTTAAGAATTATGGGAGAGTAGCAACACCTCTAACAAAATTATTGAAGAAAGATGCATTTTCATGGACTCCTAAAGCAACTAAGGCCTTTGAACATCTTAAAGAGGCAATTTTCCTAGCATCGGTCTTAGCTACGCCAAGCTTCACAAAAACCTTTCTTGTGGAATGTGATGCCTTAGGAAATGGAATTGATGTTGTTTTAATGCAATAAGGAAGACCCATTTATTTTGAAAGTCATCCAATCAAAGGAAAGTATTTATAGAAAGCTATTTATGAGAAGGAAATGTTGGCAATACTACATGCACTAAAGAAATGGCGACCTTACCTAATGGGAATAAACTTCAAGGTAAAAACTGATCATGATAGTATTAAATTCTTTTTGGAACAAAGAATATCTTTAGAAGACAAAGAAAAATGATGGGTTATGAATTTGAAATCATCTACAAAAAAGGGAACCTAAATGTTGTTTCAGACACACTCTCAAGAAAGGATGAAGAGGTGGAAGCATTGCTTTGTTCCATTTCTATTATCCAACCAGATTGGATAACCAAAGCAAGGGATGAATGGAAGAAGGACAAAGAAGTGTGGAAACTCATTCAAAAGTTGCAACAAGATCCTAGTACATTTGATACATTTAGTTGGAAAAATGATTCCTTATGGTACAAATATCACTTATATATTTGTAAGAATTCCCAACTAAAACAAAATATTCTTTTGGAATTGCACACTTCTCCTTTAGGAGGATACTCAGGATTTTTAAAAACTTAGCACAGGGCGAAGAAAGAATTTTTTTGGGATGGCCTTAAATCTAATATTCAAAATTTTGTGGCGAAATGTTTTTTTTGCCAGCAAAATAAATTTGAGACAATTAAGACCCAGGTTCTTCTACAACCTTTATCCATTCCAAGTCAACGTTGGGAGGAGATTTCAATGGATTTTATCACAGGTTTACCTAATTCCAAAGGAAAGAGTGTCATCATGGTGGTAGTTGATAGAGTTACCAAGTATGCACACTTTTGTGCATTATCTTATCCAGTTAAAGAAAGTACAATTTCTACTTCATTTATGGAAACAATTCAAAAGCTACATGGAAACCCAAAGATTATTGTAAGCGACAGAGATCCCATTTTATTGGAAAATTTTGGACAAAATTATTTTATTGTTTGGGTACTCAACTAGCTCATAGCTCATCTTATCATCCTTAATCCAATGGTCAACCTGAGATAGTGAAAAAATATTTGGAAGGATATCTTCGTTGTTTTGTATCTGATAAAAAAACACAATGGGTCAAGTGGTTACCTCTAGCTGAATGGTGGTATAACACTTCCTTCCATACTGCAACAAAAATAACCCCATTTATGGCACTGGACGGATATCACCCACCATCCATCACATCATCTTTAAGAGAAAATTCTAAGATTCAAGTAGTGGAAGATCACATTAGGCATCAAAAACATGTTCTCCAAATCTTAAAGGATAACGTAAATTTGGCACAAAATTGAATGAAACAATAGGCATATCAACATCGTAGCGAGAGAATATTTGATGTAAGAGACTAGGTATTTTTATGGCTACACCCATACAAACAAACATCCCTCAAGCAAGCTAAGAAGGATAATAAATTATCGCCAAATTACTATGGTCCTTACAAGGTGTTGCAAAAGATTGGTACTATGGCATACAATTTGGAGCTTCCTTATTCTTCGCGAGTGCATTTAGTTTTCCATGTTTAATGCTTAAAGAAGTTTATAGGTGACAAACTTCCAGTTCAAACAATATTTCCAGAACTGGATGAGGAAGGAAAAATCATATTAGAACCTGAAGTAGTCACAGAAGAAAGAGCTCGACAACTACAAAATCGATCAATTTCATAGTATCTCATCAATTGGAAGAGCTTACCCACTGAATATTCTACATGGGAGGATGAGAATTTTATATAGAAGCATCCAGAGCTACTCAAGCATTGAGGACAAAACTTTTTTGAAGGAGAGGAGCATGTTAGGTCCCTAGATTACTAGTGTAGTCCCTTATTGTTGTTAGTGTAACCCCCTTATTGTTATTTTTGTACCCCTGTAACCCCCATATTGTTATTATTGTGCCCTTACATTATTATTTTTAGGTCAGCTAGGATTATATTGTGACCCCATGGACTCCTATATATAGAAGGAGGTTTTGTCATTTGTATCATCCAAGAATTATTCATTTATGTAATGTAAAGGAGGTTTCACCCTCGAAGTGGCTTATTTCTAAGGCATTGATCTCTCTTTTCTTCTATTTTGGGATCTGGTTTCATAAAAATGAGAAATATTGTAGTGGTGATGTATTCCTAGGGGATGACAGGAAGGCCAGAATCATAGGACATGGAAAATTCAAGTTGAAGTTGCAAGGTGGAAGGATTAGAACACTTCCTAGTGTTTTGCACGTTCCTACATTGGTCAGAAATATGATTTCTATAAGCAGGATGGATGATGCAGATGTAAAAACAATGTTCGATAAAGATACCCACAAGATGATTCGGGAGAACTGGTATTAATGCGAGGAATTTAGATTGGATCTCTGTACAATATTTTGGGTAGCTTTTTTATTGATGGGTGCAACATTTTTTTGGTTCCTAAAGGTGGAGCATAAAAGTTAGTGGTCTTTATAGAAAAGACTACGTTATGGAATAAAATATTGGGAAACATTGGAGAGAAGCGTATTTGAATACTGCATGGTAATGGCATGATAGAAGTTATGTATAATTTATCTCTGGATTTCGAATTCTATGAACATTGTGTATATGGGAAGCAGAATCAGGTGAGTTTCCCCTCTACTGTTAAGAGGGAAAAGGGATATTAGAGCTTTTTTGTTTGGACCTATGTCATTTCCATTACTGGGTAATTGTGTGTACTATGTCTCATTTATAGAAGACTTCTCGAGGAATACATGGAAATATTTCCTCATGAAGAAATCATAAGTCTTTGACAGGTTAAAAAATTTAAGGCTCTGGTGGAAAATTAGACGGAGAAGAAGATCAAAGTGTTGGGGAAAAATAATGGTGGAGAGTTCTGCAAGAAGGAATTTGAAGAGTTCTGTAAAAAGTGTGGTATAGCATGGCAGAAGACTACTCCATACACATCTCGAAAAAATGGAGTTGCAGAAATAATGAACACAACGTTGATGGAAAAGGCAAGAAACATTCTCAGTGGTACTGGATTACAACTGGAATTTTGGGCAGAGGTAGTGGATATTGCATGTTACATATTTAAAAAATCACCTTCATCAACGTTGAAGGATAAGACTCCACATGAGGTATGGACTAGAAATAAATCCTCTCTTTCACGTCTAAGGGTATTTGGTTGTGATGCATATGTACATGTTCCAAAGGAGAAAAGAACCAAGTTGGATGGTAAATCTGAAAGGTGCATATTTATTGGGATTAAGGATGGTTTAAAAAATTATAAGCTTTGGAACCCAAAAACAAGGAAGGTTATGTATAACTAAGATGTGGTGTTTAGAGAGGTGAAATATGTTATTAAATATGAATTCCTACCAAAGGAAGCTGAGAAGATAGAGTTTGAACTAAAGGAGAGAGAATTAGACTCTAAAACAGAACATGAATTAGAAAAGAAAGAGCCACGTGCTCCATTTTTTAAAAGATCCGTTCGAGAGAGAAGGAAGCTAGAGAGGTATAATCCATCTGATTTTTGTTCAATTTTTTATTTATCTATTACCTATGATGATCCCAAAACTGTGAGGGAGGCAATGGATTCAAAATATAGAAAACTCTCAAAGGAGGCCATGGTTGATGAGATGACATCTTTGGAAAAAAAATGAGGATTGGGATCTATTGAAGTTACTGGCTGGAAGGAAACCCATTGGTGGAAAATGGGTGTTTAAGAAGAAGATGAATGGAAAAGGCAAGGTGGAGAAATATAAATCTTAGTTGGTAGTAAAAGGTTATTCCCAGGTGTTGGGAATTTATTTTGGTGATATTTTTTCTTCTGTTGCCAAGTTAGCTTCTATTAGATTACTTTTATTTTTTGTTGTTTCTTTTGATTTTGAGGTAGGACATATGGATGTGAAGACAAAATTTCTTCATTGGGATTTGGAAGAAGAGATCTACATGAAGCAACCAGAAGGCTTTGTAGTGAAGGGTAAGAAATAATTGGTGTGCAGGTTAAAAAAAGTCTTTGTATTGGTTAACGCAGTCACCAAGGTTGTGGTATCAAAAATTTGATACGTATGTACAGGGACTTGTCTTCACAAGGAGAAAATCAGATCATTCTATGTATTTTAAATTAATTGGTGATCATGGTATTTATTTGGTCTTGTATGTGGATGATATGTTGTTGATTGGAAATGACAAATAAATTATCTAAGATTTGAAGACCTAGTTATCCTCTAAATTCAACATGAAGGATATTGGTGCTGGAAAATATATTTTGGGCATGGGAATTAAATGATATCAGGAAAAGAGGAAGATCTCACTAAACTAGAGGAATTACGTTGAGACAATATTGTAGAGGTTTAAAATGCAGGATAAAAAACTGTTGAAGGTTCCTATTCTTGTAGGTGTAAATTTATATGTCGAATAGTGTCCCAAGACACAGGAAGAGGAAGAGGACATTTCTCATGTTCCATATGCAAGCGCAGTTGATAGCACAATTTATGCAATGGTTTTTACTAGACCAAACCTTGCACATGTAGTGGGAGTATTGAGCAGGTTTATGTGAAAACCAGGGAAGGAGAATTGGACACCAGTGAAGTGGGTTTTCAGGTATTTGTGTGGCACTAGTGATTATGGTTTGTGCTACCAAGGAATACCAAGATTGGATAGAGTTTTGGAAATACATGGCTTTGTTGATGCAGACTGGGTTGGATATTTCGATCAGAGAATATCTACAAGTGGGTATGTATTTAACCTATTTGGAGGAGAATCTATTTGGATGAGAAAGAGAAAGTATATAGTGACACTTTCAACTACATATGTTGAATACATGGCGGCCACTCATGCAAGCAAGGAAGCAGTTTGGTTGCAGAGGTTGTGTTCAAATATTGGGTTCGTACAACAAGCTATAAGGATATATTGTGACATCCAAAGTGAAATTTTCTTGGTAGAGAACCCTGCTTATCAATAAAATAAAATCAACATTTATTTTATGTATCACTTTGTGAGGGATATGGTTGAAGATAAAAAAGTGTTGCTAGTAAAGGTGGATACTCTGAATAATGTTGCAGATGCATTGGAAAATTCTGTGAGCATTGAGAAGTTTTCTTGGTGTAGAGAAAAAATGGGCATTGTAGCACTAGACCAATGACTAAGATCTCATGTGACCCTCGGTGTGGAAAGAAAACAGCAAGTGGGAGAATGTTGGGTGTGTGTTATATTCATTCCACGCATGATGGGGTCTGGGGCAATGCCCCAAAATAATAATAGTAATAATAATAATATTTTATGTAGACCTAATCATAGTTGGGAGGACCCAAGGATGGGGGGTAGACCAAAAGATGGTGGGCAGACCTACCCATGGTTTTTCGCATGGTTTTCATGCATGGTTTTTGGGCACGATGGTTTTTTCCCATGGTATTTGTAGATCTGGTCAAGGGAACTATGATTATGTTCTAATCTAGTGTTAGTGGATTAGGGTTTATGAATGCTTCAAAATGTATATGTATTGTAAAATTGAAAGGAATATAATGAAAAATAAATCTGGTATTCCCGGTTTTGGGATATATGGGAAAATATCTGTGTATATTTGTTTTATGTTCTCGCCATTGTATATTTTTCCAGTTTTAAGAATCTATTTGCAACTAATTCCATAAAGGGTTAAAACCTATAATATATCTCTAAGAAAATTACTTATTTCTGAAGAGTCTTTTAAACTCATACCAATGCAACCCCTCTATCTTGATGCATTTTACATGCTTCACATCTTCCCACAAAATATCTACTTTTCCCTTGAGACTGATAAGAACTATCCTAGCTTTCATATTCTCTGTATAATCATGAAATTTGAATAAATTATTCTTCCAAAGTAGCCATGCTTCCACATCTTCCATTTTATTCATATCTCCATCAAATGTAGGATGTTTTTATTTCTTGAACTCATTTGGAAAGTATTACTTCTCACTCCTCCTATAAGGATTCTAGCGGTAATGAAGATGATGACCTCTCTTTGAACCAAAACTAGAATGGAACCCATAATCACTACCTCTCTTTTTAGGTGTATCCAACCATTTTCCACCTCTGATTGTGTCACCCCTATCCAATCTATATCCTGATGGATACCTGCTACCATATGCCCCATCATTCCTTTCCTCATTTCCATGATTGATTCTTGGTTGTCCTTGTCTCTGAAAATATGATAAGCTCTGAAGGATCACTAAATTAACCTATTCTTTATTTTCCTAAGCTCTGGCAAGTCTTTCCAAAGACTAAATCAACTTGTTATTGTATGCCTTGCAACTTTCGATATTTTCCTTCAAACTTCTAAATGTATCCTCTATGTCAAGAGAGTATTAATCTCCTTGTTGCTCAACTTATCTGTAAGGATATTCACGTGAACTATAATCTAACATTCTTCTCATTATCTCTAATATTCTATATCCTACAAACATGTCATGTTAGATAAACCAAATATAGACATAAAAATCATACCTTAGTGAATTTCAAGGACGTGTTAATATTTTTGTGGAAATCGAGTACCAAATAACACCTCCTTAACAGTTGGTTGTTTCCTGCAAAGGGTCACAAAGATAGTTGGTGTTGTTAGTGGACAAACTTAGATAAAACAAAGCATTGTAAATAGAGAAAAAAATGCATCTACAAACATAAACTAAGCAAAAGAGAAAAATACAAAATAATTTTTAATGAAGCAACAAGTCAAGATAATAATGGATAAGACTCCCTTTATTGACTATTGTGGTAGAAGATGATTACATTAGAATACTAAAAAAACTTGAAGAGGTTACTTTGATCTATGGTGCTCAAAATCCTCAACAAGTATGTCCCTTTCCTTAGTCTATTTTCAAGCTTCTCCTCTCTCTCAAAAGAAGTGTGAAGACTCTCCAATGGTGGACTCTTCTACTCTCACTAAGATGTTGGATTTCTTAGAAGAAATATGTCCAACATGCTAGTGCTCTCACTTATTCTACTTCAACAATGAAATATGGTGTTGCTCTGATAGAAATTTGGTGAGCATAAAAATTTCTCATGCTTTAGTTCTCCCATGGCTTGTTTATATATAAAAATTTGAACTCATATTCACTCTCTTAGTTAAAGAGTGATAATCACTCGAGATTAGGACAAGATGATTCCATTAAGGGCTACATATATTTAGGGCGACTCCAAGTTGGTTGTCCTTGATTGGAAATGTCAGGGAATCCTCTCCCCAAGTGTGGGAAGTGGTCCTGAATTTCTAAGTTTGCACTTTTTTTTTACCGTGCGGCTTTCAAATGAAAATTCGCGTGGTCACGCATTTCACCTTTTATTCTGGTGCGTGGTCCAAATTTTCCTTTAAATTAGGATAATTTTTAATTTAATTGGGATTTCCATAATTTATTTAGCTGGAAAATATTTATCTGTACCATGTACTAAACAATCTTAAGTGTCTTCTATAGTGTAATAGTTTATGGTGTTAACAGTTTCCCCCTGATATATGAGGTTAGGAGCAAGCGTTTATTTGAAATACATCATGGGTTTTTGTTCTGACTAATATTCTACGTAACATATTTGAGAGGGAGAGAGAATAACTTGTCACAGAGATGAGTAGAGGGGCCTCTTGACTGAGGAGAAAGTGTTATCATGCTCTATAGAAAACTTGAGTGATAAATAAAAAATTATTTATATGAGGCGGGTATGTCCCATGATCGTTATGATGACTAGTTAATACAATCCGACAGGTATTGGTTTTTTCAAGTCACACTGTAGTAGGTGAAATGTTGATGGATGGTGACGATAAATAGTGATGCCCCTCAGGAATTTTTATTTTAACAAAAAAATTGAATCTGGTGCCCCCATGCATCATTTAGGTGAAGCACTTTCTGAGTGAGGTGATTATGTATGCATGGGTCTTTGACTTTGGGAACCTCCTTTGCATTATGATGTAAGCACCGTTGAATGAGGTGCTTAGTGATGCACGGGTCTTTGACTAAATGGTAGAGTTACATCAGTTATGAAGTACGATACCAACCTGACATGGAAACTCGTGTTGATGTTGAATGTCAAGGGGACTAATGAAATCAATGGGAAATGTTGATTCCCATTTTTCCACCCGAAGATGTTCCCTAAAGGGGGAACTTATCCAAGGTACTACCTCAATCCTGGAATACAAATGGTGAAGTCGACATGAAAATATCATCAACCATCCAAGAAGTGTTGATATAGGGGATCAAGGTTCCAGGTAAAGAAGATTGTAACATGGTGGGTTAACAAGGCATGACAACAAGAGTTGGATATAGTAATGGTGATGGAAAACTAGCCTGAGGTCGGAGTTGTAATGTGAATGGCGACAATGGGTGGATATATGTGTAAGTATGCTCTTGACTGACGTGATTGGTATCGGTGGAAAATTTGCAAGCACTGAACAAAGGTGAATAAAAACTTCCACCAGGTATAAAACATAGAAATATGGGTGGGAGTGTATTTCTTAAAATATCTTTGTACACTTTCCAAAAGAATATAAAGGGGGATTGGACGTAAAAACACAGAGACGGGTGCCCCAAAAAACATGTTGGTTTGCATAATGGTGGAGTGATGGTATTTATTTGCTAAGGGTGGGGGCCCCATTGGTTGGTCTCGGTGTGGGGTTGATGAGGCAGATGAAGTGACACAAATGGGTTATCTAAGTGGGGGTATGATAGGCCAAATGTGGAATGCAGTATTTCATCCTGCTTGATTCGTCGTAAAATGTAAGGGGTGTCCCAGGAATGGTTTTGATGAGCATTGAGTGAATCAGAATGAGGTTGATATTCAAGGCGTGCAACTGGAGTGGTTCCCAGAGTCGTGTAGGTGGTCATGGATCCTGATAGTGGAAGGGGGTCTATGAATATGAAGGGAGCCATGAGTGGGGGGGCTCTATCAACCAACATGGAAGTTTATCATATGCAATATGAGGTGGTGATAAACATGGTCTATATGATGGTACCTAAGTTTTAATTTGTATAGATGATGTCAGGATATGAAAAGCTTGAGAGGAAGCCTATCATGCTAAGTTGTGAATGACACTTGGACTTGTATTTATCTGTCGGGGTGCTTGTCGAAGCATGATGTTTGTGATGTACTTTCAATATCCATGGCTAATACCCCAAGTGAAAGAATATTTTTAAAACATATGAATAATCTATGATTGGTTGATGAATGATATGAGTTAAAAAACAAGAGAAGGTGCACCTGAAATGATGTTTTTGGCGTGTGGCGGGTCCAGAAATGAGTTTTGATGTTAACTCGAATGTAGAGTTACATGATGAAGATGATGAGGTACTGATCCTTGTTTCTCACATAGTTTTGAGAAAAGAGGTCCGAGCTCCTGTAATGGGATCCAGAAAATGGAAAAGAGGGTGATAAATAGTGCTAAGGGGGCCAAATATCATTTCATTTGCACTGCTGAGATTGAGAGACCAGAGCTTGATCTCAGAGCCTTTCTTGTCAATGTGGTCAGCTGGAGTACCAAGGACATGCGCGGGGAGAGCCGGGTAGGAGCTCGTACCCTATCATTTTCATTTTTGGTCATTGTAGTGTAGGTAGGCCTTACATGGGTCCCTTGTATGACCTTTTTAGGTTGAATTTTTTTGGGCCTCGTGGGTGACTCAGCTAGAGTCATGTGGTCATTGCATGAACCTTTGAGGTTTACATGGTGAAAATGCGTAAAAGGGCCCATCAATCGAATAGTCAGGGTGACTGAGTCGTGATAAGCTGTGATGATGCCCATCCAGGGGTCGACACGACTTGGTTGTTGGACCACACATGGTTCACGCATTTGTGTTTGACACAGATGCACAGACCATGTTTCTGTGTTAAAAAAAAAACACATGTACCTTGGTATGGTGGTCACCGTGGCCTATGGCCTGAAATAAGCGCAATCAATGGGTCTATTTAAAAAAACAAGAGCGTGATACACGTTCCTGTGTGGGGCATAGGCGAGCGCTTGTTAGAAATGGGAGGTTTTCTACTTTTTCTAGCTTAGGAAGCTAAAAAATTGATTATAGATGTCCTTGATGGCAATATTATTTGGAGAGAGTGGGATTGGGTGACCTTGCGTGCCGTGGTGGCGGGGGACCAAGTAGTGAGTCGGGCCTTGGCTCGATGGGGGTTATTGAAGTTTCTTTTGAACCCAATCTTGAGATCACAAGATAGATTCTGGCACTTTATGATTCGTTGTTGGGATGATGACCAACATATCATGGTGGTGCGAAGGGATAATTTTCTCATAACAGCCCAGATTGATATGTATTTCGTGACCGGGTTTCTACCTCATGGGGAGGAATTACCATATCCGTTTCCAGTTGGACATGTGGACATCCACCAATGAGAGGAGGCTGAGGATCATTGTGGTTACAACCCATTTGAGGAGGGTTGCATCCGGGTAGCCTCTATTTTGTATCTCATGGAATGAGCTTCTCTAGCTATGATTGCTTGGTTGGTGAGGTCAGATTCCCCCCACAGAGTATCAAGGCCCCATATCGTGGTCCTTCAGCGGTTGTAGGTGGGCCATTTCTTTGACTGGGCTTGATTTCTGTATAGGGGCATGGCATCCCAACTTACACAAGTGAGGCGTGGCGAGCTTCGAAGAATTTTCTACGTAAGTATTTTATGTAGCATTATGTAAAAGAGGGTTATTATGCTCTAACCCTTTCTGGCAGTGGTGCCAAGGCCTGCCAGGGACTCATGCATACAGTGGTGGGAGTTTGTGATGCAATGAGCGAGTGGTGGAGTTGCGGGGCATTTTTGGAATGCCACCATGGAGGGTTTGTTTAAATAAAAACCTCAGTTGATATTGGAGTACCCATACCATGGTGTGGACTTCCGGGGGGATTCAAAAATGGGTCTTCCTCCTGGCTATGCCTGGGCACAACCAGGTACAAGATTTTTATTTTTTGCATTTCTATATTTTTACATGTATATATGTGCTTTATATGATGACACTGATATCATGCTTGTTTACTTGCAGATGTGGAGCCCCAGGGACAATCACTAGCCTACTTGGTAGGCAATGATATGTGAAGCATGGGTGCTACAAGGGTGGTACCCGTGCCCCAGAGACCTAGAGATGTGACGCCTCCTGCTAGGCCTGAGAGGCTAGTGCAACAACACTGACTGGAGATTTGCAGACCCTTTGGGGAGGGTAGTAGTGCGGCAGAATCCAAGGACACATAGTGGTGATGCAAGGGTGTTGAGGAAATAGAGGCTCGATTAGCAGTTGTGAAGGCTGAGCTATAATATTATTGAGACACATAGGGCAGGGTTGAGTCCCTTACTAGAAGGTTTCCCACTATGGGATGGGATGGGTTTGCAGAGACCGTCGTGGAGATGACGATGGCACATGAATGGGTGCATTGACTATATTTGTGTCATATAGCTTTTGCGGTGGCCATGGCTGGTCCCATTTTAGCTCCTAGTGCAGAGATTGGTCCACGGGACTAGGAGGGAGGGCCTTGGCCCTAGATGTGTTTCTATCTATGTACCAGGGTAAGAACCCAGTATGAGGATTCTCCCATGTTTTTTGATGACATATTTTTACCTGGATATGAGCCAGTGGATTGTATATTCATTTTTGTATACTTGGACACATATATTTTTTGATGTATATATGCGAGATGTATTTTGGTAGCTCTCATGATGTGTACATGTTGATACTTTATGGTGTATTTCATGTCTATTTTTTATATGTTATATATATATATATATATATATATATATTTGTGTGTGTGATGGATATTGATTCCTTTATGGTAGATGGTATATATGTGATGCATTCTAGTCTAGGATTTGGTTAGCTATGTGATTTTGATCTCTTAGTATATGCATAAATGCGATGTGATCAAAACTTCAAGCTAATATTTGTGCATGAAGGTATTTCCTAAAGAGGCATGGATCACACACCTGAAAGGTTTGATTTAAATGTGATACAACCAGTTGGGAATTCACCAACCCTCTCTGGCTAAATGCGCAGCGCTAGTGGTAAGCGCGCAACGCTAGTAGCAAGCGTGCAGCACTAGTAGTAAGCACGCAGTACCTCTGAAATGGCATAGTGCCAAGTTCCAGGTGTGAAGCACCTTCAGAAAACACATTGAAAACTTCTGGCAAGGACACAGCGCCACTGGGCAGGCGCGCAGTGCCAAGTAGGTAGCATCCTCTAAATGCATAGCGCCATTCCTACACCTTTTTACAGACATATTTTGGAGGCCTTCCCGGTGCCCAAATTGGGCCCAGGATAGCTCGTTGGAAATAATATCCTGTCTAATTTCCAAATATACCTTTTTCTGTTTTTAGTTCATTTTCCTTTTCAAAATTTGATTTTCCCAAGACTGATCAAAAAGTACAGAATGAAGGTGAAGAAATGCAGAGTGCTGGTGAAGCTAAGTTTTGGAGGCCTTTCAAAACTCCAAATTGAGCTCATGATAGCTCAGTGGAAATCTCTCTTTGTCTAGTTATCATTTTACTCATCATGTAAGTCATTTGGACACTCCAACTATAAGAAAACTTGATTTTCCCAAGGTCACTCCATAAGTGTAGCAAACCTCTTGTAGCACCTGTAAATTTAACATTTCTCCCAAACCATGATAATTGTGTAAAATATGAAAGGGTTCTTTCTTCCTTTACCTATTATTGACAAAAACCTCTCTCATGTTTGTCAAATTCATCTTATTTTGTTCAGAAACACAATTTGAAGCGAAACTGGCCTTGTGTGTGGCAAATGATTTGCCCCTTAGAATGATTTCTTGGAAAATGATGGACGCATGATTTTTATGAGTTGATATGACTTCATACTTGTTGAAATGACCTCCCTTATGCCTTCTCTTTTCTGATGTCTCTGATTCGATGGAAAACCCTAGCTCAGTGGGAGAGGAAATTAGGGTTTAGTGCTTGTGAACAATGATGACTTGGGTACCCTTGGGAAAAGACAACTCCCTTTGATATTTGATGTGTTGGAATTTGGAACTCTGATTTGGCTTTGGAAAACCCACTTTCTAATGTTTTGAAGTCTTCTTCAGTTTCTCACTGATACTCTTTGACATCTTTTTCTTTGCAGGTTGTTGAAGTCATGGAGCTGGCTTTTGTTTTACTCACTGAGGCTTGAAATAATGGCTTTGAAAACTTGGTGATCATAATAAATCCTTCTCATATGTTTTTTGACCTCATCAGAATGAAAGGATGACCTTGAAAAATTAAAAACCCTAATGACCTAATGGGATTGCTTTTTGACCTGTTTTTGAATGAAATTTTGCCTTAAAAGACTTTCAAGTGAAAAGAGCATTTCCAAAAGTACTATTATGCTCAAGGGGACATGGGAATGAGTCGGAAACAAGAAATATAAGAGGTAGGATGGGGAAATGAGGTTTTAGGTGGGAAAGAAGGATGAAAATGAGAGGTATAATCCCATGATGATTCTTTTAAGAGCAACAGGGTGACTTTGAGATGGCAAACTGACAGATAGGGAAAAAGGTTTTATGAAGATAATGAAGGCAGTGATATTTATGAAACTCAAGATACTCAAGGAATATTGTTTTCAGAAAACTATAACCATCCTATAGTCATCCAAAAATAGTGAAAAATACTGATGACTAACAGTGGCTCCACTTGGGGAGGGCATCTCCTTTAGGAGGTGTCAAGAACCTCAGAGTTCAAATCTCTGGAATTTGAAGATCAGTGCCTTGGTTGTACTTGGAATATTCTTCTTTCTTGAATTGTTGATTTGTTGATGTTATTTGAAGCTATGATCTTTAAAATATAAAAAACATGATTGCTTCAACTCAACGCTACCTGCCCATCATACCTTTCCTAGCATTTTTTTTCTTCATTCGGGTACATTTAGATTGGCAAACCCTGGACATCATTTTTTTTTTTTTGAAAGAAAAAACTATCTACTTCTACCCTTATATTATCCAAAAGCTAAAATTAGACTTATGAGCTCTTTTTATTCTCTACCTAATCTACTTATCTGTCAAGATTAAACAGTTTGACAAATTTTCATTCTCTAATCTATGAACTGGAAATTGAAAGCATGACCTAATCAAGATTAAGAAGTTTGTTTTTTCATGAACTGTGGCATTCCATATAAGCTGCACACAGATTTTATTCTTGCAAAAGGTAAAACTAAAAAGCGAGGGCTCTAATATGGCATTTTTCATTCATCCCTCTCTTTCTTTTTGGTTCAGATTTGAACTTTGGAACCAATATCTTTTCATATCTTCCTACTGATAAGCCAAGTTTAGATAGTTTGGAAAATCTTTATTTTCTAACTTATCAGCAAAAATTCAAAAAAATTTCAACCATGATTAGGTTGTATGATTGAACAAGACCTTTTTGTCAAAAAGTAGTGGCATTTGGACTTGCACACTTACAAAAACTTTCTTTTTTGGTATGGGGCTTTACCTTTTCTTTTATCTACCCTCTTTTCTCTTTTTATTATTTTTCTCTCTTTTTTGTCAACACAATCTAAAACAAAAAAGATGCTCATATTGCTGAGCTTATTTGCAATACCTATCTATCCTAGTCTAACTTGGAGATTATATATACACTAGGTGAACTCTTTTATCCAATGCAACCAATCAAGTAAATGAATACATGATTGATTTTCATTCAGCCCTTTAGGTATGCTGAAAAAACAAAAAGGCACTTCCCATATTACTTGTTTTGGAATAGTAGAGCTTAAAATTTCCTTTAAACCCTACATCAAATTTCTCCTGGAATATTTTAATCCCTTTTCAAATGTCTCTAAGAATCTAGCAAAAGGATCTCTGAATAATACCTGCCTATGAGGATTTAAACCATGGGCTTCATCCAGGACTACTTCTTATTCCATTTTGTTGTGCTTGGGATGTTTTTGAGAAATACACCCCACCTCTTCCTCATGATCATCTGACTTGGCAGCCTCATAATGTATTGCAGTGTTGTCTTCCAGCAAACCTGATATGCTCTAGTTGAGTGGGCTAAGTTTTGTCAGAAAGCCATCATTCTGGTGAGTAGGAGCATTCTCCGGTAATAGGTCTTCTTGAGAAGGTAGTACAGCACCAGTATCATTCTGTTCTACTGTTTCTTCATGAGGTAAGGTTGCAATACATAAATCAGCACACTAGTAAATTTGGCCCAATTTCTGACGGCCAATTCATCGCTATTCTGACACATCATCATCGCAAGAGCGACAGTTCGAGGATGGGAAAAACATGGTTTTCCATCACGTTGCAATTCCGACGCACTGACAAAGTGTCGCACTACAGAAAATTTTTCCATCGCTTCCAAACAAGCTTCGCTCTTCTGACGTTTCCCAAACCGTCGTGCTTCCGACGTTTGTAAACTGTCACAATTCCGACGAAATGTGGTCTGACGTTTTTAACGTCGCTCTTCCGATGTTTGTAAACTGTCACAATTCCGAAAAAATGTGGTCCGACGTTTTGAACGTCGCTCTTCCGACATTTGTAAACTGTCGCAATTCCAACGAAATGTGGTCCAAAGTTTTGGACGTCGCTCTTCCGACGTGTGTAAATTGTCGCAATTCCGATGAAATGTGGTCCGACGTTTTGAACGTCGCTCTTCCGACGTTTGTAAACTGTCGAAATTCCAACGAAATGTGGTTCGACATTTTGAACGTTGCTCATCCGATGTTTTTATACTGTCACTCTTCCGACGTTTTTAAGCTGTCGCAATTCCGACACTTACAAAGCGTCGGTATACCGACGGCGGGTTCAATTTAAAAAAAAAAAATGAAACTTTAAAACAGGACAGTAAATCTCCAATATTTGTTATGAATTGTGGGCGTTCCAATGACCATCAATATTAATATAATAAACCACCCCACAACGCTTCGACTATAAACGTTCATATAAACATGGCTCTATATTTCAAAAAACGGTTTAAAATAGAAACAGGGAAACATTTTTTTTTTCCAATTGTTATGAACATAATTCGACCATGAAATATTAATTTAATAAACCACCCCACAGCGCTTCGACTATAAACAATCATTTTTTTTCACAAGAGAAAAAACGATGTTTTGAATATATTATATGAAGTAAAACAGTCCATGAAGTCATTACATTTTCACATCTGAAGATTGGAACCCAAATATCCATCCAGAAAAGTGGAAGTCCCACCCCAGACAATGATAGAAAAATACCCCATGTCACATACGGGGACATGATATAAAACCCAGTAACGGTCCACATGGAGATTATCGACAATCTGAGAAAGCATCCAAATATGCCCGAGGCATCTATAAGAAAGTGAAATAGCAATATGTAGAATAGTAAAGCAACAAATAGAGTACCGACGTCCATTGTTCCAAATACAGATTAAAGTACCCAAAATCCTGCAACAGAGAAAAACGCTAATCATGTGAGGAGTGTTATATGTCCAAAATATAAAAAGACCATCAGACCATATCAATAAACCAGCAACATAGACCAACATCGCTAGTTTTGAAGGCAGAGTGATAAACATTAATCATTTTTTTTTCACAAGAGAAAAAAATTTGTTTTGAATATATTATATGAAGTAAAACAGTCCATGAAGTCATTACATTTTCACATCTGAAGATTGGAACCCAAATATCCATCCAGAAAAGTGGAAGTCCCACCCCAGACAGTGATAGAAAAATACCCCATGTCACATATAGGGACTTGATATAAAACCCGGTAACGGTCCACATGGAGATTATCGACAATCTGAGAAAGCATCCAAATATGCCCGAGGCATCTATAAGAAAGTGAAATAGCAGTATGTAGAATAGTAAAGAAATAGATAGAGTACGTACCGACGTCCATTGTTCCAAATACAAATTAAAGTACCCAAAATCCTTGAACAGAGAAAAACGCTAATCATGTGAGGAGTGTGATATGTCCAAAATATAAAAAGACCATCAGACCATATCAATAAACCCTTGACATAGACCAATACCATTTTTTTTTTTTTTTTTTTTTTTGAAGAGTAGAGTATTCTTGTCAACACATAAAATAGTATCATAATTTGGATACGAAATGTCAGGAGGGGTCCTTGTTGATATACACCTCACAAAAAAGCATCCCTTGATAAAACAAAAATATGCTTATAAACCCGGAATTCGATTGTATGTTCTAGCACGCTTGTTTCCGGCCAAAACCATACAACGAAGCATTTGGCAGGATTCCAAAATTGGTAACCATCTGTTGCATCCGAGATGTAAGGTTCAGACTCGCTTGTTTCCATTAGTAGCCCGCTACAGCATCCACCCTGTTCATAGCAAAAAGGTTCCTGTAGATATACAGAGAAAGAGTATAACAATGAACCATATAAAACCTTGGCTGTATTTCAGAGCAAAAATGAAACGGGGCAAAAAATTTTCCAGTTGTTATGAACATGAATTCAACAATTGAAATATTAATATAATAAACCTACCACCAACGGCCTTGACTAACTAAACAATCATATAAACATGGCTCTGTATTTCAAAAAGCAGAGGTTGAAAATAAGCAAGGGCAACTTGTTCCAATTGTTATGAACATAATTCGACCGTGAAATATTAAATATAATAAACCACCCTGCAGCGCTTCGACTATAAACAATCATATAAACATGGCTCTGTATTTCAAAAAACAGGTTTAAAATAGAAACAGGGCAACATTTTTTTTTCTAAGTAAAGTTAATCTATTAACAATGGGAATAAAATTACAGCATGACTTTAGTCAAAAACATTGCCCAGACTTATGGAAAATTTGTCATCAAACAATCAAAAAAGAAGACTACCCTCATACGGGGAAACCAATCTTGAACGTTTACAAAATTCAAAAATATTACAGAGGTCCAGCACAATAATATAATCTAAAACATGCCCAATTAAGTGGGCCTGCGAAGCAAGAAAACCAAATTAACCAAACTACTCCTCCGGTGGTTCCTCGACGATTTAGCACCATCCTTTGGAAGGTCCAGGATTGCCAGGTGCTATCTCCACATTGGCGCCACCGCTCCCCTCCTGAAGGCCCGAATGTTGGCCGGCTTTTTCTGAGCTCAGACCCGCCGGATGGGTGCATTGTTCCTCCATTTGGGCCTCCTCATGGAAAACCATGGTGATTGAAGCTATGATTCATGGGCGGTTCAGAGAGCAATTAAAGGAAAAAAGCGCAGTGCGTGTCATGGGAGAAGGTGAAGCGGTGGGGAAATGAGGAGTAGGGGAGCCCATATGGTGGCCAGATCCTAGAACCCGACCCCACCCACTTCTAGTGTTTGGATAGCGACCTGCGTAATAATCAATGGACTTGGAATACAACTCAGTTGAGGGGCTGGAGGGATCGCACAGGGGTTGACCTCTAGTGCTCCCCCTGCGGCAACGCATCCTTTGACGCAAGCGAGGCATGGGTGCAATCTCAGCAGTGGGCACAAGACGAGACGGAGAAGCAGGATTCCACGAAACCGAGGAAGACAGACACATACCAGACCAAGAGAAATGCAGATATGCACCAAGGTCTAAGCAGCAGTTTAGCTGGCAACTTCTCCTTCTTGTCACAGTGAGCAGGCAGTGTAACCCAGCAACCGGCTCGTCTGAAAAACCATAGCGAAACGCCATTTTATCGACCTGACTGCAATGCAATCGAAGAACGCCCGTCATAATTAATCTCTCATTAATGAGAGCCGAAGGCCGGATCATATTGGAGCATGCAGAATCGCTAACAGGAGTGGAGGTCTGATCTTGAACAGTGTTAAAACTTAATGCGATTTGATGTGAAAACCTTGGAACTTAAATATTGGCTAATTGAACAGCGTTAAAACTTAATTGGATTGATATGAAATCGCCACATCCATGTCCCATCGCCTTAAACGCCATCGAATGCACCTGCATCCGAGAACAGGGAAAATTTTGATTGAGGACACATGGCAGAAATTGATTGGAGCGGATCTTTGTTTGGGCCGCTCGCGCAGTGGAAATCCGGACTCGAAAAAGATTAGGGCAAATTTGATCAGAAATTCGCGTCACAACTCTCCCTCCGTATGCCAGCCCAACTTCGGACCCGAAAAATATTAGGGCAGAATTCATTTGGTTTTCACGTCACAAAATTGGCCGACGTCAACAGGCTATTTTGGAACGCGAATTTGGTTTTAATTATGATTTATCGCCGTTTGAAGTCCGATAGGCTTGACTTAAGAACAATTTTGTTTGATCCCATCTTATAAAATTTGTGTTGGTTTTCTTTGATAATACACATATTTATAATAAATCATGGGAATACCACACTAAACACGTGGAAAAGTTATATAAATTATTGAGAACAATCATTTTTATGTAAAAATATCCAAATGTGCTTTTGGGAAATAAGAATTCGAGTATTTGGTTCATATTGTTTTAAAGGAAGGAGTGAAGTTGGAGCCTCAAAAGATGCAAACTATTACAAAAGGACCTATTCCTAATAAAATCAAGGTTCTTAGAAGATTTCTTAGACTTACATGATATTATTGATAATTTTTTAAGAATTATGCATTCATTTCAAGTCCACTCACATATCTCTTGAAGAAAATATCATTTATATGGAATGATGAGGCTACTTTGGCATTCTCTCTTTTAATGGATGCCATGTCTTCTACACCAACATTGGTTGCACCTAATTTTGGTAAAACATTCATAGTAGAGTGCGAGGCACTAGGAAAAGGAATTTACGTAACATTAACACAATAAGGGATATCATTGGCTTTTAAAAGCAAGGAATTCAAAGAAAATATTTGGTGAAATCTACGTATGAAAAATAAATGGAAGCAATATCACATGCAATAAAAAATGGGGATAGCATATCATTGGGAGGTACTTTAAAGTCAAGATATACCATGATAGCATAAAGTATTTTTTGAAGCTATGGATTTCATTGGAAGATTAACAAAAATGAGGAGAAAAAATGAAAAGTTTTAATTTTGAGATAATTTGCAAAAAGGGTAAGGAAAATTTAGTACATGATGCTCTTTCTAAAATAGAAGAGGCCTCAAATTTATATCCAATTACATTTTCTATTCCTAGGTGGCTAGAAGAAACTTGCCATAATGGAAAAATGACAATAGTACTAAACAAAAACTAAAATTTATAAAGGATGGGATGAACTCTATGGAGCATTGGGAGTGAAAGAGAGATATACTTTGGTGCAAATGTAGAATATTTTAATACATGCAAGCATATTTGAATAAACAAATATTAAGGGAGTCCCATGTCTCTCTGATGGTAGGATGCAGGGTTCCTTAAAACATCTCAAAGGATCAAAAAATATATTTTTGGAAGGAATGAAGAAAGATATTCAAAATTTTGTAAGAGAAGGTCAGGTTTGAATAATAAATAAAAGAGAGATAGTAAAATATCTAGGGTTACTTCAACCATTCCACATACATATTCAAAGAATAGAAGATATATCAATAGACTTTATTACAGGATTACTGAAATATAAAGGTAAGTATTACATTTTTGTGGTCATTTATATAGACAAATTTTGTAGATTTTTTTTGTAGAGCTCAAAGTACATAAACAAAAAGCCAAGTGGCAGAAGTGTCCATGAAAGAAATTCATAGTCTTCATGGTTTTCCTAAAGTAATAGTAACAAGAAACTTTTGGAAATAATTATTTAATATGAGTGGAGAAACACTAGCCGCCATGAGTTCTACATATCAAACACAATCAAATGGTCAAACAAAAATAGTTAACAAATGTTTTTAAGGTTATCTACAATGTTACTCTTTAGAAAATCAATCTTAATGGATGAAGTGGGTTCGTCAAGGAAGAATGGTAATATGATACTACCTATCACACATCTACTAAAATTTCCCCATTTAAGGCCCTTATGGATATCCAACTCCTAGTATCTCATACTTTTTGCAAGATAAGTCCAAAGTATAGGAAACAGAGTCACATATGGAAAATACTAAAGAAACTTTGAAAAATATTATGGAAAACCTTCAAATGACATGAAACATGATAAAACAACAAGGGGAACAACATTGAAGTGAAAGATAATTTGAGGAGGGTAATTGGGTATTTTTTAGATTATAGCATTATAAGAAATCTTCATTCAAGAAAAAGAAGAATAAAGAATTATCTCAAAAATGTTATGGCCCTAAATAATTATTCATAGGATTGCACAAGTGGTATAGAAGTTATATTTTCCTTCTTCTTGCATTCATAATTTTTTTCATGTATCTTGCCTAAAAAAGGTTTTGGGAAAAAATATGCCAATGTAAATAGAACTTCCAAAATTAGATGAAGAATGAAAGTTGATTCTTGAACCACAAAAAGTTATAGATAAACATTATGTATCTCTTTGACATATAACCATTATGAAGTACCTAATCAAGTGGAAGAATATTCCTCTAGAAGAAGGTACATGGTAAAATGATCAATTCATGATGAATTACCCACAACTAAAGGGTTCGTTTGAAGTTTTGACAAAGGTTTTGTTATATGTTTTATATAACGCGCAACATAATAGTTTTATTGTTTGTTAAGGTCCCACACAGTGATCAAATTTGAACGGAAGGTCTGAATTTCAATTAGAAGGGCATATATCTATGTCACCCTTCCATAATGAAAAGCTTAAAAAAAAAACTTTTCAATTGAACACAAAAAATTATTTTTACATTTCATTTTCAGAAAGACAAAACCATCATTCTTTATATTAATAAAATATTGTTACATATACAAAAATGAAGAAGGATCCATCTTTCATTGCTTAAATATCTCATTGGCAATGTCAACATAAGTCTTGAAGACACTATTATAAGAATTTGGATACATACCACTGGGATATAGGAGATTATTATGTGTCAGATTGTGTAAAGCAATTTTGACTTTGTCTCACAAGGAGCAGCAACATGGAGGTTTGGATTTTTCTTATAGAAATTTTTTATTATTATTTGAAATTTTGTTTATAGATATGAATACAACAATGAAATTATGAGCATGGTGGAAAATTAGTCAAGCTCATGATGCCAAACCATGATGATGTAAGTTTGGAATTTAACATTTTTACATGTTAAAGACAAATAGTCAAAATCACTGACAACTTAGTATGCCATAATTAATAATCATTCCCTGTTCACTTTTTTTAATAGTTTTATGTCACACGATGATCTCTCTTCTCTGGCATTTACTTGTATTGAAGATCACTATTCTAGGAATAAGGAGTTATTTTCTCCAAAAATAACCCTAGCCAAATATTGACAATGCATCAAGGATATCTTTCTATGCTTCATAAGTACATATGTTCTACTTCTAAATCATGTCTTGGAAGTGGTTGTTTTGCTGTAAATTATTCACCAGTTGGTTTCATACCAAAGTCTTTTTCTCATTTTCAGCATCCAATACATAAAAAATATAATGGTTTAAAACAACATAAATATTTGAAATTTTGCAAAAATTGTCTGGCACACTTTGAATATGAATTTTGAAGTCAAGTGCATGATGATGTATAGGATCAAGTGTCATTTTGAACACAAAATGTTTCACAAGAAACTTCTCAGCATGCTACCCTGCAGTAAGGATTAAATGACAATATTGCATCAACTATTTCCATAATAAAAGTGCACCTCGGCCATAAGACTAAACAACTACAAATGTTTTGGATCTAACAAGACCACACAATCAAATGTATTCCACAAGGCCAATACTGTATGAAAAATGAAAAGGAGTTTGCAACCAAAAATACCTTAGGAAACTAATTCAATTAGATACACCAAACCATCAACAAAAAGGAAAACTAGCCTACTCAAAAGGCAAGCGTTTACCTCCTTTGACAAAATTTTGAGTTCCGAAACAAGGGCCTTTATTGTCTTGTCAATGCCCCTAGTAATTTGAACGGGGTTTGCACCTACTGCAACAACCTAAACAAAAAGGTTTCATTTCAAATTATTTTCCACAAATTTAAGATACAACCATTGTCAGTTTTTTATTTCCTAACAAGCTCATAAATTTTGACAAAAGAACCAAATTTTTTTAATACCTGATAGCAAATTTTTCACTCAAAAACTATCTTAGACTCAATAAGCCAAACCCAAAACTAAAAAACCAAACACCATAAGACCCTACAAAAATGAATAGATGATCTTAATCCAGTACTATCGACAAAAATTTACCTTTACACCCTCACTTATTAAACCCTGTGCTGTTGAATTTTAACTTCAACTACTGCAGCAGAAGGACGGATGCAACAACAACATTTTTTTTTGGAGGTTGCTTGCACGCCATCCAGAAATTTAATTCAGCATTTAAAATTCCTGCAAGTTTTTTTTGTAGACGGCCGCATCCATATTTCTGTACAGGATTGTATTTAAACACAACAACTAGCATTAACGCAATTCACCAACCAAAAATTAAACAAACAGAAATTTACCCCCCATTTTTGTAAATTCAAAAGGAGGACACGTGGAGCATTAATATTGGATCACATGAAATTGAAGGGAATTTGAAAACCTGAAAACTGGACCCGAATTTTTTATAAGGCACATTGGATTGAGAATTCACGTTACAAATTAGGCAGACGTCAGCATCCCATTTTGGAACGCGAATTTGGTTTGAAATTCAATCTATTCAGACTTTTGAAGTCCGACGGAAAGGGTTCTTTAATTTTTTGATAGTTTAATTTTATGTATGCTTTAATATATACATATGTTTTAAACATATTTTATATATATATCATATGCGAAATGAAAGGTGGGCGATATAATTTAGTTTTAATTTTATTTTTTTTAAAAGAGGGTTTATTATAATATGTTTTATATGTTACGGCATATAAAAATAAAAAGGACAAAAAAACTTGGTAGTTTTTTTTATAGAAAATACGTAAATTTTTTATTACACAGCAGTGTGTAAAAAGTGAAAGACTGAGTGTAACTTTTTAAGTGTGTATGCACAACAGTGCGAAAGTGAAAAACATAGCAGAGTGTTTTAGAGACAGAGTATGTTTGTTTTGAACAGATAGTGAGTTGGTTTTATGCACTGCGTTTTGTAGCAGTCATAATTTTGTAATCCCTCTCAGTGAGGAAGAGTGTAATAGTTTTTTTTTGAGTTATTGAAGGGAATAGAAGTTTGTTTTCAAAGTATTGAAAGTCTGTCTCCTGTCAAATAAATTTTTATTTTCTCTGTGTTAGAGGAGGGGAGATTTATTCTCCATTCATTGTTCTGAAATTTTTCAATATTCCAACATGTGCAAGAACAACAGATGGTTTGGTTCCATCCCCAGCTAAATCATTTGTCTTTGCCGCAGCTTTCCTTACCAACTTGGCCCCAATATTTTCAACTGGGTCCTCTAATTCAACCAATAAAAAGGCCAAAACCATAGCATTGAGATACATTTCATTACACTGTCAATAACAATAAAATTTGACTCACCCATAACCCTTTCCTTTTATTGTTGTGAAAAGCTTTATGCATTACTCTAATGTGGCTAGTCCATAGGCCAAGTAGACCACTGGGTAACAAATATGTTTCCTTTCACCTTTGAGTTTTCAAATTATGCCTACCAAATCTAAGAAATTTAAGAGGGGGAACTAATACAACGTTAAAAAGAAAACCAGAGCACACATCTACAAATTACCTCCTTAGCTACTGTCACACCATCATTAACTATTTTCGGAGAACCATTCTTGCTCTCCAAGACAACATTTTTCCCTTCGCCCCAAGGGTGACTCCAACAAGATCAGCAAGTTTGTTCACACCGCATGCAAGACAAATTGAAAATGCTTTCAGTAAGTGTGCAATTGAATGCCAGACCATATGCCAAAACAACCTTCCATGAAAAATTAAAATAACACATTAAAATCGAATATAAGTGGACAAGGAAAGATCCACCACAGTGAAGTTTCACGTGCAGGTGACCTTCCTTTAAACATAATTTTTTCTCTGACCTGCAATTTTTTTGTCACCGAGCCATCCTTGTTGAAGTACAACTCCTTTTCCATAGCTCTTGTATTAACTACCTTCTCTCTGTCGCGTAATCTCAGAGTCCCTCTTCTGCTTGAGCGATTAAAGGAAATGGGTGAAAAAAATGAAAGAGAAGACAATTGTCTTCCATAATTATCAAACATTGCACCCAACTTCTTCCCCTTTCCATTGTTACCCAATGAGGTAGATGTGGCAATTGTTGTCATACTACCAAAAGCAGAGGCCATCTTCTCTTATCCTGAATATAGAATTACAAGATCTTCATATTAGTATGAACCTTAAAAAACATGACTCCCATTGCTAAAAACCACTTTTAAGTTGTAATAGGAAAACTAAACAACTATCGTAACTTTTGGAAACTTCTGGAGCATTAAGAGAGAAACAACCAAAGAGAAATACAACCACAATCCTCATTTTAATGAGACCGGACTATATATTTGCATTAAGATAATAGAAAGAAATCACGACTATATTAAGGCTAGCACAAAACAATCTTTAACCAGTGTCTCTCGCGGCCTTCAAGTTGCCATGCTAGAGGTTGCATATTTTTAATTTAAATTCTTGACCTCTCGTACCCATCTATGAATGCATCCAATGGGATATCTACATCAAATGCTCCTTTATATCCCCAAAAAAAAATTCCCTACTACAAGAGCACCAGTATTGATGGATCATCCCACACCATCCCACCCACTAGAAACGGTGAAAAAGGAAACCCAAGAAAACTTCTGAAATATCTCAAGATGACTATATGGGTGGTTCTTATGAATCAACCAACCATTCAGAGCATGCTCATCAATCCAAACCATGAGTATTATGTGACGATATTCAAGCAGGCACTGAATCGAATTTCTGAAGCTATGTTAGAGAAAACCTAAACTCTCACTGAAAAAATAAAAATATACTCAGCAACAAAGATTATCACACTCTGGGTAGCCCTGGAGGCTATTTGGGGGTGATGAGTCCAATAGGTCTCAATGAACTGTTTCCCTCGCCGGGGAATACTATTGCAGTGGAATTTGATACTATTTTGGATGTTGAATTCCACGATCCTAATCGAAACCAATACCTTCAGCTCCAGTACCTGTTCACAAAAGAGGGTGCCATAGTCATTCATGCTTGCAGAGAGGGTGAATTGCAGGCATTGCAACAGGAGGTGTTGTTGTTGTTGCATTGACCACTAGATTGTTTGTCTGGTTCTGTTACAAGCGCAAAGTATTGAAAAGGACAGACAAATTTTAGTTCAGATATTGTGAAATTGCCTCGAAAATTCACCTACAAAGAGCTCAGCAATGCTACAAAAGACTTTTTTTGAATGTGATTGGTAATCGATAATTGCAAGCAAGGGTAATCCCCTAGTGAAACCCAAATTTCTGAGCATTTTCTAAAACCTGATGACAGAGTCATTGTAATGAACAAGTGCCTAGGTCCATATTACGTCCAAATCTACCAAGCACCAAGATCTATAAAAGAAATCCACAGTATCTGCGAACTAAGAAGAAGAGGCAGAAAATGTATTATGCTTACTTGTTCGAATAGTGGTTGGGGTTTACGTCACAGAAAAAATTTGACAGAGCCCATGTAGCATTTCTTATCATTGAAATTCTGGCAGTATCATTCAACTGGGCAAGCACCTGCCTCAAAGCTCCATGACTGAGGGCAAGATCCCTAAATGTTGCAGAGTCTCCAACAATATTTCCCAAAGCCCAGACAACCTTACACAAACACCAGTTGAACTCAAAGTTGGGTACTAGTTTTTTAAATCAAATTCCAAAATTACAGACATATAAAGATAGTTGGGAAGAATTGGCATGCTCAAACAATGAGGTGATGCAGGAATGACATGAGGGAGAAAATATCAGAAAAGCCCCAAATCTGGAGAACTAAAGCTCATCACCAACCCGAGATTGACAACTTTACATGATGTAACCTATGAAATCGTAAATGGAGAAATCATAGTAACAATAAAGTAACCTATGTAACAATAAATTTGGATTCATCCTGGGAGTGGTAATGGGAGAAATCATAGTGAACAACAAGAAACATGCAGAGTTGCTTACAATCAAATAGATGAAAAACACATACAAAAAACCTAGATAATAATCATGAACAAGCTTAATATTGAATTATGAACTGTAAAGGAACTTACAAAATGTGACATTACGAACCTGGTCAAGCACACAAGCAAAAATATCCTGGACATGACCCTGGTTGACAAGTTGTATTTCTCATGATGCAAGAGGATTTGTACCTGCACTACCAAGTCAATCAAAATCCATCATTATCTATACAATAAATAAAAGTAATTGATGTAGTATTTTTTACTCCAATATGCATTCTTATGATAATGTTAGAACATATGTTGAAAATGTCAAAACATACCTGAATAAGCTCCTCTTCGTTTCAAGAAAAAATTATTGGAGTCGCATGAACTTGGAACAAGCCTCCCACGATCTGAAAGAGTAGCAACTAAGTCAACAGTGACTTTTTTGTTGCTACGCTGGATCGAGGGAGGTTTGCTCCAAGATTAAATCGCTCCAATCAATTATTCTCTACTAAATAGGGCCAACCACGTGAAGGTGGAAGCTCTTATGGCCCCTTCCCCCCCCCCCTCACATCACTCTCAATTCCCCAATACCCAATCTATATTTCATTTTTTACTTTCATGAGCATTAAAAAAAATATTCAATCACTAATAAAAAAACAATTCAACAAAAAGTACGCAAGGAAACATTGCAATTACTGCTTGACATAAAAATAGTATGATAAATGAGTTTTTTATATAACGCAAAAAACGTTCCAAGTATGGTAACGTTTGTCTTATAATAATACAATATTTTACATTATCAAAATTTCTTTTTCTTCTTCCTATTTCTAAAGCTCCTAATTACATCATCAATATCATCGTGCTCTGCTCTTGTTTCGTGCCTTTTGACCCGCACTGCTGACCTAGTTGCGTAGTCACGATGTCTGGTCTCATCCAGTGACGGGGCATCGCCTACAAAAACAGATAATATTAAATTTTAATTGTCAGCTTTTAAATATCATTGAACTAGTTCGGTAATATTAATAAAAAAAATTGCAATGAGATTATTTACCTGGTGCACCAGTTGTCGCCGTTGGGACTGTTGCCCTGTCTTCCTCTCTGGTGGTAAGATCCTCAAGGGAAACATTCTCTGTCATTTAAACAAAAACGTTATAAGGACAACCATCAAGGTATAATTAGAAAAAATTATAAGTGGAAATTAATTACCGTCACGGCCCTCACTGATAGTAGCATTGTCGCCCTGGTCCCCACTACAATGATCAGGTTGCACGTGAGGATCATCTACATCTGGCTCTAAAACTGGGTTATTTGCCTCGTCGGTAGTGCTGCTCCCCCGATTTAAACAAAGTTGTTAGACATTAAATTTATGGACGAAAACAAACATATTGAAAGGTTAATGTTTTACCTTATCAGACATTCTAGATCTTGGGACCTGCCCCAAGCTTCTGCGACGTTCAACTATGGCTTGATAGCCGAAATGGAAAGCGATATTTTTATCTTCCTCTGTAGTTTCTGTTCCGAAGTCATCACCCTACATTACATATGATTGTGTATTTTTAATCATATTTGATAGGATTACAAAAACGTTGGAAGGCGATACAATTAATTATAAGATGTTTAGCTACTTAATTAAAATTCTTGCGGCTAATTTCAAGTAGCCGCCCTGGCCTAGCTTGTGATGGCCCTTTTTTTCAATCCTAGCTTTGGTTGCCTTCGAGGTGTCAGGCAACCTAGCATCAAAATATTGAAGTCAGATATGAAGTAGCACACTTTTATTTTAGACATAGAGAAAATTAAAGCTATTGAATTAAAGTTGTAATTTACCTTGCGGGTCCAGTTGGCATTTTTCCTTCTTTCTTTGCCCTTTTCTCTTTTCCTTCATGGATGAGTGCTCTCCACTCACTCTCTGGAACTGTGAGAGGACGCTCGTATCTAGGGTTAAATTTCAATTGCGTCCTATAGGTGTCCCTGGTATATTTCAAATATTTGCCGGCTACCCGAGCCACCGTTGTTCTATCAAATGTGTCGACCCCAAAAAGGGCTTCTAGATAATCTAGAAGTTCTTTTTTCAGGTTGGAATTCTGGGAATTCCACCCTATGCGTATGGTTGGGCCAAAAATTACCAATGCATGGCTCTCCAAAAACCTGTAGAACTCATTGTTTCCTACACAGAAAAAGAAGAAGAAGATATTATCATTAATTTAAAAATAAAATCATGATAAATATGTTTTAGATAAAGTACATGAAATAGTTAAAATATTAAAATTTACCTGGGAGTTGTACATGCTTTATAGGGACACCTTCATCGTTCACCAACAACGTGCCATTAATGGTCCCTGTGGAGCTGACGCGTGTAGCTCCAGGAAACACAATAATGTAGTTGGCCATATCAGCCTCATCACTGCCAACACATTCAGCGGTTGGCTGGGTGTCTGCTTGGGTAGGGTATGTTTCTTGGCTGGCACCTAAAGGAGTCGAAGTTGTATGAGAGGGTTGCTGGGAAATATCTTGCCCTTGTGTCCCACTACCACCAACACCGGGTTCAGCAAGTGCCAGAAAATGCTACATACAAAAGAACTTTTTTTTAGTTTAGTCAATGTAAAAATTAAAAATCAAACTATCACAATTCATCTCATGCAGAACAAAAAAATATCCTTTTGAATTTTTATTATTACCTGATATGTTTCTAGCTGGGTCATAAGTGTTTTATCCTCTCTTATATTTCAGGTGTTTGAGGCGCGTCTATCAAAGTATTAAATTCCGACCTTGCATCTCGTGCCTTTTTTCGCAACAAGAGCGCTAGAGATAGGAATGAAGAAAGCTCTTCCTCAAAGAGGGAATCATCAAGCGTACCATGGCTAGGTATCTGCATATTTGAAAAAAATTAATATTATTTCAATTATGTAAATAACTAAAATACCTGAATATAGAGCAATGCTGGCACTTTACATGTTCTTTCACTGGCCTCTTTCCGCGATCATCCCGTCTCGGGGTTGTTCCTGTACTGCCCTGATCAGTCTGCCACATTGCAATAAAATTATAAATGTAAAAACTTGAAAAAAATATCTAACTTGAAAACACAAAATGAAAACTGAAATAATTTCTAATAAGACACCGGACGACAGAGTTAGAGTTTCAAATATGCCTTGCATTGAATTTAGTCCTAGAAACATGTCATTGCACATTAAGGCACCCAAACAAGAGACGAGTTGACAATGAAGACCTTATTGAATATATTGTTGGAGCAACTTCTAGTAAACTTGTTGTGAAGACCTTGAGGACATTTTTGGAGCAACATTGTTGAAGCTGATGGTATAGCATTGTTGGAGACGATCTTGAAGGGCCTTGAAGTAAAGCTTTTGGAGCAACTATTGAAAAATCCTTAGAGAATTTAAATAAGGCACTTTCTATCTTCCATCACCTTTTTCCTTTCAATATCCTTTAAACGATTTTGTTGATATTTAATGTTTGAAATCACGTTATAATTCCTTGATTATATGTGTTTGGGGACTTTCCCTTTGAAATTACCCAAAAATACCCTAGCAATTTTATCTTCGGATGCATGTCCGACCCTATTGTTCAATATTTTGATTGATAGTAGTAAACATAGAGAGTTAGGGGGCTCTTGACTTGGTTTGGTTGGGCCATTAGATCCCTAACATCTACTAGGGAGAACCCCCTTGAGTTGGAGGAGAGCTAGCCCGAAGTGAAAAGAGGTTGGTGAGGTGACAATGGGGCTATTGAATTACACATGGTATCACACTTTAGCTTTAGGACTTTATCTTGAGAAGTGAGAGATTTTGCTATATCAATTCTCAAATTGTTTACAACATTATTGTTAAGAACTAATAAGAATTGATGTTTAGGGGTTTTTGGGTATAAGAAACAATACCATTTAAAAACTATGGTTCTCAGTCCTTGGAATTCCTTCACCTAGGCCTAGGGGCACACAAGAATAATTTCACACTAAACCATGAAAACTTAAAAGTAACTTAACAAATCCATAAAGTAATAATAATCATAATTCCTAATTTCCTATTATACGATATAATGCAAATTATTCAAAAATGAAGCAATGAAGACATGCAATGTCTGAATTTCAAGATTGATGAACCAATACAAGAAGTTAGAAACTACAAATTTGATTCAATACTCTGTGTCCTAACTCCAGGAAGGAATCTAGTTTGTAGTACAGAACATGCATCGTGTATTATCAATTCTTAATTGACAACAACTAAAGGTCATCTACCTCATCAATTTCTTCCCATTTTGTGTTTTTATGTTATATTCCTTATAAAAGTGTCAAATTTCTCTCAAAGTAAGCAACCACTGAATAAAATAAAAAATAGTTGAGATATGATTGAGAAATGGTCATTTATTTATTGAAAGGATCTTCACAATTTCTTTGGTTTTTTTTCATCTCAAGAAACAAGAAATGACCTAAGAAACTATCGTGATGCAATATAAGAAACAACACGGTGCAATGGCCATTTTCAAAGCCAAATGATGTCCATTGAGGACATGGCCTTTATTTTGTTCCCTTTTCATAGGAGTTTCGGGTAGAAATGGAACTTTGTTGTACCATTTCCATTAGTAAAAAGGGAAAACCTTCTTTTTCCATGGGAAATAATTTACCTTTCCTTTTTCAAGATAATCTAAATCACAAAAAATATGAACTATACTGCACACATTCTTGGATAATGTGAAAGTGGAAAGGAATACCCTACACAAGTGATGCACACATGTACATTTGAACACTAATAGATTTTTGTAGTTGAAATGCAATGCTTGTTTTCATTTAAATGTAGGGTTTTTAAAGCAAGGAGAAATAATGGTTGCCAAATTAATAAGCGTTTCTTTGGGAAAAATTTAAATCTTGTATTGGGTGATGAAGATAATAGAGGGTATTGAATCTTGATTCTTGACATTGTGTTTAACTTGAATAACTCAAATGATTATAAATATTAGTGGATGAGTTCTTTTTTTCAAGTATGTCACTCAAAGCTCTTATGTCAAAGCATTGCATGATGGCTAGCATTTGCTTGTTTCCCTTTCTTCAGTTCAATGTAAGAATTATATTAATATATTGCAGAATGAATGATAACTACAATTGTTTGCTCTGCAGTATATCCAGCCCCAAGATTATGAAAAATTTCTCAAGTGGAGCTATTGGTTATTGATGAAGCAGCTGCAATTCCATTGCCTATTGTAAAGGCTCTGCTCGGGCCATATTTAGTGTTTCTGTGCTCTACTGTAAATGGGTAATAATTATAAATGAGCCAACCACAATCACAGATTTTGTAACCATTCGATTTCCATGGATAGTATGATGATATTAACCCTATATATCAATGACCTATATCTATATGAGAATGATCTCAACATTGACCTTGATATGGTTGTATGGATGTGACCTTTGGTATGTCATCAGAAAATCCCCAAATATCAGAAAATCCCCAAATCTGGAGAACTAAAGCTCATCAATTTCGATCTGGAGTACTACCCTTGTGATAAATTTGATGACTTTCGATCTCCCATTCTCTACCACTTTGCACTTCACCTTCAATATAGATCAGACCAAGGGAAATTCGTTACTGGGTGTTGAGATGGATGAGTTTGTGGAACTAAAATCCATAGCTTAAACTTCATGAAACTGGTGGAGTTAAATTCATGCAAGCACAAACACATCTTACACATCCTCTTTGAAACTCATCCGAAAGAACATTGGAAGACATCTAGAGAGAACCCTATAGCCTAACACAATCCAATGGAATTGACCAAAAAAACCCAAATAGAGTCAACCCTACTATAAGAGGAAGGGCCTGCAGTAAGAACTTACCATTTTGCAAGAGATGAGGGCGAATGTTGTTCTGCAAGAGCTGAGGGCGAATGATGTTCTACAAGAGCTAAGGGCGAATGCTGAGGGCGAATTATGTTCTGTAAGAACTCAGGGCGAACGCTGAGGGTGAATGCTGAGGTAGAATGATGAGGGCTAATGTTGTTCTGCAAGAGCTGAGGGTGAATGTTGTTCTACAAGAGCTGAGGGTGAATACTGAGGGCGAATGCTGTTCTGCAAGAGTGGAGGGTGAATGCACACATGATATCAGCTGTTAATGTAGTTTTTAATAAAATCGTTTTTATGTAGCGCGCATATAAGTGTCAAATTTTTATGTAGTGCACATATAAGTGTTGTATTTTTATGTAGTGTGCATATAAGTGTCGTTATACCGATGGCGGACAAAGCGTCACTATTGCGACAGATGCCTCCAAACGTCACAATTGCGACACTTAGACATTGTGTCGCACTTGCGACATTTGGAGGCAGTCGTCGCAATAGCGATGCTTTGGGGCATAGTGTCGCAATTGCGACGTCTTCCTCCAAACGTCGCAATTGCGACACTTTGTCTAAGTGTCGGTATTGCGACACTTTTCTCTAAACGTCGGTATAGCGATGGTTTTGGGCAGGATTGAAAAAATTTGGGGAAATTTCCAACATTTGGTCAAAAGCATCGGAACCAAGTGTCGGAATTTCCCCCAAATGTACTAGTGGCAGAAGAACAAACAAAAATAAATTCTTCATATAAAATTTTATAGGCTAGATGCATGCTTGAAATATGATGGATTTCATCTTCAATTAAAGGAGGAGGCATTCTCTGATTTCTTTTGATAGAAACACAGTTGCTCTTTTTCTCTTTTGAAGACTGATCATAAGTTTGGATGTCTTCTTGAGCTTCATACAAGAGAGAAGATGATTGATAGTCAGTTTGAGCCTCTGAGATTTCATCTGCTACTTGATATTCAAAAGGACTCCAGGGCTGATTATCTAGATTTGAGATAGATTTTTTATCATCAATGATTTTCTCATCTGATTGATGAGAGAGTTCTTTTTTTTATGTGATTTTCAATTAGAACATGACTCAACTTCTCTTTAGAAATCTAAAATGAATCGAAGCATAAGGGTAGAGACTCAAAAACTCTATTTCTGGTTCTGTGATTTCAAGATGAATTAAGGGGATAACTTTTGGATTTGAAAAAGGGTTTGTATCATTCATTTCTTCCCTGATTGATTCTTTAGAGCATTCCTCCTTGTTTCTATTTGCAACCTGCTTGCAATTCTCTCTTAATAGTGAAGCACAAGATGTAGGAAGGCATCTAGTACTTTCTTGACAACTTCCTACATTTTCTTCTTTGCAATCTTGCTCAGCATGCACATTTTGATTGTTATCTTTTCATTGTAATGACTGAGCTTGTTCTTCCCAAGAAAATACTACTGTCTATTTTGAATAGTCAGCTCCAACCTCAACATTGTACTCTTCCTCTTTCCTCCTGTTAATCATATGTATTGCTTTGTTAACTATGTTTTTCAACATCTCTAGCTTTATCTTTGAAGATATCAGTTGCTCTTTATCTAATTTGTCATTCTCTATTGCTCTTAGCTTTACCTCCCTATTCAACATGTTGGCTTCCACATCAAATGCCATCCTTTGCATTTCCTCCAGGGTTGAAGGGTCCCTTTCTCTTATTTGGAATGCCATCTCTGGGTCAAAGGCATCTAGGTAGTGCAAGAGAGCCCACCCTGGGGGTGGCTTTATCTCAGCAAGTATTGCATGGTATACTTTATTGAACCTGGCTGAAAAGTGTTGTATTGTCTCCCCTGGTTGTATTTTTATATGGTTATACTCTTCCATGATGAAAAAAAAACAATTCCCAGGACCACCCACCTATCTAGTAAGACTTGAGTGAATTGATGAAAATTTCTAATGCTTGAAGCTGGAAGATATTTAAACCAACTCTTAACCTTTCCTTGTAATGATAAAGCAAACATTCTGATATGCACATCATCCTATACTACCTCAAACAGGGTCAAGGAAATCCTCCAGACTTTGAATGTGTTTTTCAGCAGTGATCTTTGCATCTTCTCTATCAAATCTGGGTAGATTATTTGCAAGAATTGCAGGGAGGGCCTGGAGGATAAAAGGTAAACCAGAGGCTTATATCTTTCAAAGAACTTTTTGGGTATAGGTAATCTAAAAGGAGGCTTATGACTGTTTGATATTTTAGTGACAGCAGGAGAAGTAGCATGAGGCTTATGTTTGACTGGGTTTTCCACAGATGTATCTAGGATATGCACATGTGTATAATTATGTTCATGGTCTGCAATTTGAGGCTTAGCTTTATGAGGGTTGAGCTCTTTCCAATGATCAATATATACCTCATCAGTGTATTCTTGATAGGGCTTAAATTAGGATAGAACATAGCTACAGATAAAAACAATAATTTATTGAATCCAATTTGGGCTTGAATACTCTCTCTTCTTATGAGGACTGGTCATGTTTTCAGGTTCTTCCTCTAGTGGAGTCTTTACATAGAACTGATCTGAATTGCAGTCGCCAGGTGGATGATTGTCAACTTTCTTGTGGCTGGCCGTTGTCCACCATCAACAATTGGATACCAATATTGATATGTTTTTGGGTTTTATGAGTTCTTTATATAACACTAAGAATTTCAATAAGTGTTCCCTGGTGGTGTCGCCATTATGTTAGGTCCCTGTAATTTGTCAGATTGGCAAGACCAAATGAAAAATGGTAACATCAAACTAACTTTGGAGTCCTAGGACCTAGCCTTCCTGGACTCAGAGAGGGATCTCTCTATATTTGTATAAAAGATATGGCTTGATTGATTTAGGATGCTGATTTTAGGCTAGTTAAAATGATAGGGTTTGTTTGTTTTGTTTTGTTTGGTTGGGTTTCTTGTTAAGAGGAACATATAGAGTAAGATAAATTCAAATCATTGGGCTATGGGGTCTGTGAAAGGCTTGAAAAGTACAACAATAAATCAAGGGTGTTTCCTAGGGCAAGTTAACAAAGCCAAATGGATTTTAATAGCTTATGTGGGTGTGAAATGAACATTAAATTGTGAGTTTAGTAGGTTTAAAGGGAAATTAAGAATCCTTTAACATATACTAGAACAAGAAGAGTCTTTAAGATCATTATGCTTAAGAAAAAACCAAAGGACAGGGCACATCATAAAATTCTTTGGCCTAGCTTATCAAGTAAACTTTGAGACAACAATCCAACAAACCCTAGAGAGTAGGGAACTCCTAAATTCTCTAGCTATTTACCTTCAGAGAAATAAAACATTTAAGATTACAAACAAGTGATGATTAAAGAGCAGGGAACTCCTAAATTATTTAATAAGACTCTAAAATACCTTCAAAGTGACTTTTCAAGATAGACCAAAGGATAGGGAAAACCATAAACTTCTTTATCCTAAACCCTAGTAAGAAAACTTCAAAGAAAGGCCTTAAAAACAATGTTTCAAGCTACACCAAAGGATAGGGCATGCCATAAAATTATTCGGTTTGACTCTTCTCAAATCATTTTCAAGACAACAAACTAGGTGGAATTATAAAGCAATAAAGAATTCTCCAGTCAGCCCTAGTAGAGGAAAAAATTTAAGAAACAGAAAGAAGATAGACTTAAGGTGCCTCTAACAGCATATTTTAACCTAAATTTTATGTTCTATTGCAAGAGAAAAGATGAAAAATATGGAAAACAGAAGGAAACAAATACAAGATCTGAACAACATCACCATTTAAACAAATTCATGAATCCTGTGAATATGATTGCTCCATTGATATTTAGTCCAAAATTATTACAAAGATCCAAATCCAAAAACCCTTCACAACTCTAATTCTATGAGGTATTCAGCTCAACAATCAACCAACAAAAAATTATGAAGCATACATGCAATATTGTTACACAGAACTTTTTCACTATCCCTACAATTCCCATCCTGCACATTGGAGAATCATTTATGTGACCAAAACAAAGTGTTATGCCTTGCAAATACCATCATTGCATCCCTTTCCATGAGGACAACACTCCTTATGTTGATCATTTCCTGAACAGACCATCAGAAACACATGTTTTCTCCTTGGCGCCAGTAGACCGTTATTCCCTCGCGCCGATGAGGAAGATTAACACTGGAACCCACACCCATTGGCACTCTGTCCTAGTTAGCTACCCGCGCCAACCTATTTATGGAATGTTTTTTAAAAATAGAGGCGAATTTTCCATCATAACAACTTCGTGGGCGAGTCATATGTAGTAGTTCAACTGAATAACCACGGCCTCCCTCCTTTGGCCTCTTGTTTCCACCTTTTTGGGGAATCCTCCCAATGGATAAGGCCTCCCTTCCACTATTATATGGATTCCAACCTCCTCCTCACCCTCTATAAATATAGCCATCTTCCATTGATGACCTAGCTGAAAGGATAGTTGAACAGATAGTTGAACATATCATAGCTGAAACGTTGAAGAGATTCCTATAAATCTTGCCAGAAAGATAGAATGGAAGAGACCTCTTTTTGAGAGAGCTTAGGCTTGTACCCTCATCCCATCTAAATTCCTCGACGATCCATCGAGACATGATTCAACTGAACCCCACTGAAGGAGTTTGCGACGTCAAGGCTTCGGTTTTAACTCTTTCTTCTATTAATACATATACATAACTATTGTTTGGTTCTCATCTTGCGTTATGTGTTTTATTTGATGCAATATGCTTAACCCTCCTTGACTGGTTAGTTGATTATGGATGAAATCATTGTTTTGTATGATGCTCTTATTTGTTTATCTTCGTGTAGGTATCTGATCATTGGTGCAGAAGGATTGTGACCCATTGAAGCAATGATCAAGAGGCCACCACCACAGCTGCGACAGCGTTGGACTCTAGGTAGGTCGATCTACCCTGTTCTTTTCATTCATTAATTAAGGAACCTACACTTTAGCTTGTCCCTTTGTTGCTAGACCCACTCTAGTGCTAGAGGGATCGTCTTTGTCCATAGAAAGGATTTACCTTGCCAACAAATTGGCGACTCCACTTTGGATCGGTGTGATTTTGTCGTTTCGTTGCCTTTAGGAGTTTGTCTTGTCAAGTCGACTTCGGTTGTTTACTTTCTTGCCTATATTTTCTAGCTTTTTTATTATCTGGAATCCTCCTGTTTAGCTCCAGAGTGTCAAGATGGACCTCTGCTCCCTGCTTCTTCCCTCCTCCCATAGTTATCCGACTTGGCACGATTTTTGTTTGAACATTTGTGCCAATTGGCGCAAGTTTCTTTTTTTGCAGTAGCGTCAACCGTTATTTGGCGAGGATTACTGCCTCATAGTCACGCTGAATCATGTAGGATTTGGTTTGACCCTTTGTAATGTTCCAAAATTTTCATGAATAAATTGGAACATTTATTTTTGTTCATATTGTGTAGTAGGTGAATAAAAATGAAGAGGAGACCTCTTAACATGAATAAAACCCTTCCTAATGTGAAAAGGAGACCTTTAAGCAACTTATTTTTCACCTCCTAGTGTGAAAAGGGCCAATTGCATGAGGACAAGGTCAATTTGACCAAGTCAACCAGCGCAGCCTAAGGAGGAGTAGCTTGCCTAAGAAGACAATGCATTTTTGGAGGGAATAGATTCAAATGAAGATGGAAACTCTAAGAGGTGGGACCCAAGGTGAAGGAGCTCACAACTTCATAAGGAGGAGAAGGGCAGCTTTGTGGAGTTAGCTTGTATTTCGATTTCTTTTCTACTTAGAAAATTTCTGCAAACTCTTGCTGCTTAGAAAAGTTTGGAGGGATTCCTGTTTAGGAATTCCTTCTCCTTCATTGAGTGATCTCTTGAAGGGGTTGTGCTTCATTTCTACCACGTTTCGATTGTATGCCAAGAATTTCTCACATTTTTAGCATTATTTCTGTAGCAAAGGACGTTGTGTTGTTGGAAAATGCAGTGGGAGGGTTGTCCTATCTACTCTTATGCATTTCCACTTAGTGGAAGGAGTTTCTCTTGCATTGAGGGAGCTATGTAGGAGATTTCAGAGCTCATTTCAGATCTTGGCATGTGGAAAACTCATGTTCCATCCATTACAGCGTAGTTCACTGGGTAAACTGCGTTATTTTTGTGAGAGCAGCAGCTGCGGGGTTTGATCCCTTGCTTGAGGGCTTGTTCTTTGGAGAAAGGGCCAACCCTTCTCCCAGAAAGCTCTATATTCCATTCCTCTTCTTTATTTTCATATTATCAGTCATATTTATATTCTTTTTTGCAGTGACTGCATTCTCCAGCTACATATATTTGCAGATCTGCATTTGTACACTTGTATTTTCATGAAACCCCTTGTGGGTGACCTTTATTGTGTATAAAGAGGAAAGGAATCACATTTTCTTAGCCATTGGATGTTGTTTCAATTCAGATCTGATATGTCATGTTATCCTCTGTATAAACCCTAATGAAAATAATGTTGATCTTGATTCAGTAGTTTCTGCATGTTCTAAGCTATGGGGTTTAAGCTCATTTGAGGCATATAGAAATAGGGAGATCTGTTTATATGAGCTATAGTCATTTGTTTCACCTCAAATGTTGCCTGTGAACTAAATATCATGTCTACTAAGGGTTATAAGTCCCATTTCTCACTTGTATAGTGTTATTTTCTGGAGACCGTTGTTTTTTGCTTACATGTTGCTGTCATTTTCAGCTAGTTCACTGTGGGAGATCTGAATAACTTGCTTAAGGTTATTTATTTGTGCTTACATTCTGCAAGGAGGTATAATATATATGCTCTAAGGCATTCCAATAGTGGGAGGCCTTATTTTCACATCTTCTTCCTTATACAACGTCCCTAAGGAGCTTGCTGCAGCAATTCCTGAATAGGAAGGTCACATATCTGTAGACAGAGAATGCAAAAGGTCGGGTAGCATCTGTTTCTCTCCCTTCTTAGGAAGGAGACATAACCAGTAAATGCCTCAGCAGTCCATCTCTGGCATAGACTTGTGATATTTCTGAAAAAAAGGAAAATTACAGTGGTATCAAAGCATGATCTATGACACTGCCTGTGAGATCAAGCTTTCAGAAAACTAAAGAGAAGAGCAAGGAGCATCTATCTTGGCTCAGCCTGTGGATTTCAAGATCCACCCAGAGAATACAAAGAAGAGGAGAACAAATATGGAAAGGATGAGGTTACTCTCATCCATTTTTCAGATCAGAAAGGAGCCTCTCCAAAGGGGTTCAACCAATGGGAAAGAAAGGTGCAGTGAAACTCCAAGAGGGTTTTAAGATGAGAAAAGATACAGTGAAACCTCTAGAGGGTTTCAATATGTAGGAGAAGATGAAAGCACTTCCTATGCTCATGAAGGAAGTGAAGAGTGTGGAGGGCCACAAGAGGAAGTGGATAGATGGCCAAAGGAGGAGGAGCATTCTTCTCCACTTGAGGAGGCTTCTACCAGCGCTGTCCAGTTCATAGAGGAGCAGCCCACCAATCAGCAGTTGGATCAGCCAAAAAATCAGAGAGAGGGACTCTTGCAGCCATACAAGATGTCTCAAAGACCCACAAAGGTATGCAAAAATTTCCATGCAGTGACAATTCAGAGAATTTCATAGGAGGTTTGGGAAATTTGCATTCACATGGCCCAGGATCGAAACTTCATGCTGATAAAGAGAAGCAAGTTTATATAGCATTGTAAAATAGGGTTTTGATCCAAGAAGGGATCAACACTCATTCCTTTTCACCCTTATTGAGTTGCATGCAACATGAGGAGTTATGGTGCAAGGACTTGGGGAGCATCATGCATGAGGTGCCATCTCCTAAGGATGTCTTGTCCTTAGCACTATTGGATTCTTGTGGATTCAAGGGTTTGATTGGTGAGAGGCCTTTCCTGGAAATTCTTCAAGGGGTTGCATCTCAACATCCCATGAGGTGTAAGGAGGAATACTTGCTATTGGATAATGGCAATCTTCATTGGGAAGATGCCAAAGGAGAGAAGGATTGGGGACAGCCATACCTTGACAGAGGAGAGTTGGTGGAGAGCAAGAGGCTTGTGAGCCACTTGCATATCTATGACCAAGGGCAGAAAGAGGAAAATCTGCGCTGGCTACTAAGGAGAGAGTTTGGCCATCATGAGACATGTCCTTTTCTCAAGGGTTTGTGGATGGAAGGAGCTTGGCAGGATAATTTCATCATCGGAAAGCAAGGAGTGTGGATGCATTATGGTGGTAGGGTCATTTTTTTTCCACCACATATGATGAGTGATGGAGATATGAAGAGGCAGCAAGGATATTTGTTGCTTCGGAGGATCAGGAGAGAGCAAGGGCAGGATTGCTCTCCCACTTGGCATAGTGTTCCAAGGGTGAAGTATGGCACTATCATGGTGCAAGAGGTGTTTTCATCATGGAGGAGACCCCTCATATATGGAAAAATTATGGAGAATATATTTGAAAAACTACATGTCAAATAATGGAGCTTGATATGGATGAGAGCCCATGTGTATATGCCAACAGCGTTATCTCTTTGGAGCAGTAACCAATGGATGAAGCGTGCCCAATGGAAGTGTGGTGGATCCATAACCCACAGGTCCCAGGGTCATTTCATATTGGTTGCACTTGATGAAAAGAGAGGAGGTGAGATGGATGAGGTAGTAGATGGAGTCATCTATTACTATGCTACATTCTTCTTGACTTGGATTCCCAAGCATGAGAAGAAGGATCTTCTTGTAGCACCTAGTTAATTTCTCTTCATGGGAGCATGCCAAACAACTATGGAGGGTTCATTCATAGATCCATACATCATTTTACTCCCAGAATAAGGTAAGAAATCTATTTTTACATTGGATTATTTGTATACTCTTACCATTATCTTGCAGTGCATGGCTCTACAAGAGGGAAAGCTTATCAGATTGCTCCATGGGAAAAATTGGGCCAAACTATATGATGGAGGCAGCCATCTTTCACATGGCATTTGGCAGATGTTTTTCCATTGCATAAATGTTTAGCTAATTTACATTATCAGCCATGAGTCACAAAGCATTTTTCCATGTAAATTTCTAAAGCAACAACTTGGGAAACTGCGCTGCCACTATTGGGGAAAATGTTGGTACTTCCTTGCATCACATGAAACCTTTAGCATTTTCCTCATTTTGTTGTTGATCATGACTTCCTTTGCTGATGTGGATATGATTTACATTGGGAGCATGATTGGAAGAATGACACATGAGTGGGGAGTATCCCTAAAGGGGAAGGATTCCCACATTTTATGCATTGCATGTTCTAAGGGGAACATGAGACAAACTATGGCCACCACAGCTAAGTATTTGTTCCCTTTTGAGGTGGACAATAATTTTGATGATCATTCATTGTATAATCATGGGCAAGTGATCAAATATGACTTGTATGTTCAGCTGATCCATTTAGCCATTTACTTTCTACTAGTGAATGTGAGAATTTTCACCACTAGTCATGTAGCAACATACTAATTGCCATGCTATTTTCTGAAGAAGCAATGGATGAGATTACATTGTGTCCTTTTGAGACTTTGTTTTTATCATATAGAAGCATTCAAATCCTACAGCAAACATCTAATTTGTACATTCTATGATGATCATGTCCTATTCATCATGGAAGAAATGTTTTGGGGCAACTTGTTCTTCAATGTTGGAGGAGAAATATTTGGTGGATTGCTCTACATTTTGCCACTTGAGGGAAATACAATTACAGCCCATGAACAACACATACTCTACACTATTCATGAGTGGAGAGTAGGACAACATGGGATAGGCCTTCTTTCCTATCATGTTCGGTTATTCATCCCACCTACACTTCTGGAGCCAAAGGTGGAGGAAACTTTCCATGAGTTACCATGCAGAAGGGTGACTCATTCCATATGGATGATAGATTGGGGGTGTTAGCCACCTATAATATTTTTTATAGCAAAAGGTGGCTAAGACTTGTTGAGCCTTCAAGGAACAAATTTTATTACTAAAAAGTGTTGGCTCTTGAAGAATCTTGAAGGCCTCATGCCTATCCTCTGTCCAAAACTTCACTGTTGTTCTCATCTTTCATTTAGAAATCATGTAGATTTCCAAGACAGATTACTGCTGCAAGCACCTTTTTCCCCCTTCCCTTCTTCCAAAACTAACCTCATTTCTATCCCTCTATTTCCCATGAAAATCCCTCATTTTCATGATTTTTCCCTTTCCCCTTCATCAAAACCCTTTGATAAGGTTTAAAGACTCCTTCTTTGCCTTATTAGAACCCCTCTAAACCATTGAAATGCATGTTTTATATGTATTTTAGTCTTAAGCCCCCTCCTCCATAAACCCCGGTCATAATACCCTTCATATAACCTTCAGTCCCGCAGTCGGGCGCCAAACCGTTTCGTAAATAATATTTTAAACCTTGGTTTATATTAAAAAATCGTCGGTTTTATTATTTTATTAAATTTCCACCGGTTCAAATTTTAAATCGTTCCGCACCGTCGATCTGATCTGAAGATCGGACGGCGCGGATTTCATCTCTCCTGTGGTCCTCACATTCCACTCACCATTCCGAAAACCGCGTGGTACCTATCGCACCGCCTTTGGGCGACGGTGGTTTTTTCCCGATCGCCAGCGATTCCACTCATCGGTTGCCATGCGTCCTGGACACTGTTCATAAAACTGCCGTCCATCGCACGTTAACGTTTGGATGTGGATCTCGCACGATATTGGCATCCACCGTCTGATCTAGGGCGGGCCATCCAACGACTATCGCTCACTGAAGATGCCTGACAGTTAACCGGGCTACGGCATGACATTCAATAAATCTCCGCCGTCGATCTGATCTGCAGATTGACGGTCCATATTCCATCACCCTGATTCATCACCCAGTCAAACATTTTCCGCTTTGACTCTCTGTTTTTGCTCCCGACCATCGATCTCTGTGCGATCGATGGCTCTGATTTAAACAAATCTTCGGCCTTCTCTATCACTTCTCCCGATCAATCCTGACCGTTGGATGATGCCATCCAACGGCCACGCTTCCCCCACACGTCCTCCGCAGCAATAAACCTATATATGCATGATTTTTTAATATTTGTTTGTATTTTGCAGGGTTTAAATGGTTTTCTCGCCATTTTTGAAGAAAATTCGAAGGCAGAGGATGACGATATTCCTGCCTTCGATTCACCAAATAAAATCATCATAGGGTGTTAAAAACATGTTTCATCAGTGTTGCTTCAAGAATTGATGCCATATCGCCCCTGCGCAGCCCTGTACATTAGCAAAAACCATTAATCGGGCGCAGTTAGAGGGTATCAGTGACGAAGACCAAAATTTATCAGAACAGAGGATTAAAGGACAGATTCTGTGGGGATCACGACTAAGAACAATTATCAAAAGCCTAATCCCCAAGTAAAACACAGTTTAAAGAAAATATGAAGGTTTTTATTCGACAGGAAAACCTCCACCGCCACAAATGAGGCAAATTGATCCCTTTAGCTACCACGATGCCACCTGTGCCTCAAAGTATTCAATCAGAGGGCTAATTTATTGATTAAATGAAGATATTTTCTTCAGCACAACCAGAAAGTTACTTTTGCAAGGAAACTTAATGCAAAGGATATCTGCAAAGTAACCCCGACATCACACAGAGCCTCAAAGGTCAACAAAAGCTCCCGCCGAGCTTAATCTTTATGTAAAAAAAATTAATACAGAAGACACCTATTGTAAGTTTCTTCATTGAGCCCCTTAAAGGCCAAGAAGCCATTAAGTCTGTATTAATTGTAATTGAGATCTTTTATCAGATCTCACCTCCTCATCCTTCTATATATACGACTACAGAAGATGAGAGAGTGGTTGGTTGCAGAACTTTGAAATACATTTGAGCTTAAAATTCTCATTGTAAATAGTGTTCACTGGCCCTTGGAGCTCTGCTTGTGATAGATTAGTTAGGTTGAATAGCGAAGATGATTGCTGAACTGAAACATTGGACCTGAGTACTGTAACTGGTTTGACATCAATAACAAGTTGTTTCTTGGGATCCTGGTCTATATCACTGGTGAAGTGCCCCTTTCTTTGTTATTGTTTTCCTTCTATGTATGTCATATTTTTCACTACTCTCTGGTAAATAATCGCATTTATAGAGTTAGGACCTGTTGTATATCAGTAACCTTCTCTGACTGAAAAGCTTTATCTCAATGTTTTCCTCCAATTTGTTTATTTAAGAATGATTTAATACAGTTTAAGCAGTTAGGAATGTTGGAGTTCCCTCTTCCTACTGTTTACTTTAAACATTGTTCTTGAAAGTTATTTTCCTTATTTTCTTATTAAAGTTAGACTAGAAAAGTGATGGTTCGCCCTGTTTCTAGCTTCTTTTCTCCAAAGGCAGATTCTGAAATTTTCCCTTGGTGTTGATTGAAATCAAACTAGGTTTAAAAGTACTTTAACTGATCTTAAGTTTACACTCTGTCTTCTCTTATATGTTTTCATACTTTCTGAAGGTAATTATGTGGATTACTGGATTGTTTGTCAATTAAGCTGCTTTAATACAAACTTGCCCAAGATGTCAATGGTTAGCCCTGCACTTGGTTGGTTTTAAACAGTTACTTAAGAGACTTTTCTTGTCTGGAATGACTATAAATCCTTTGTGAAATTATTATCAGTTTCCACCTCTCCAACACTTTATTGTTTCCATTCCATCATTATAATCTCAATAATCTCGTGATGTAGATGACTTACCCCTTGGATCACTCTTGATGTTGTTGTTCAATTAAAGCCCTGTTATGACTCCATAGCCCAATGGACTAAAAACCAGCGTTATATCTATCTTTTTAGCCTAATTGTTCTATTCACTTGCAACTTCTCACCTTTGAAACTCTTTGCACTTAGGACTTTCCACCTCAAGCAGTATTCATGCTCAACCATCCAAAAAACAAAACAAACCCTTGGCCTTCATAACTAGCCTAATATCATTACCCCAAACTTCAAGGACAAATCCATCTTTGCACTTATTGGAGAGATCCCTCTCCAGATTCAGGAGGGCTAGATCCTAGAATCCCAAAGTTGGTTGAAACAATGTTGTTTCTGTGATTGGACTTTTCCGATCTTGCTAATTACAGATTCCTAACATTTCTGGCGACTCCGCTGGGGAACGAAACCCAGAATCTTTTTCATTTTTATAAAAAATTGAGAGTAAAAGAAGCCTTTTCAAGCACTACCTAAGAGTGGTAATCATGGTAAAACTTGTTTGAATCAGTGACAAACTAGGTAAAACCTAGAATTCTCTTAAGTCTTTATCTAACCTTGAAAAATCAGTTGGCTTAGCCATAAGAATAGACTGTCTTCGTCTCATAACTGTAGCTAAGTTTTGAACAAAGTTAGGATATTCTTAGAAACCACACAATTGAAAAAGAGCTCAGAAAACCTAAAAATATTTCAGATTGGTATTCAATAAACATGGTGGTAGTGTAGATTTTAACCCTGAACAGAAATTATCTACACAAAAATCTTATAACAGAAAATAAACAATAGCGAGATCATAAAACATAAAACAGATAAACACAGAGATTTTCCCTTGGATCCCAAATCGGGACGACCAGCTTGATTTTTCATTATTTTCTTTTAGTGTTACAACACATATATATACATGCCGAAGCATACATAAACCCCAATCCATAAACCCTAGATTAGAACATAACCGTAGTTCCCTTGACCGGATCTACAAAAAATACCAGGGGCCAAAAACCATCGTACCCCAAAACCATGTGCAAAACCATGCACAAAACCATGGACACAGACTACCCACCGGAAATTAAGGACCAAAAATTTTCTGCCTAAGGCCATTTGACTCCGATACTGGGGGGGCTACCGCCCCCCAAGTGACCCCCCATTACACAAGAAATGGGGGCTATCGCCCCGCGTGTGGTGCTTAGTCGTGGAAAGAATATAACACATACCCAACATTCTCCCACTTGTTGCTTTCTTGCCACAGGGGGCCACAAGAGAGCTTAGTCATTGGCCCAATTCTTCAACACCCATTGTTTCTCTACACCAAGAGAACTTCTGAGTGCTCACAGACTTTGTTAATGCATCTGCAAGATTCTTCAAAGTGTCCACCTTTACCAACAACACCCTTTTAGCCTCAACCATATCTCTAACAAAGTGATATTAAACATCAATGTGCTTTGTCTTTGAATGATAAGCAGGGTTCTTAGCCAAGAAAATTTCACTTTGGCTATCACAGCCTATCCTTATAGCTTGTTGTACCAACCCCATACTTGAACACAATCTCTGCAACCAAACTGCTTCCTTGCTTGCATGAGTGGTTGCTATGTATTCTACCTCTGTAGTTGAAAGAGCCACTACAGACTGTTTTTTACTCATCCAACTGACTGCGCCTCCAAATAGGCTAAACACATACCCACTTGTAGATCTTCTTTGGTCTAGATCTCCAGCCCAGTCTGCATCAACAAAACCACGAATTTCCAACATTCTTTCCAATCCCGGTCTTCCCTGGTAGCACAAGCCATAATCACTAGTGCCACGTAAATATCTAAAAACCCGCTTCACTGTTGTCCAATGCTCCTTCCCTGGGTTTGACATAAACCTGCTCAATACTCCCACTGCATGTGCAATGTCTGGTCTAGTACAGACCATTTCATACATCAGGCTACCCACAAAACTTTCATATGGAACACGGGACATATCCTCCTCTTCTTCTTATGTCTTGGGACACTGTTCAGCAGACAGCTTTGTACCTACAGGAATCGAAACATTCACCGGTTTACTATCCTGCATATTGAACTTGAAATATAGTCTCGATACTTCCTTTGGTTTATAACCGTAGCCTCTTTTCCCGATCTCTCTTAATTTCCATGCCCAAAATATAGTTTGGTGACTCGTATCCTTCATGTCGAATTTGAGGAACAGCTTGTCTTTCAAATCTGATAATTTTGTCATTTCCAATCAAAAACATATCATCCACATACAAGACCAAATAAATAACACTGTCACCAATTAATTTAAAATAAAAATAGTGATCCTCCTTGCTTCTAGTGAAGCCAAGTCCCCGTATATAGGTATCAAATTTCTGATACCACATCCTTGGTGACTGTTTTAACCCATACAGAGACTTCTTCAACCCGCATACAAGTTCTTTCTTACCCTTCACCATAAAACCTTCAGGTTTCTTCATGTAGATCTCCTCTTCTAGATCCCCATGAAGAAATGTTGTCTTCACATCCATCTGTTCTATCTCAAAATCAAATGGAGCAGGAACAGATAAAAGTAATCTAATAGAAGTAACTTTGGCAACAGGAGAAAAAATATCACCAAAATCAATTCCCAACACCTGGGAATAACCTTTTGCTACCAATCGAGCTTTGTATTTCTCCACCTTGCCTTCTACATTCATCTTCTTCTTAAACACCCATTTTCTCTCGATGGGCTTCCTTCCAGCCGACAACTCCACTAGATCCCATGCCTCATTTTTGTGCAAGGATGCCATTTCATCAATCATGGCCTCCTTCCAAAGTTTTCCATCCTCTGAATCTACTACCTCCTTGACAGTTCTAGGATCATCATCAGTTATAGCTAAGGCAAAACCTAAACAGAAAGAAGATGGACTATACCTTTTTGGTTGCCTTCTTTCCCGAACTGATCTTCTAATAGTTGGAGTTTGTGGCTCTTCATCCCTGGAATTTTTGATCAGAGTCCGATCCATCCTCCTTTAGTGTCAAAATCTATCTTCAGGTTCCTTTGGTAGGAATTCATGTTCAACAACATCTTTCACTCTCTAAACACTCACATCTCCGTGGCCACAACCTTCCTTTTCCCGGGTTCCAAAGCTTCAGAATCCCTTAAACCATCCTTATACCCAATAAAGATGCACCTTTCAGATTTATTATCCAACTTGGTCCTTTTCTCCTTTGGAACATGTACATATGCATCATATACAAATACCCTCAAATGTGAAAGAGAGGGTTTATTACCATTCCATACCTCATGTGGAGTCTTATCCTCCAACGTTGATGGAGGTGATATGTTAACCAAGTAACATGCAATCTCCACTGCCTCTGCCCAGAATTCTTGTCCTAACCTGGTACCACTGAGCATGCTTCTTGCCTTTTCCATAAGCGTTCTTTTCATTCTTTCTACAACTCCATTTTGCCGAGGTGTGTATGGAGTAGTCTTCTACCGTGCTATACCACACTTCTTACAGAACTCTTCAAATTCCTTCTTGCAGAACTCCCCACCATTATCTGTCCTCAGCACCTTTATCTTCTTCTCTGTTTGGTTTTCCACAAAGCCTTTAAACTTTTTAAATTTGTCAAAGACTTCAGATTTCTTCCTCAAGAAATTATATCCATGTATTCCTTGAGAAGTCATCTATGAATGAAACATAGTACATAGACTTTCCTGATGATACCGACACAGCCCAAACACATCACTGTGCACAAGTTCTAATATCTTTGCCCTCTAGCACTGTATGAGTGTAACTCACCCGATTCTTCTTCCCATATACACAGTGTTTACAGAAATCGAAATCTAGAGAGCGATTAGACATACCTTCTACCATACCATTTCTATGTAGTATCCGAAGGCCCTTATCTCCAATATGTCCAAGCATTTGATGCCATAGCATGGTCTTTTATTTAGAGATAGCTAGGCTTTCTGCTCTTCTTTCAGGAACCACAAAACTATTACACCCATCAATAATAGTGCTACCTTGTAGCTTGTACAGAGTTCCAATCCGAACTCCCCGCATTAATACCAGTGCTCCCCGAACCATCTTGCAAGCATCTTTCTCGAACACTGTTTTTACACCCGCATCATCCATCTTGCTTACAGAAATCAGATTTCGTCACGGTGAATATGAATATCCTAGTGTTCTAATCCTCCCACCTTGCAGTTTCCCGCCTTGATCTTTCCACGTCCGACGCATTATGGCCTTCCGACACTCTCTAGGAAGACATCACCTACTCATCATATTTCTTATACACTCGCGTAACCACTCCCTATGGGGAGGAAGTGAAAGGATGCACCTGAAATAATTCAACCATGACTCATGATCTACATGTGTATTTGAAGAAGAAGCCCAATACACATCCCCACCTTCATCCGAGGTGGTTTTTCCCTCTGCATAAGGAGCATCACCTGATCCCTTTCCTTTTTGAGGAGATTTAGATCTGTAGTCCTTTTTGTAGTGTCGTTCCTTTCCACATTTCCAGCACACCTTCACAAACTTTCCTGGAGATTTAGATCTCCCTCTAGATTTGGATCTCCCACTCAAAACCTTATTCTTGTTTCTGTTCTAGGACCTTCCTCGTACAGATAAGGCATCTCCATTCTGACCCTCCATATTTCTCCGTCTCATTTCCTCCGACAGCAAGGTTGAGACAATGTCATCAAAATTCAAGGTAGTTGTATTGCTGAAATTGCAATGGGGTAACTAGATTGCTCCTAATTTATAAAAGAGGAGATCACAACAAACTGATGCACTTATCTTCATCTGATATTTTAATATCAACATATGACAGCTAACTTACCACAGTATTGAAGGCATTCAGATGCTTTGTCACTGAGTCTCCATCCTTCATCCTCAGGTTATACCTCTTTTTCAGCAGGAACAACTTATTCACTAGAGACTTAGATTAGTACAAAGTCCCTAGCTTTTCCCACAAGGTCTTCACTGTAGCTTCCCCAGATACATTCAACAATACTGAATCTGAGACACATAACCGTATTGTGCTTTTAGCCTTCCGATCTGGTTTCTTCTAGTCTTCATCTGACATTCCTATTGGCTTAGTACCTGGATCTACCGCGATCCAATGATCTTTATCCACCAGGAGATCCTCCATCTTGAGCTTCCACAACTCAAAACTCTGACCATTAAATTTCTCGATCTCTATCTTTCTGCCACTCGCCATCTTCTCTCACCGCAAGAATCGATCCCATATATCTCCCACTGAACAGGGTCTACCTCAGGCCCGAACTAAAAACCCTCAGCAGCAAGGGCGTCCCCTTGAAGCCGAAACAGCTCTGATACCAAATGTAGGTTTTAATCCTGAATAGAAATTACCTACACACGAATCTTATAACAGAAAATAAACAATAGCAAGAGCATAAAACATAAAATAGATAAACACAGAGATTTTCCCCTGGATCCCAAATCGGGATGACCAGCTTGATTTTTCATTATATTCCTTTTAGTGTTACAACACATATATATACATGTCGAAGCATACATAAACCCCAATCCATAAACCCTAGATTAGAACATAACCGTAGTTCCCTTAACCGGATCTACAAAATACCAGGGAACCGAAAACCATCGTACCCCAAAACCATGTGCAAAACCATGGGTGCGGACTACCCACCGAAAATTAAGGACCAAAAATTTTCGTCGGGGTGCTACCCTGAACCCCTACAGGGGTGGCTACCGCCCCCCCTGTGACCCCCGTTGCACCCAGCGCAAAGGGGGGGCTATCGCCCCCCCTCTTACCCCCCCCCCCCCCGCGCGTGCTTAGTCGTGGAAATAATATAACACATACCCAACAAATGTAGACCATAAAACCTTTTACCTCCTTAGGAGCTAAAAAACTCCACTTAGCGACTCCACAATCCTTAACGTGCCTTAAGACTCCACTGGGAAGAACCCTTATCATTATAATATCTTTCAAACTCATTTAGAGGACTGAAGGATTGAATTTCAAACAGACTAGTTAACCTCTTAAAGATTGTCATATCTAGTTGAACTTTTCTTGTTTATTTGGGTCTAGAAACATAGCATAGTGGCTTCTAGAAATATTCACACTAGATCCCATCCTGACCCTGATCCACCTAAAACCCCGATCCACCTAAGTTAGTTGATAACCTAGGATTAAATTATCAATCCATTTTCGCATCACCCTTGAGAGCTAATTAACTCGAAAATCTTTCATCTCTACAACCATCACAAGTTGACTTAGTAAATCCAGGAACTAGGTCTCTTGGTGACTTCTGGGGATCAAGGATCTCCGAGCCTTCACTTTGCCCCGAATCTGTGGTCCATCTTGGCATCGAGAAACAACACCTCCCGATTTGCATTTCCAATTTAGGTGTTCTATCCAATACGCCGCCCATCTATTCGGTCCATCCACTTCTGCTCACCTCCACTTCTTCTCACCCTACATCCACTATTCAAACCACTTCACTTCAGCCCACTTTCCCTTTTGTTAATCTACCTCTTGTAAATCCACCCCCACCACATATCATGGCAACATGGTATGCTCCCTTAGTCCTTCCTGCACCATTAGTCAATCTTCCACAGGACTATCAGTCCAAAATTCCATTGTATGATGCTAGTAATGTTACAACTGCATCACAACATGTGGATAAGATGAATGACTACTTTGATAGAAATGAGATTGATGATGATTCTGTCAAGCTTAGATTGTTTTCTCAGAGCTTAGGGGGAGAAGCAAGAAAATGGTTCAAAGGCTTAACCCCCCACAGTATCAATAATATCCAAGCCTTCCATAAAACATTCTTAAACAAATGGGAAGTAAATAAAAACCCTCTCCAAGTCCTTTCTGACTACAAGAACCTCCATAGAAACACTGGGGAAAGTGTACAAGCTTATTGCACTAGATTTAATAGTGTGTATAATGCACTTTCCCCAGAACTAAAACCTCCATAGGGCTCAGCTCTAAACAATTTTCCTGAAGGGTTTGACCCTAAGATGGCCTATCAGCTGAGAGAGAGAGATTTTGCAACTCTTGAAGATATGCAAAAGGGTGCTCTCTCTGTGGAAGTCAACTTAATGGAGAAAAGAGCAAGAATGAAAACTGAAAAGAGAGTATTTTTTAGAGAGGAAGCCACACCTTCTACTTCCAACTCAAATATGGAGAAAATGATGGATGAGATTATGAAAGAGATGAGCATAATTAAGAGAGCACAAGCAAGCCAAAACCAAACCGCTCCTCAAAGTAGAAATCAGAACCAGAATCAGAATTTTAGAAGGAACCAACCTCCAAACAGACCTAGGGAAGATGATCAATAGATCACTCCTCCCTTTCATCAAAACTATGTAAGTGAGGTTGAGGAAACAGATGAAATAGCAGAGGAAGATGATATCAACATGCTGGGGGTGGATAATGATGACTTTGAGATTCATTATGATAGAAAACAAGGTCTATACACACCTTATGATGACAGAAGAGATGATGATGAAAATTATTATCAATACATGGAAAATGTCATCATAGAACCTCAAAAAGAATATGACCTTAGAAGCAAAACCAGTCAACAGACCCCCAACAACAAAACCTCTGACAAATCTTCACAAAACGGCACTACAACCAAGCCTAGAGTTTTCAAACAAAGGGATAAAACAGTGGCTGTAAATTCTAGTAATGATAAAGAGAAATACACTCAAAACAAAGAAAAACAGAGTGCAGACATTAGTAGTACTAACACTTCAGCTAGTACTCCTGTGAAAACAATTTTGTCAAGTGTAAATAAAACAAATCAGCAAGCTGATATTGCTGATAGAATGATAGCTAATAAGGCTGAAACCAAAACTTTAAAAATCCAGATCCATTTCAGCCTGGAACAGGAAATTTCAAAAATAAAAATCTCTGTTCCCTTGACTGAGTTAGCTGCCCAACATGTATATAGAACCCAAATTTTGAAGGCTTTAAAAATATAAGAAAATGAGGACACAGTCAATCTTAATGATGACTAGCCCGAGCTGATTTTTGGTCCTAAGATTGAAGGTAGATATCAAGAGGGACTTGTTCCTCCCTTTTATGTAAGTTTAAACATTCATGACAAAATTTTGCACAACACTATGCATGATTCCGGGGCTTCTCATAATTTAATTCCAAAAGCTGTAATGGAGAGCCTGGGTCTAGAAATCACCAGACCTTACAAATACCTTTACTCCTTCGATTCCAGTAGAGTAAAATGTTTAGGATTAATCAAAGACCTCTGTGTTAACTTAGCCCAAATTCCAGCCAAATGTTTAGTCATGGATATTTTTGTGGCTGATGTGCCCCCAAAATATGGAATGTTATTATCAAGATCTTGGGGGGCTAAGTTACAAGGAACTATGCAAATGGACATGACTTATGCGACTATCCCTGTTTTCAATCAGAATATAAGACTTTACAGGGAGTCCCACATGCAATTCACAGTTAAAAGTCAATACAAACCACAAAACTCTCCCCTGTATTCTATAAATACAGGCCTTGATTCTTTTATTATGTTTAATGATGAAGCACTTGGTGAACAAGTCACTTTAACAGGATTAACGGCCGACAGAGAGGAAGAGGAACACAACGCAGAAGCGTCAAAATAGTTTGCTGCATTTGAAAACATTAGCAAACTAAACAAAGATCTTGAACTACAGGTCATGCATCCTTTGCTTTTAAACCTGGAAACTAAAGAAAATGACCCTCAAATGAACACAAATCTTGGGGAATCAAAACAAATACAACTAAGTGATGAGTTTCCACAACAACCTTTGAGCACTTTAGTTGAAGAGGACAGTAACCAGGTTGAAACTAAGAAATTTCCTCTATGGAGTATGTATTTTGATGGATCCTGCATGAAGAACAATGCTGGTGCAGGTGTTTGGATTACTAACACTGAAAACAACCACATAGAAAGCATTTCCTGCAAACTAAATTTTCAGTGTTCCAATAACATAGCAAAATATGATTCCCTTCTCCTAGGCTTACGTTTGTTGAAAAATATAGGAGCCAAAAGAATTAAAGTTCATGGGGATTCAGAGTTAGTCATTAGGCAGGTCAATGGGGAGTATAACGCAAATCATCCCAGACTTAGGGCCTACCGAAACGATGTCATGGACCTTTTGAAAACATTCGAGGAGTCCAAACTGTTTTTTGTCCCAAGAAAAAGAAATATTGCGGCCCACAATTTAGCCTTTGCAGCTAGAACATGCTTAATGCCATATAACACCAAAGACTACACAAATCAAATAAAAATTAGACCAGCTATTCCTGATAATGAGAAATATTGGCAGGTGTTTGACAATGACAAACAAATAGAAGACTTCATGTAATTCAAAAATGAATTTGAACTAAACAGTTCGAACTCAGACTATGAAACAGACTGCAGGGAAGAAAATTTTCTTGATGAAGAAGAACCGTCTCCTGAACTTACCAATATAAACTTGTTAACAATAAAACTTATAAACAAAACAGAATTGAATGCAGAGTTAGAAACAGAGGAGTTAGGAACTCTGCACTCTAAATATGAAAGTTTTCCTAAGGGTCTGGCCCCTTTAGAAGAGTTGTTCGATTTTAACAATGTGGAAAATAAACCAAAACTGGAACCTGTAGAGACTGAAGTGGAAGAATGTAATATTGGCAGCGAACTTAAGCCGAAAATGATTAAACTATACAAGACTTTACCAGCTCACATTAAACTCAAATACATCGAGTTGTTCGAGTTGTTTAAAGAGTTTCTTCGATGTTTGCATGGAGTTACGAAGATCTTAAATCCTATGACACCGAAATAATACAAGACAAAATTCCCTCAAAGAAAACCAAACCATTCAAACGCAAACCGCAATGCACAAACCCCGTCTGTCCGTTCGAAGGAGATCATGAAAATGCATGAAGTCAGTATTATTGTCCCTATTAGATATTCCGAATGGGTGTCTAATCCGGTGTCCGTTAGAAAGAAATCTCGAGAAATCAGCTTTGTATAGACTTTAGAGACTTAACAAAGCCTCAAAGCCTATCAAAAGACAAATAAACAACTACCCTTTACCTAAGATGGATCATATTTTACAAAGGGTGGTAGGTTCTAGAAGAATTTCTTTGCTGGATGGCTATTCAGGGTACAATCAAATCTTAGTTCACCCTACTGATCAATTAAAGACAACATTTACTACACCATGGGGCACTTTCATGTATGTGAAAATGCCTTTTGGTCTAATGAATGTTGGAGAAACTTTTCAAAGAGCCATGGACATAGCTTTCTCGGAGGAACTGAGCTTCTTCATTATTATCTACCTTGATGATGTCACTGTGTTATAAAAAATAAATGAAGAGCATTTAGAACATTTAAGAAAAGTTTTCGAGAAATGCAGAAAGTTTGGGATATCTTTAAACCCTAAAAAGACACTATTCGGTCTCCAAGAAGGTAAACTTCTTGGGCACATTATTTCTGAGGAGGGTATAAAGATAGATCCAAAGAGGATTGAGGCTATATTTCCAATCTCTCATCCTCGAAACATCAAAGAGTTGCAATATTTCATTGGAAAGATTAACTTTTTGAGAAGGTTCATTCCCAACTTGGCCGAGCTCCTTAGGAATATCACAAACATGTTAAAAAAGGATCAAGGGGTAAAATGGACCTTGGAAGCAAAGAAGTCCTTTGAACTGGTGAAACAAGCATTAACCAAAACACCAGTTCTTATAAGTCGTGATTTTTCAAAAGATTTTTATATTTTTTCATTTGCATCAGAACATACCATAGCTGTTGTCATTTTGCAGAAAAATATACAAGGACAAGAGTAGCCTATTGAAGTATAACATTATGGAAAAGCAATATTTTGCTTTGGTTAAAGCTTTGAAAGACTTCAGGGTGTATATCCTTCACTCACACATCATTGCCTTCGTCCCACATTCAGTTGTTAAATACATTCTAATGCAGGACCTAGATGGTAAGAGAGGTAAGTGGATTGCTGTTATTCTTGAATATGATTTAGAGATAAAACCCACTAAACTCATCAAAGGCCGTGTGGTCTAGCTAGATTAAGGACTGACCAAATTTGAAGTTCTTGATATTGATAAGGATACGGTTGATAACCAAGAATAATTCTCAACTCCTATTGTTGAAGATCATTTTATGAATTCTCCTTGGTATGCTGATATTTATGTTTAATTTGAATACACCTCCTAGTTTGACAAAACAAAGGCAAGATTCCTCAAATTGAAAGTTGTAAACGGTCATTATGATAAGATTTCTTACCGCAAAAAAAGCGTGGTGTATTGCTTAAATGTTTTCCTGAGTTTGATGCAGAAAAGGTTAAATATCAGTTCCATGAAGGAGAGTGTGGAGGTCATTTGTACTGGAAGACAACAACCAACAAAATTTTGAGGGCTGGTTTCTATTGGCCTACTCTTTTCCATGATGTGCACAAGATGATCCTAGCCTATCATAAATGTCAAATTTTTGAAGGCAAAAGAAAACTGCTACCCCTGCCTCTGCATCCAATCACTATTGAAGCCCCTTTTCAACAGTGGGGACTTGAATTTATAGGAGAAATCCATCCACCATATTTTGCCCAACATAGATGGATTCTCACTACTACAGACTATTTCACTAAGTGGATAGAAGCCATACCTTGTAGACAAGCCAATGATTCAGTTATCATAAAATTTATGGAGACTAACATTCTCTCTAGGTTTGGCTATCCTACCAAGATTATCACTGATAATGCAGCAGCATTTGGATCAAACAAGATGGTTGATTTATGTCATAGGTATCAGATAACATTGGGCCATTCCACGGCCTATTACCCTCAAGGTAATGGACTTGCAGAATCCTCAAACAAAAGTTTAGTGAACATAAACAAGAAATTGTTGGAAGACAACAAAAAGTCTTGGCACACAAAGCTAGTTCATGCACTATGGGCTGACAGATTGACTTTGAAGAAATCCATTGGCATGTCACCTTTTCAAATGGTGGATGGTACTGATGCAATTTTTCCAAACATCCTTGGTGTACCAGTAATAAAGTTGATTCAAGAGTTGCAAACTAAAGATAATGACATGATCAGAAGAATAAATCAGACCATCCATCTTCAGCAAACCAGAGAGGAAGCTTATAACAAAGCATTGCAGAAGCTGATCAACATTAAAAATCTTTTTGACAGAAGAAAAAAGGCCAGCAATTTTAAAATTGGGGACAAAGTTTTAAAATGGGATTCAAGAAGGGAAGAAAAGGGCAAACACGGAAAATTTGACAACTTATGGCTTGGCCCTTACTCTATTCACTCAGCTACTGGAAACAATGCATTTTTCTTGCAGGAGTTGAATGGAGCAGAATTGTTTGGGGGTCCTGTCAATGGCAGGATGCTTAAGCATTACTTCTCTTGATGCATGGTATGTTCCAAAATCCTTTTTATCTTTTTTCCACTATAAATATTTCATCCACCATTGCATTCAAAGTTGTAAAAATAAAAAATACAAAAACAATGAAAAGAAAGAAAAGAGGGCAGATTCTGAAAACAAGAAAGGTATAGCCCCATACCAAAAAAGAGAAACAAATATGAAAGTGTGCAATCTCAAATGCCACTCCTGAATAACACACTTCTATTTAGTCAAACTGTCTAATCTTGACTAATTATCTTTAAATTTTCTGCTGATAGGATAATGAAATCGATTTTCCAAACTGTTTAATCTTGGCTTATCAGTAGATAGTTTAGGATAGAAATTAAAGGTTCAAACATGATCAAAATCTGAACCTAAGTTTCCAAAGAGAGATGACTCAAATCTGTTTCATTTTTTGAGTCAAAAAACATGTAAATCTGGTTCTAATTAACTCAAAATCTGAACCAGAAAACAAGGAAGAGGCAGCTCAAACAAGAGCCAAAACAGAGTTGTAAAAAGAGAAGGCCATGATAAGAAACTTTCAGATCTTAAGCCTTCCATTTTGTTTAAATTTTCTGCAAAATAAATGTCTATGTGTAGTTTGTCTTTTATGCCATGGACCAGCTTCAAGTTAGACTGTTTAATCCTGACTTGAATGCTTTTAAATTTCTGTTGTAGAATTTAGAGAATAAAGTCTGTTGGACAGTTTAATCCCAACAGATAATAGATTAGTTAGAGAATCATATGGGCTTAGCTGTTTAATCTGGGTCCATGGAGAAATAAGGAGTAGAAATAGATTAGATTTCCTGCTTTTAAAAGAATAAAATGTTGTAAAAGAGTTTGCCAATCCAAGTGCACTCTAATGAAGAAAAAAATTTAGATCAGTGGGATTGGGTAGGTAGAAAGTTTGTATTGATGAAGATCCATTATTTATGGTTGCTAATATGTTTTCAGAGCACATCATCCACAGAAAGAAAGGCAACCCAATGGATGAGGCAAATGATTAGCCCCCCAGAGAACATAATGGATGTGGCACAAGTCAACCTCCCAGAGAATGCAGGTCTGAAGTTCTTGATGCCCTCAATAAGGCACCATCCCCAAGTGGAGCCACTGTTAGCCACCTATAAAATTTGTTATAGCAAAAGGTGGCTAAGACTTGTTGAGCCTTCAAGGAACAAATTTTATTACTAAAAAGTGTTTGCTCTTGAAGACTCTTGAAGGCCTCATGCCTATCCTCTGTCCAAAAATTCACTGTTGTTCTCATCTTTCATTTAGAAATCCTACAGATTTCCAAGACAGATTACTGCTGCAAGCACCTTTTCTCCCCTTCCCTTCTTCCAAAACTAACCTCATTTCTATCCCTCTATTTCCCATGAAAATCCCTCATTTTCATGATTTTTCCCTTTCCCCTTCATCAAAACCCTTTGATAAGGTTTAAAGACTCCTTCTTTACCTTATCGGAACCCCTCTAAACCATTGAAAGGCATGTTTTATATGTATTTTAGTCTTAATCCCCCTCCTCCATAAACCTCGGTCATAATACCCTTCATATAACCTTTGGTCCCGCAGTCGGGCGCCAAACCGTTTCGTAAATAATATTTTAAACCTTGGTTTATATTAAAAAATCGTCGGTTTTATTATTTTATTAAATTTCCGCTGGTTCAAATTTTAAATCGTTCCGCACCGTCAATCTGATCTGAAGATTGGACGGCATGGATTTCATCTCTCCTGTGGTCCCCGCATTCCACTCACCATTCCGAAAACCGCATGGTATCTATCGCACCGCCTTTGGGCGACGGCGGTTTTTTCCCGATCGCCAGCGATTCCACTCATCGGTTGACACACATCCTGGACACTATTCATAAAACCACCGTCCATTGCGCGTTAATGTTTGGACATGGACCCCGCGCGATCTTGGCATCCACCGTTCGATCTGGGGAAGGCCATCCAACGGCTATCGCTCACCGAAGATGCCCGACAGTTAATCGAGCTACGGCGCAGCATTCAATAAATCTCCGTCGTCGATCTGATCTGCAAATCGACGGTCCATATTCCATCACCCTAATTCATCACCCGGTCAAACATTTTCAGCTTTGACTCTCCGTTTCCGCTCCCGACCGTCGATCTCTACGCGATCAACGGCTCTAATTTAAACAAATCTTCCGCCTTATCTATCACTTCTCTCAATCAATCCTAACCGTTGGATGATGCCATACAACGGCCACGTTTCCCCCACACATCCTCCGCAACAATAAACCTATGTATGCAGGATTTTTTAATATTTTTTGTATTTTGTAGGGTTTAAATGGTTTTCTCGCCATTTTTGAAGAAAATTCGAAGGCAGAGGATGACGATCTTTCTACCTTCGATTCACCAAAGAAAATCATCACAGGGTGTTAAAAACACGTTTCATCAGTGTTTCTTCAGGCATTGATGCCATATCGCCCATGCATAGCCCTGTATATCAGCAAAAACCATGAATCGGGCGCAGTCAGAGAGTATCAGTGACGAAGACCAAAATTTATCAGAATAGAGGATTAAAAGACAGATTCTGTGGGGATCATGGCTAAGAAAAATTATCAAAAGCCTAATCCCCAAGTAAAACACAGTTTAAAGAAAATATGAAGGGTTTTATTCGACAGGAAAACCTCCACCGCCACAAATGAGGCAAATTGATCCCTTTAGCTACCACGATGCCACCTGTGCCTCAAATTATTCAATCAGAGGTCGAAGTTATTGATTAAATGAATATATTTGCTTCAACGCAGCCAGAAAGTTACTTCTGCAAGGAAACTTAATGCAAAGAATATCTGTAGAGTAACCCCGACATCACACAAAGCCTCAAAGGTCAACAAAAGCTCCCGCCGAGCTTAATCTTTATGTAAAAAAAATTAATACAGAAGACACCTATTGTAAGTTTCTTCATTGAGCCCCTTAAAGGCCAAGAAGCCATTAAGTCTGTATTAATTGTAATTGAGATCTTTTATCAGATCTCACCTCCTCATCCTTCTATATATAATACTGTAGAAGATGAGAGAGGGGTTGGTTGCAGAACTTTGAAATACATTTGAGCTTAAACTTCTGATTGTAAATAGTGTTCACTGGCCCTTGGAGCTCTGCTTGTGATAGATTAGTTAGGCTGAATAGTGAAGATGATTGCTGAACTAAAACATTGGACCTGAGTACTGTAACTGGTTTGACATCAATAACAAGTTGTTTCTTGGGATCCTGGTCTATATCACTGGTGAAGTTCCCCTTTATTTGTTATTGTTTTCCTTCTATGTATGTCATATTGCTCACTATTCTCTAATAAAGAACAACATTTATAGAGTTAGGACCTGTTGTATATCAGTAACCTTCTCTGACTGAAAAACTTTATCTCAATGTTTTCCTCCAATTTGTTTATTTAAGAATGATTTAATACAGTTTAAGCAACTAGGAATGCTGGAGTTCCCTCTTCCTACTGTTTGCTTTAAACATTGTTCTTGAAAGTTATTTTCCTTATTTGCTTATTAAAGTTAGACTAGAAAAGTGATGGTTTGCCCTATTTCTAGCTTCTTTTCTCCAAAGGAAAATTCTGAAAGTTTCCCTTGGTGTTGATTGAAAGCAGACTAGGTTTAAAAGTACTTTATCTGATCTTGAGTTTACACTCTGTCTTCTCTTATATGTTTTCATACTTTCTGAAGTTAATTATGTGGATTACTGGATTGTTTGTCAATTAAGCTGCTTTAATACAAACTTTCCCAAGATGTCAATGGTTAGCCCTTCACTTGGTTGGTTTTAAACAGTTACTTAAGAGGATTTTCTTGTCTGGACTAACTATAAATCCTTTGTGAAATTATTATCAGTTTCCACCTCTCCAACACTTTATTGTTCCCATTCCATCATTATAATCTCAATAATCTTGTGATGTAGATGACTTGCCCCTTGGATCACTCTTGATGTTGTTGTTCAATTAAAGCCTTGTTATGACTCCATAGCCCAATGGACTAAAAACCAGCGTTATATCTAACTTTTTAGCCTAATTGTTCCATTCACTTGCAACTTCTCACCTTTGAACATCTTTGCACTTAGGACTTTCCACCTCAAGCAGTATTCATGCTCAACCATCCAAAAAAAAAAACAAACCCTTGGCCTTCATAACTAGCCTAATATCATTACCCCAAACTTCAAAGACAAATCCATATTTGAACTTATTGGAGAGATCCCTCTCCGGATTCAGGAGGGCTAGATCCTAGAATCCCAAATTTGGTTGAAACGATTTTGTTTCTGTGATTGGACTTTGCCGATCTTGCTAATTACAGATTCCTAACAGGGGGTGGAGGTTTCACATTGGGGAAGAGGACTTCCCATGCATCTTTCACTCCATGCCTCAAGAAGACCTCTAGACCACACATGGTTGTCTCCTTAAGCACCTTCCTTCTCATGATCACAGTAATTTGGGTAGTTTCACCAAGTGCTAATATATATGCTTGGGAGAGTCACTATGGAGTTTCATGGATGAGATGGCATCATATTATTTGGAGGATTCCATCATATGCTAATGCTACCAGAGCAGGTAAGGAGATTTTGATGCAGGGGCATTGGGCACAATGAAACACTTTGTATCTCAGTAGACATGGGGGGTCCCATGTTCTTAAAATTTCTTATAAATATTAATGTTTTGAATAAATTTGGTAGGGAATTGTAATCGTTCTCAAGTCATTTGAAAACATGATAAATTGGTTAAGATAGGAATAGGAAGAGACAGCCAAGGGTATGAGTAGATTTAGGATCAGTTTCAGTAGTTTCAGTTTGAAGTCTAAAATTAGGAACTAGAGAATTTCAAGAGGTTCTGTCAAGAAGTCGAATTGACTCATTTGTGTTTGTATAAATGTAAATGCATGTAGAGTAGAAAGGGAGCCCTTTTCAGGAACAGAGTAGGAGGATAATGGCCACCGAACTGAATATCTGGCCTGCCATGAAATTGTAAGCGAATACTTTGGTAATTAATGACATTATATATGTTGATAAAGGATTGTTTCCAATTCCTATATAAAAATATATATATATTGCGGAGGAAATTTTTCATAAGTTCTGTGTGCATAACATGTGTTCTTGGTCGAATCTATTTGAAGAATGTTTGAGGCTCTAGAATAACTATGAACTCAGAGTTATGGTATGATTGAATTTTCCTACATTGACTGTTCGAACCCTTCATGAGAGTAGGGGTAGGGGTCCTGGTTTTGTGAGTAGAAACCCCTGCGCAAAGCACTGCTAAGTAAATCGAAATTGGGGCTTTGATCGTCTTTTGTGGTTATTGGAGGAATTAACTTGGAAAGTGAGGTGAATCGATTGCTATAAGGATCGATTCTGAGATAGAAGAATTCTTGTGTATGAGGTTGGGGCGAGTTGAATTCCTATGTGCGCTATATGAATGAGAGTTTTAATGCCTTTGAAATTTTTTGGCTATGATTCGGGGTTCATCAACTGTGTATGTATTAGAATCTATGCGACGGAGTTATTGAAAACTGAACAATTAGTTTTTACTTAAGTCCGAGACATGGTTAGTCAAGATCGAAAGCGAGCTGTGTGTCAATCCGAAGGAGGGGAACCTTGCGATGGAGAAGGCGGAACCATGAGTTGAACTGCAAAACTAACATTCGAGGAACAGTGGATTTTGCAAGATCTAAGAGTAGTAAGTGGAATTTGAAATAAAAATGTGATTCCATTAGCTGCCTGACGCGTGGCGAAGGGCAGAAATAGAATACCGTTCATATCATGTGCTAAGTTTCGATCTTTAACTTCGCGCGATATTAATCTACGTCGTTCGATCAACAGTTGAGGCGCGATGAAACTCCAGCCGTAGATTGATGAAGGAGGAATGACGGACGGGTAAGTTACAAATGTCATGGTTTTTGAATTATTAAAGAGTGGATTGGGTTATAGCATATGTTGATATATACCTATAACTACGAACCTTGTAAAATGAATTGATATGGCCAAATTAGCCATTGAGTTAAGGCTTGGAGTAAAGCCAAGGTTGCACCTTTGAGCCTTATGAAATATTCGAGTGCATATGAGGGGTTAACTTAGACCGAGGCTTTTCTATGTCTATAAGTTTTGATTTGGGAATATATACACGGCAGTATATATATATCACGGTTGATATGGGTCAGTGAGCATTAGAATCGGAAGAACAATATGTTGTGGGCTCGACTGTTAACTATAGCGAGTTCTACATGTATTGGGGGTTGCACCATAATCCCGAGCTGAATTAAAATGATCACTGGGCTTCATTAGAAAGGCATATTTTATACTTTAGGGGGTTCATAACCTTGATTACAAGAAGTGTCCCAATGTGTTGAAATTTCCCAAGTTTAAATTTATTTGGGTAAACCATTAGAGAATGCATTGTAGTCATATACATAGAGTGTAAAAGAGGAAATAGTGAGGGAGCCTGGGCATCAAAGTGGTATCAAAGCTGGAAGAGCTCTTTTTGTAAAGGTCCAAGTTTGGTGAATGCAAAGGAACCAGACTTGTGGAAACTGATGAAATTGCAGCATAAAGAGATACAATGAAGGTGATTGCAGAATTACAGAGTCCAATTGGAGGACAAGTGTTTTGAAGACTGCAGATTTGAAAGGGGAAGATCAGATTCCAAGATCTGATAGGTAAAGTATACAGAGCAAAGATGGAGAGTGGAGATCTACAAGAGATCTTGTGATACATGGTGAAGACTCGAGGCAGCAAGAAGCTTGTCTTGCTGAAGAGGAAATCATTGAGGATTTCCTAAGTTATTGGACAAGTCCAGATGATGTGAGGGCTTGTGTTTTTGAGACTAAAAAATGTGAAGTGATGATAGACTCCACAGAGGAAGAAGAACCCAGAGTTCTTGAGGCAAGGATGGAAATTTAAGATTCCATGTGCAGACCTGTTTAAGAAGAAGTGCTTGAGGGAGCAGCCAAGACTGAAAAGTCTTGTAATTTGAAAAATAAAAAGTTGTGTGTGTTTGTAGGTACACCACTGGAAGATGAACAAGCTTTAGAATTTTTTGATGAGAAGAAGACATTGAATCTGAAATCTGTTCAGATCAATGCTAAGATAGTGAGATCTTAGGAAGAGATGAATAAATAAGAGTCAAATGAAGATATTTAGCAGAATGTTGGAGTAGAGAGAGAAGGGCTAGCAAAGGAAGGGTCGAGGACAAGTAGAGGCATAAAGGGTTGTGTAAGGTTCCCTAAATCTACTCCTATTGAAGTTGTTGAAGTTTATAGAAGGCTGGATTCTCAGAGAAGAGAATTGGAGAAGCAAAGGACCTGTATACTGGATAAGTTGTTGGGGAAGCAAGGCAGGAAGATCTTCATGGATGGAGTTCATGGAGCAGATGATGAAAGAAAAGTGAGACTAGCTGACAGTCTCATGAAGGATGCAGATCAACATGCTGGGGTGCTGATGGAAGATTTGGAAAGAAGTTCCAGACAACATACTGATGTGTTGTCAGAAAATAAGAAGGTATTGAGGCCTTGGAATTTTACTGCTGATGATTCATGTGTTAATCATGCAGAGAAAGAGGATGAACATCAGTTGGAAGTTGTCAGAGAGTTGAATAAGAATGAAACTATGTTGGCTGAAAACATAGTGAGGTATCATCATTTGGACATGGTGATTGGAGCAGGAGAGATGACTCTGACAACTGAAGATAAAGTTGATGAAGAATCTCTGAGTCTTGAACCAGACTTAGAATTGCCGGGAGAAGGATTGGTGACTGGGTCATCAAATGAGGCCTTTGGGTCTAGTGGATTTGAAACTGGTAGTTTGTTTATGTTTACAGGAAAGGCTAAAGACAATCCATCTCTTGGAATTGTCTTGGGAAAAGAAAAATTATTGCAAAAGGAGGTTGAGGCTAGCATGTCTCACATGCAAGAATTTGTCACTGCCATTGACAGAGAGGAGTTAGCTATTTGGATGGGCCAAAGCCAGCCTAATGAGAAAATTTTAGAAGATGCTAAAGTAAGGAATAATTAGCATTCCATGCTGATAGAAGATGAAGATATAGTGGCTAGAGAACTTGATATCATTACTAGAGTCAATCAAGGAGATGAGAGGCAACTGCTGGAGATTGCCCACAAAGAAGGGGGAAATGTTGAGTCTAACTTACAACATGTTTAAGATGTAAAACAAACACAGAAGAGAGGGAGGAAATGTTTTTTGGAAGCAGTTTAAGAAGAGAAGGAAATTGCAGACATTGAGATTAACTTGCGTGAAGCTGTGAAGAAAAGAGGAGCAGATACTAGCTTGCAGAATCTAATTTTGTTTACTAGTATATTGTATGGGTACGTTACTGCAGGAAGACAATTGATTGATGATTTATCTTCTAAAAGAAAATTTTCAGATGATGAACAAAAGGAAAATGTTGCAAAGGGTTAGGAAGTTTGGGAGGATGCAACATTGGGGATGACATCTGCAAAATAAAAAACAACTACATCAAGAATTTTGAAGACAGTGACAGCAGTAATATTGAAAACAACAAGTTTGAAGGCAGAAATGGGCAAGGAAATTTCTAGCTAGAAGATAGGCTGGACAAGGAAATTGAAGACATCAAGAAGCTGATGATGAAAGTGACTCACGAGCAGCAAACAGCAGCAGGAAAGCAGGAAAGTTTCACAAAATAAAGACAAAGGCAGATTGTGAAAGCATAGTTGGGGGAAAATTGCAGAACAAGATTTGGAGACCTGGTGAAATGCAATTGAAGGATGATGCAGCTGATGGACAGCAGCAAAACCAAGTATGGGATCTGGGAGGTAGAGATCAAAGACACATGATCAGGAGATCATGAACAAATTGAAGCTTGGGAGTCTGATGCAGGGGCATTGGGCACAATGAAATGATTTGTATCTCAGTAAACATGGGGGGTCCCATGTTCTTAAAATTTCTTGTAAATATTAATGTTTTGAATAAATTTGGTAGGGAATTGTAATCATTCTCAAGTCATTTGAGAACATGAGAAATTAGTTAAGATAGGAATAGGAAGAGACAGCCAAGGGTATGAGTAGATTTAGGATCAGTTTCAGTAGTTTCAGTTTGAAGTCTAAAATTAGGAACTAGAGAATTTCAAGAGGTTCTGTCAAGAAGTCGAATCGACTCATTTGTGTTTGTATAAATGTAAACGCTTGTAGAGTAGAAAGGGAGCCCTTTTTAGGAACAGTGTAGGAGGATAATGGCCACTGAACTGAATATATGGCCTGCCATGAAATTGTAAGTGAATACTTTGGTAATTAATGACATTATATATGTTGATGAAGGATTGTTTCCAATTCTTGTATGAAAATATATATATTGCGGAGGAAATTTTTCATAAGTTCTGTGTGCATAACATGTGTTCTTGGTCAAATCTATTTGAAGAATGTTTGAGGCTCTAGAATAACTATGAACTCAGAGTTATGGTATGATTGAATTTGCCTACTTTTACTATTCGAACCCTTCGTTAGAGTAGGGGTAGAGGTCCTGGTTTTGTGAGTAGAAACCCCTACGCAAAGCACTGTTAAGTAAATTGAAATTGAGGCTTTGGTAATTTTTTGTGGTTATTGGAGGAATTGACTTGGAAAGTGAGGTGAATTGATCGCTGTAAGGATCGATTCTAAATAGAAGAATTATTGTGTATGAGGTTGGGGCGAGCTGAATTCCTGTGTGCGCTATATGAATGAGAGTTTTAATGCCTTTGAAATTTGCTGGCTACGATTCGGGGTTCATCAACTGTGTATGTATTAGAATCTATGCGATGAAGTTATTGAGAACTGAACAATTGGTTTTAACTTAAGTCTGAGACATGGTTAGTCAAGATCGAAGGCGAGTTGTGTGTCAATCCGAAGGAGGGGAACCTTGCAATGGAGAAGGCATAACCATGAGTTGAACTACAAAACCAATGTTTGAGGAACAATGGATTTCGTGAGATCTAAGAGCAGTAAGTGGAATTTGAAATAAAAATGTGATTCCATTAGCTGCCTGACGTGTGGCGAAGGGAGGAAATAGAATACCATTCATATCGCGTGCTAAAGTTTGATCTTTAACTTCGCGCGATATTCATCTATGTCGTTCAATCAACAGTTGAGGCGTGATGAAACTCTAGCCATATATTGATGAAGGAGGAATGACGGATGGGTAAGTTACAAATTTCGTGGTTTTTGAATTATTAAAGAGTGGATTGGGTTATAGCATATGTTGATATATACCTATAACTACGAACCTTGTAAAATGAGTTGATATGGCCGAATTAGCCATTGAGTTAAGGCTTGGAGTAAAGCCAAGGTCGCACCTTTGAGCCTTATGAAATATTCGAGCGCATACGAGGGGTTAACTTAGACCGAGGCTTATCTATGTATATAAGTTTCGATTTGGGAATATATACACGGCAGTATATATATATCACGGTTGATATGGGTCAGTGAGCATTAGAATCGAAGAACAATACGTAGCTGTGTAGGAGATTTCAGATCTTGGCATGTGAAAAAATCATATTCCATCCATTACAGCGCAGTTCGCTAGGTAAACTGTGTTATTTTTGTGAGAGCAGCAGCTGCGGGGTTTGATCCCTTGCTTGAGGGCTTGTTCTTTGGAGAAAGGGCCAACCCTTCTCCCGGAAAGCTCTATATTCCATTCCTCTTCTGTATTTTCATATTATTAGTCATATTTATATTTAGTGTTGCAGTGACTGCATTCTCCAGCTACATATATTTGCAGATCTACACTTGTACACTTGTATTTTCATGAAACCCCCTGTGGGTGACCTTTACTGTGTATAAAGAGGAAAGGAATCACATTTTCTTAGCCATTGGATGTTGGTTCATTTCAGATCTGATATGTCATGTTATTCTCTGTATAAACCATAATGAAAATAATGATGATCTTGATTCAATAGTTTCTACATGTTCTAAGCTATGGGGTTTAAGCTCATTTGAGGCATATAGAAATAGGGAGATCTGTTTATATGAGCTAGAGTCATTTGTTTCACCTAAAATTCTGCATGTGAGCTGCATATCATGTATACTAAGGGTTATAAGTCCCATTTCTCACTTTTATAGCATTATTTTTTTGAGACAGTTGTTTTGTGCTTACATGTTACTGCCATTTTCAGCTAGTTCAGTGTGGGAGATCTGAATAACCTGCTTAAGGTTATTTATTTGAGCTTACATTCTGCAAGGAGGTCAGATATATATTTTCTAAGGCATTCCAATACTGGGAGGCATTATTTTCACATCTACTTCCTTATACAACATCCCTAAGGAGCTTTTTGTAGCAATTCCTGAATAGGAATGTCACATATCTGTAGATAGAGACTGCAAAAGGCTAGGTAGCCTCTGGTTCTCTCCCTTCTTAGGAAGTAGACATAACCATTAAATGCCTCAGCAGTCCATCTTTGGCACAGACTTGTGATATTTCTGAAAAAAGGGAATATTACACCCTTGTGTTGAGCTTTTGGTCAGTTTTTCTTGACTTTGGCTTGTTCCTTCATCTACGATTGGTATTTTTGGAGTGGTTTTGACTGCTTTAGACTTTCTCTTCTCAGTTTTTTGTTTATTTTCTTATCGGTGTAGTTTATAGCCCTAGGGTTCTAGGTGTCTTTTTCTCACTAAGCCTTCTGATTGAAGTTTGAGTCTTTTTGTTTCTTGTCAATTCGATTCCTTGATCAGTTGATTGAGTATTTCTTGATCCTTTGAGATTTTGGTTTTTTGAACGATTAATTTTGCAATTGTTTGACCCTCTATCTCTTCGTTTTCGAGCATAGATTATATTTTTCATTTGGGTCACTTTGAAAGCCTCTCTTTTATTGAAAGAGTGTATCATTAGTTTGAGTGAATTTGCGTTTGTATTGCTTTGAATCACTCATTTTGAGGTATCTACATTCATAGTGCTCTTAAATAGTGTTTGATTTTGATTTTTGGTGTAATTAGTGCATTGTGTGCTTCAATCATTCAAAAAAACAAAAAATTGCATCCTTTCGTTTGCATTGGAAATGAAAAAGTCTTTTGCATAACTAGCGCTTGCATCTAGGAAAGAATTTTCCGTTTCTTCTTTTGATTGTATTATATGCATTATGGGACTTCTTTTTATGTTTTTAGTGTTTGCTTCTTTCTGAAAATATGTCCATCCTTTTCGTAGTTAGCATTCATCGAATGGAAAATGGCGTTCTATTGCATATAGCTTGCATTTAGGAAATTTGAGATCAAATTCGGTAGGGCCTTGAAATTGAAACGTTAATTCAAGATCAACTGTAACTATATTCTATTAACCTAAGGAAGCATTGGAACCTAACGCAAACATTTTTAGAGGTCTAGGCTAGTGACGTGTTCCAACGTTGTTAAACCTAGTAGTTGTTGTTCGCCGCTTGGCTTTAGACAGCACTAGTACAAACCTGTGCTCCCCGTACTGTTGTGTATATAAAGGGATACCCTCATAGGTTCAATATCCTTTTATCCATAGGAAGACTATTTTTTTTCCATGTAACTGTGACACACCGAACACAGCATTCGGGGAGACTACCTGCACGTACGTTAAGTCCTTGGTCATTTCTCTTTCTTTTAATCACCAAGGTGTATATGGCAGTGCATGGAAACTTGGTACACCCGCTTGATTAGATTACCTGAGTAGTCATTTTGATCTTTTCATGACTCCTTAAAAAGAGAATTGATCATCGAGCACTTGTCCTTTCATTCTCATTTAAAATTGAAATTAACTAGAGTCACCTTTTGTTGGTTTCTCGACTCGTAAACCATGAAACAACAGAGTTTTATTCTAGTGTCGTAAAATTAATTACCCACGATCACATGCCCATTAAATTTCTTTTACTTCGCTTGTTTTTGTCTTTCCTTAGAGTTTGGCCTTCAAGCTTTGAAATTTTTTTTCTCATTTTCCTTCCCGTGTTGAAATATTGTCATAGTGGTGGAACCACCGGTTTCATTATCTTATTCACGGCCTCCTAGTGGTAGTTCTTTTCCTGACGTTTCTTTCAAAACCCCTTCGTCTACTAGGTTTGTCGAGCTTGCGCAACCTATTCTCCCAAGTGTTCAACCTCTCACTACTTGATCTCCTCCTGAAGAGTCAATTGAGTTCAATTGGCCTCCTCAGGGTGCTTGGTCTAGTTTTGGGAGTGAGGAATAATTCCCTCCTCTTACTTCGGGATCATCTTTCAGAGCTACTACTATAGCTCCTAGTCCTTGTCATATTTTCGAAGATCTTATAGCTTCATTAGATATGGATTCTTCCAGTCCTATCGGCAGTGGAGAAATGTCTATTCCCACAGGAGAATATCAGATTTTTCCTGAAGATCTCCCACGTGTCTCTGATCAATATTCCCCTCCATCAGTGTCACTTCCACCCGGTTATCAGAATTTGAGTCAAATTATTTCTAGTGTTGCATCCATAGCATCCTCCAGTACTTCAACTCCTCCAAGGAGTTCAATCCTTCCTTCATTAGGACTGTCACCGTCGACACCCAGTTCGTCAGTCATTGTTACATCTGTCCCGGTCCAACCTACCGTTTGTATGGCTTCATCTGCATGGGTGGCTATGCATCATTCGTCTAGATCTTTTGCTATTTGTAGATCCATATTCATTAATCCTATTTTCCCGGTTAGGCCTGCCACGAGTGGATTCCAAAATCATGCAGTGGAAGCCCAGTCTGCTTCTGCACCTATGGTTTCCACTTATACTTTCGATGAACACATGTTGGATATTCACCGATGGTATGCTACCTCTCTGAACGATCAGAAGAAAAACTCTTATGGTTCTCAGCAGCCCCAAGCTCCGATCAATCCTCCACATCACTATGATGTTTACGGAAACCCTATTTATTTGCCCCATATTGATCCAAATCAAGTTGCTTATCTGCCTCCGGTTGATTCTTAACAGACCATCCCTCATCGAGGGCCAGTGTTACAAGGACAACCCTCTAGTCTACAAGGAAAACCCCCACTAGGACAACCTTTGATCCAACAGGGACAACCTTATGGTCCGCAAGGCCAACCCTTACAGGGTCAATCTTCAGTCCAACAACCCTACGGTCCTCACGATCACCCTCAGTATCAGTATCAACCAGGAGCATCTTACGTTCCTCGGGGATAAATGTATCCACCATAGGGAACCCCTTTTGTGTAACAGTAGCAGCCTTACATTCAGCAAGGCCAGAACTTTGTACAACAAGGACAACCCTACGGTCCTCCTACGGGTCAACCTGGTTATCAGGGACAACCTGGTTCATTGCAACCATCGGGCCAACCTCTTTCAGAAGGGAAACCCAGTGGCCCTTAGTACCTAGGCCAAACTGCTCTGCAGGGACATCCTGCCTAGCCTCAACAGTCGATTCAACCTGCTCAACAGGCTCAACAGTTGGTTCAACCTGTTCAACCAGCCCAACAGCTGGTTTAACCTGTTCAACCAGCTCAGCATACTATTTAACCTACTCATTAGGGTCCACCTGCTCAACCTCAAGGTGCTACTTACCCTCCCTATGGTCAACATCAGGCGGTATATAGTGCGCCCCAATTTTTCACCTATTACCCTCAAAATCAATCCCAGATGGTGTATAATCCGCCTCAAGGAAATGCTTAAATTCTGCAATAGAATCCATATGTTTCTTAGCAAGGACCTCAATGGTATGCTCAGAATCAGTATCCTGGTCCTCAACCCTAGTATGGTAGAACTATCAAGCTTATAACCTCTATGGTCATAATCTTCCAAGACAAAACATATGGGGGCAGAATTTCTCCCAGACTAGATGGAATGTTAACATAGGTCCTTATCAAAGGCCTCCGATGCCTTTTAATTCTCAATTACCATTTCTAGCTACTGTGGAACTGCCAGATGTGTCAAAGCCTACGAACGATCTGATTCTTCATAACCTATATTGGCCTCCAATTCCAACTAAGATTCCTGGTGATTGTCCTAAGTTTGAGGGCAAGTCCGTAGAAGACCCCCAAGCGCATGTTATGACCTACCATTTGTGGTGTTCCTCTAACTCTTGGGTCGACGATTCCATCCGACTGCATCTTTTCCAATAGACTCTTACTGGTGCCACTGCAAAGTGGTACATCGAATTTTCTCGTGGCATCTTTCAAGATTTCAACTCTTTAGCCGTGGCGTTTCTTACCCATTTTCAGTTACCAGTTCGCTCTGAGACTGGGATGCACCTCCCCACATCCTTGAAGCAGGACTGAGCTACTCATATCTCAAATCATATTCATGAATGGAGGTGTTGTCGTCACTTGATCAAGTTTGATTCCCTGATCAATTTGTAACTAATTGGTTCACTACCTCATTTTTCAATGAGATCGCTAAAGACATAGCTATGGGGTCCTGTGTAACCAAAGAACAAGCCATTTCTCGTGCCCAGTACCTCGATCTTGTGTACTCTCAGTCTAGAACATTGTATGATATCATGCCTGATGCTCCCTGACCTAGCACTTCCAAAGCATCGGTGATGCCATTTGTCGATGGTATCATTGGATCTGTGTCTCATACTTCTTGGAAGTCTTCTCCATCGAATCCTGGGAAGCAAAAATATAATCCTTCCAATGATGTTTCTTCTCAGTCCACCCTGAATACTAGTAAAACCGTGAAAGTCAACGTTGTTAAGGTCAATCCAACGGATAAGAATTCTAGGGGGGAAAAATAAGTTTAAAGGTAAAGCCAAAGCTAATACCTTGAAACTAGATTCATTTAAGTCTTGTGTTGATGATGGTTCACAGCGTAAGCTGAAGTACCCTTTTTTTATTTGTGATGAAGAGCACTACACCAAGGACTGTCCTCGACAGGCCGAAGTAAGTAGACTGCTCAAAGGCACTCTGGGAACTACGGTTGTTCTTAAAGAACCTTTTCCATCACAGAAGACCTAGATAGTAGAGAAACCTCAACCCTATGCTCCATTTGGCTCTCAGGTTTTCATGATGAACGATTTTGCATCCGTTTCTATTGCTACTCGGTCGAAAGATTATACCGGATCATGTCAAGCAGCGGGAAAAGAGATCACTGATGGTCCTCCTCCTCCACGTGCTTCTGGCCCTCTTCAGATTGAAAGGCCCATTACTGAGCCCGTTGTATGGCCACCTTCCAAAGGTGTACTCCATAAGACTTCTTACAATCACAATGCCCGTGCTGCTCAAAATTACAATATTGTTGAGGATCTCACACAGGTGCCATCTGCAATGTCTACATTAGAAGTACTTCAGATTTTTCTATCTCAATGGAAGGCTTTGATATCTACAATCAGCGGGGTTGATCCTGTTGATACTGGACTTCTCGCTATCTGCAATCAGCGGGGTTGATCCTGTTGATACTGGCCTTCTCACTTTTGACTTAAAGAATTTCATCCCACGACTCCCACACCAAATTTCACTCATCATACAAATTGGTTTTAATGGTATGAATATCCATCAGGTAGTTGTGGATGAGGGTGTGTCTACATGTGTCATGTCATCTGCCTGCTAGAAATCCATTGGTTCTCCAGCTTTGAATTCATCACCAAATTCCCTTGAATCAATTGATGGAAGAGAATCAAAACCTCTTAGTGTTCTCGCTAGTTTTCCAATTACATTAGAAGGGAAGACAGTCAATGTCGAGGTTGAAGTAATTGATGCCAAGCTCAATTACAATATTCTCCTCAGTCGCAGTTGGAATCATGCCATGCTATGCGTTTCATCCACTCTCTTTCATGCTTTGAAATTCCCAGATGAAGGAAATATTGTTACTATTGATCAATTGTCGTTCTTCACTTCTTCTTACGAGAACAACGTTCCGTATGTGGATCAAATTCCTACTCCCTACAAGAGCGTAGGGCTGGGTCTCTTCAAAGATCCTGCCCTCATGGGTATTTTTCCTCTTCCTCCACCTCATACTATTCAGATTAACATGATATCTCGGTCTGGCAACCCGTGGATCATCCCTTCGCCTGAACAGATCAATTCTTTCAGAGATTCGATGTTATTGAGTCCAATCGATATTGACTATTGTGAACTCATTTTAGCTTCAAAGCCTCCGCCTTCGGATCATCCTCCTTTGAGTATGTCTCTCGACACTTATTCTCAATGCCCTTGGCTTGGTGATTCAGATTCTCCTGATCTCTTGAAAGAGATATTTCCCTTCAATGAATCCATTGTGGAAACTATGTCTCTCTAGGATCTTCCGTGGGATGATAGTCATCATCATTCCTCGTTCATGCCTAGCCTCGAGGCCATGTCTACGTGTCTTGAGAGGTTTTCATCTCAGGTTCCTTCTCCTCCGCTTCAAACACCTATTCTGACACATGATGTTTTTACAGAGGGTAATTTGAGTAACATCACTTAGACGATGCCTATTGATATTTCCGTGAAACTAGGAATCATCGAGAACATCCATATCGGGGTCACCTGCTCTTCAGATGAAGTTCAGGTTTATACTAGCATTTTCTATGAGTTCCGCGACGCCTTTGCGTGTTCCTACGATGAGATGCCTGGCATCGATCCTAGTATAGTGGTGCATGAGATTCATACCTATCCTGGTGCAAAGCCTGTTTGTTAGTGCCTTTGTCTTGTGCACCCTAGAAAGGTTGCCGCCATTAAAAGTGAAGTTGAAACTTCTCAATGATGGTTTCATCTACCCGATTCCCTTGACAGAATGGGTGTCCAACATTATCCCTGTAGATAAGAAACTGGGTACTATTCAAGTTTGTGTTGATTATCGTGACATAAATCGGGCCTATCCTAAGGATAACTATCCTACTCCCTTTATCAATCAAATCATTGATGACTGTGATGGGAGTGAGATTTTTTCCCTCATGGACAACTTTTCTTGCTATAACCAGATTAACATTCTCCCAAACGATCAACATAAGACTGCCTTCATCTATCCTTGGGGTACTTTCGCATATAAGAAACTCCCTTTCGGCTTGAAGAATGTTGGGGCTACGTTTTAGTGTGCGATGTCATATGCTTTTCACAATATTAAGCACATAGTTCAGCCTTATCTTGATGACCTTCTGGCTCATTCAACTAAGCGTAAGGACCACCCTGACCATCTTCGTCAGATATTTCTTCGTTTTCGACGCTATAACATCTGGTTGAATCTGCATAAGTGCGTCTTCTGCGTTGATTCTGGTAGACTCTTGGGGTTTATCGTGTCCAAAGACGGGATTCGCCTCGATCCGCTCAAATTTGAGGCTATCATTAATCTCCCCTCTCCATCCTCGTTACATCAGTTGCAGAGTCTGCAGGGGAAGGCTAATTTTTGACGCCATTTTATACCTATGTCAAATTGGCTAAAGGATTCATGCGATTACTAAAGCAGGGTGTCCCATTCCTCTGGGTTGAGATCGCCGAGAAGTCTTTCGATGCTCTGAAGATGTTGCTTGTCAATGCTCCTCTATTGTGTCCTCCAAACTATCATCACGATGTTTCCCTCTATTTAGCTATCACTTTCATCACGATTTCCATGGTTTTGGTGCAAGACGATGATGACGGTGACAAGCACGTTATCTACTACCTCTCTCGTAACCTTCTCAATATCGAAAAACGCTATTCTCATGTTGAGAAGTTAGCATTAGCTATGGTTCAAGAAGTTCAACATTTTAATCATTACATCTTGTTGTGTACTATGCCTGTGATTTCTGACTGCAACCCCATGACTTATATATTGTCTTGACAATTGTTGGGGTTCAAGTACTCGAAGTGGATCATTATCCTCCAAGATTTTGATTTGGAATTTACTACTTCCAAGTCAAAGAAATCACTAGTCTTTTCCGATTTGATATGCTCCCTCCCCTTTGATTTTGCTTTGTCTGCTTCAAAGGAAATAATTTTGGATGATTCACTTTTTCTAATTAGCACCCTCGATCCTTGGTGCTTAGTCAATTTAGTGTCCTAAATTGTTAACATAAATTATCGACCAGGGCTAGTAAACTGATGAAGTGTAATGCACTGTATGTGCCTAAGTATCCCTTTTCTTACTTCGTTGTTTTAGTGTTTTGTAGATGTTTTTGGGGTTTTTATGTTTTGGTTTTTAGTATTCTGTTCTATACTAGAAAGATGAAGTTATTTCTATGTAAAGAGGAAAAACAGGAAAATGTTAATGAATAAATGAAAACAGAGTTTATTTGCAAGTTATGTTCTTAACTAGAAAATGATGAAAACAAGGAGTCCTGATCCATGGATATTACAACTTCTAAATGAACATTCATGAAATGAAAAGTAACTCAAAACACTACTTAATCTAATTCATTCAATTAAAGGTTTGTTGGAAGAGCTTGTGAAAAATATTAATTCTAGTGCAATGAGGATCTCTTAAAACATAAAAGGGAAATGCTAAAACAATCGGTAACCTAGAACATTACAGAGAAATATCATTCATTTGATAAAGGTTTATTGGAAGAGCTTGAGAAAAAGATTAACTATAATGTAGTAAGGATATCCTATGAAATGCTAAAACAACTTATAACATTACAACTAAATCTCATTCATTTGATAAAGGTTTATTGGAAGAGCTTGAGAAAGAGATTAACTATAATGTGATAAGGATCTTCTATGAAATGAAACAATCAATAACTCATAATATTACAACTAAATCTCATTCGTGAATTAAATATTTATTGGAAGATATTTTGAAAGAGACTAATCGTAGTATGATGAGGATCTTCTATTTAACTAAATAACAGAAAATGAAATGCTAATAACTCAGAATATTACAACTAAATCCCATTCATTTAATAGAGATTTATTGGAAGAGCTTGTGAAAGAGACTAATTTCAGTATACTGAGGATCCTTTAACTTAGCAGATGACATGAAACAAAATGCTAAAACACTATGATTTAAGAAAGCAATCTAAGTAAGGAGAGACAGTAAAACAGAATTGAAAATAACTTACTTAGAAAACATGTAAAACCTCCTCGAATAGCAGGGGCCCTTTGCTACCAGTTTGGTATTAATCCTTTAGCTCCTTAAGATTGTATTCAAAATAGCATCAAGGCTAAACTCCTTTTATTAACATGGTGCTTGAAAACAAAGTATCACTGTAATGATAAAATATGTATGAACCGTCCTTTCTCAGTATTATAGAGCTTAATTTATATGCAAATTCATAACTAACATCGAACAAAAATAGGTATAGGTGTGATCTTTAAGTTAAAATTGAATTGAAACTCTTTTGGGACTCATGATTTGCTATAAAGCAAATCAGGAGTCCTTATTCCTATAGAAAACATTTTCTTTGACCTTTGCTTTGACCATGGGCTTAGACACCTCCAGCTATCGATTCAATCCTCGTGGATAAGAAGGAACCATGTAGGGAAGATTTGGAATCCACCCATGTGTTCCTTTTCTCCAGTTGACACCTGTAACATACTTAAACACAAAAATAGCTGCGGAACGCTTGACTGGCTACAGAATGCATGTATTCTGTAGCTAAACTATTCAAAAATTATTAAGACAGCAAAAATCACGAAAGTACAATAAGTTAACCACTTGTATGCAACCTTTAAGCAATCTTAATCATTCTCATTGATATTTAGGTTTATGAAATGATAAAGAAATGATGAAATGAGGTGAAAGTTTGCAAAAGAGAAGACAATTTCAGGGCTCAACATACCCCCACTGCAAAACTCTTGCATGTCCTCATGCAACTTCATCAAAAATTTATTCCGTGTGCTCTGAAACTTCTGCAAGAACATCCAGCCTCATTTTTCTGCTTCTTTTCGTAGTCAATACCATTATGGGTTTCCTCATGAATAATTTGAACCTAAGATCTATGAGTGCCGTGTTCAGTTTCTTATTTTTCTTCTTTAGCTTCCTGTTTTCTTTATACAGTGTTCTCATTTGCAGAGAGAGAGTGTTGTTCATGCCATTCTTCAATTTGACCTGCTCTCTTAAGATTTAATTTTCATTTTTTATATGTTTGTTCGGTATCTCCAATTCATAATTGTCTTTTCTCAAGATTTCTATTGGAGGTTCTTGTGGACTGAGAGATATTTCTTGATTTTCTGAGGCCCTTCTTTCTAGTGATTCAACATAGGCATAAATTTGTTGTTGGGATGGATCTATATCTAGAGTTCCTCTGTTAGGTTTTTCTTCATACTGATGTAAAGGAGATCTATCAACTGGTGTTTGGATTGGAGTTTCTTCTTCTTCAATATTTATAACTACTATTTCCTTAATCCATGTCTTTTTCACCATGCCTTTAAGTCTAGAGCTTCTCCTTAATTTGGGCGGATTTTCATCTTTTTCTTCAGCACACTCACTTATTAATTTCTCTTTTCTTTTAACCCTGATCTATTTCCTGATCTTTGTTAATTTTTCAGAGATTACTTATTTACTATCTTCCTGTGTTGCTGTATCATGTTTGATTTCAATAGCTTTATCAATTTTTCCTCTCCTACTTCTTCATACAGGTTCTTCTTTAGATAGTGTTTCCTTTGGTTCTTGAAAATGGTTTCTTAGAAGAAACTCTTCCCAATTATCTCCTACTTTCTTCAAATGGAACTCAAACAATATTTTAATTAGGCCATGGTGGTGTAGAGTAGTTTCTAGGAATTGGAGTCTTTTCTGAACATTAGAGGCCGTTCTTTTCAAACTATTAGGCAGGAAGAAAGGTATATTTATTTCATCATCTAAGAAATTCATCATCAGTCTAATATGGTAGACATACATGGTACCGAATCTACCCTCACGTGTTATGAATTTTTGTAAAATTAATAACATATTCCTCCATTTATTTTTCAAGGTTGTACTTGGAATACCCTTTCTAAATACTGAAATGTCCATACCTGTATTCTTCAACATTTTTTTCCAGATTTCATTATGAAACTCTTTATTCTTGAACCAGTGCTCTCCCTGTCTTGGAAATTCTATGGCTTCAGATATAAATGACTCTGTTATATTGAACTTAATATCCCCAATTTCTACCTCTGATCCATCAAATGACCTAGCAAATGATTTCATGATTTCTTTGTGGAATCCATTGAATTTTTCTACAAAGCTCAACCACCCAACTTGCTGTAATAGCCCTTTAACTTGTGAGTATCCTTCTAAGTATTTGATCCAAATTGGCTCTGTTCTCACAATTAGCCCCATTTCTCCTTGTTACAGATTGACTCCTTTCTTTGGCTTAGGTCTACTACTCTGTCTCTGATCTTGTGTCTGAAAAAAGAGTAGCTGCAGAAGGATGTTTTTCCCTTAAAATGACTTCTCTGTTTCTACAGATGAACTGGCTACAAAATTTAATGGCAATAAGTGAATGCGGTGGTGAATGAACAAGGTAATGGCAAATTATGAAAATGATAGGGTTGAGGGTTTGATATGGAATGAAATACCATGAAGAGATTTATGATGATTTTCAAAATCATCAATAAATGATACGATCTAAGGACGTGACCTAATAGGTCACATCTAAGTTTTGACCGTTGATAATTTAATTAATGATGAACCGTTCTGGAGCAGAAGGTAAGGGATATGATCGAGGTGTTTTTATGATAAGGAAGGATTAATTCGAATGATAGATTAACTTAGGAAAGATATGATTTAAGCATATTGTATTTTTTCATGTTTTACTATCAAAATAAATTTTCACAATTTACCTCAGACCTTTTGATTTTGTTGCTTATTATGTTTGTCCTTCATTTTGAAAAATGTTGATCTTTTAAGCTCCATAATCTCCTTAGACTATCATCCTTTGTTTATTGAAGTAGGCTTGCAGAGTCAATTAGCTGCAAAACAGGATTGGTTATAGAACAGACAGCTACAGAATGTACCTATAAAAAAAATATGAAATATGGATATGGAATGGAATGAGATGGATCATGAGTGTGGAATGGAATGAGATGGATGTAGTGAAATATGGGATGGAATGAAATATGAATGAAGTGAAGTATGGAGTGAAAAATGAATCTAAAACTTGTGATTTTATGATATTTAGCTGCAGAAAAATAACAATTGAAAGTATAGGGTGTCAGAAAAATTCTGATTTTCACCCTGCACTTTCTGTATAAATATGCCAATCACTGATTGGTTTTCATATTTATACTTTTATTTTTTATTTTATATATATGTGTGTATATATATATATATATATATATATATATATATATATATATATATATATATATATATATATATATATATATATATATATATCAATTTTATTTTCTTTTTTTTTTCAAGAAAAATATATAATCAAGTTAGTGAAAGAATATAATTTTCCTTTCACCAACTTCATATTTCATATTATCTGAAATTTCTTAGTCACCTTTCTCTTGAAAGTGGTTTATGATACAATTTCAGTCTGTGTCCGTTTACAAGAAAGGCTACCTTTCCTTCATCTATTGTCCTGATTTTTATTGCTCCATTTTCAAATATTTTCACAACCTCATATGGCCCAAGCCAATGAGTCTAAAATTTACCTGAAAATCCTTGAACTTTGAATCAAATAAGAGAGCCCAGTCACCTTCTTTAAATTTCTTTTTCTTGATGTACTTATCATGCCATCTAGTCCTCTGTTGTTGGACTATGCTTGTTCTCTGGATTGCATCTTGTCTGATCTCATCCAATTCATTAATCTGCTCCACTGTGTTTTTTGAAGCCTGCCAACCAATTCCAATTGACTGCACATTTTGAAAGTTTGGATCTGAAACTCTATGGGAAACAGGACTTGTTTTCCATAAACAAGTTCATAAGGGGTGTGTCCTGTTGTGTTTCTCCATGTAGTTTTGTAGGCCCATGAGGCTTCAGTAAGCCTTTCTTCCCAATATCTTCTATGTAAATGAATAGTCTTTGTAAGGATTCCTTCAATCACCTTATTGGTAGATTCCACTTGGCCATTTTCTTGTGGATGGTAGCGAGTGGATTTCTTGTGTCTGATTTTGTACTTTTCTACCATTTGCTCCACCATCTTTGATGTGAATTGAGCTCCTTGATCTGTAACAATTTCTCTTGGGACACCAAAATGAGTAAAAATATCCTCAAAAATAAAATTAACTACAGATGTTTCATTAGCAAAAATTAATGCCTTGGCTTCTACCCATTTGGTAACATAAAAAGTGAAAACTAAGATATACTTCTTTTGTTTTGACGGAGGATTAATAGGTCCTACAAAATCCAAAGCCCATTTCTCAAAAGGTTCAATATGTACCTGAGGTTGTAATGGCATTTCACCTGAAGGGGAAGGTTTCCCTACCTTTTGGAAACTATCACACATTTTGACATACTCTTTAGCATCTTTAAAGAGGGATGGCCAATAATATCCTAGATGAAGGATCTTATAAGCTGTCCTCTTATCATAAAAGTGTCCACCACAAGGTTCATCATGACATGCCTTGAGAATCTCAGGCATCTCATCTTCTCAAACACATCTTCTAATAATAAAGTTTGAACCTGTCTTGTATAATTCATTATCAATCCATGAATATTTTGCACTGTCATAAATGATTTTTCTTTTATCTCGTGCATTCATAATTGAAGGAAATTTTCCTGAAACTAGATAATTGGCAATATCAGTAAACCAGGGAGTTTGAGTAGTGATTGCAAAGAGATATTCATCAGGGAATTTATCTTCAACTAGAGTATTGTCTTTAATGTTTTGGAGTCTAGATAGGAAATCAGCCACTGTATTTTGGTTTCCAGGCCTATCTAGAATGGTGATGTTAAATTCTTGTAAAAGTAATAACCATCTTATGACTCTGCCATTATTAACTAATTTATTCATTAAATACCTAATTGTAGAGTGATCTGTGTGAACAAAAGTTTCATAGTCTGTTATATAATGTCTGAATTTATTTATAGCATGAACAACAGATAAACACACTTTTTCAGTTACAGTATAATTCAACTCTGAAGGAGTCAAATTTTTACTTGTATAGTAGATGGCATAAGGGATCAGGTCTTTTCGTCCCAGCACAGCTCCTAAAGATGTATCTGAGGCATCTATCGAGATGTGAAAAGGTAATTTCTAGTTAGGTCCCATTAAAATAGGTGCTTCAGAGATTTTTGTTTTCAGGGTTTCAAATGCTAACTGACAATCGGGATTCCAATTGAATTCACAGTCCTTGGTGAGTATTTTGAAAAGTGGAGATGCTATCTTGGTGAAGTTGTCTATAAATCTTCTATAGTATCCAGTAAATCCTAGAAAACTCCTAACATTTTTTTTACAACTTGGAACTAATAATCTAGAGATGACTTCTGCTTTTGACTCATAAACTCTAATCCCATCTCCTAAGATATGATGTCCTAGGACAATCCCTTCAGTAAACATCATGAAACATTTTTCATGACTCAATGAAAGGTTTGCTTCTTTACACCTTTTTAGAGCCTTTTCTAGGTTTTCTGAGGCTTCTTCAAATGTATTTCCATAGACTGTGAAATCATCCATGTATACTTCTACACAATCATGTATTAGATCTAAAAATATTCCAAATACTTCCCTTTGGAATGTTTCAGGTGCATTGCACAATCCAAAAGGCAATAATCGGTAGGCATAGGTACCCCAAGGACAGGTAAATGTGGTTTTATCTTGATCCTCAAGTGCAACTTGAATCTGATTATAACCACTGAAACCATCCAAAAATGAAAAGTACTTTTTGCCTGCTAATGTATCAAACACCTGATCTATGAAAGGTAAAGGAAAATGATCTTTAAGAGTAGCTTTGTTTAATTCTCGGTAGTTAATGCATACCCTCCATTTACCAGTTTTCTTGGGTACAATCACCAAAGGAGAAACCCACTTACTATCTGAAATGGGATAAATAATGTTGAAATTTAACAATTTCTGCAACTCTTCTTTAACAATCTCCCTAAGATTTTGATTCATTCTTCTCTGAGGCTATCTGATTGGTTTACAATTTTCCTCTATGTAGATATGATGAGTGCAAGTCTTAGGGTTAATCCCTTTCATATCAGTGTACTCCCATGCATATGCGGAATAATGTCTCTGTAATATTTTGACTAGCTTTTCCTGTTGAAATTTTTCTAGGTTTTTGTTTATGTTTAAATTTTTTCCTGGAAATATCTCAATTGTAGAGCTGCCAAATTCTTCCATGGAGTAAAGAGACATTTGTCTTGATGAAAAAAACTCAATATTGGATTCTTCTTGAAATTGTTCATGTTTTTATTCTGAAGAAGATTCATGATTTTCTAAGGCATTCAGAATTTGACTATCTTCACTAATTTCTGAAATAGTGAAGAGAGGTTGTATATCTTCTTCATCATCAATCCATTGAGTATCATCTATTTCTGTGATTTTTATTGCTGGAGGATACAAAGTAAATTTATTGGTTGAACTACCATCGGAGATGTACATATCACCGGATCTACAGCTAATGAAGGCATCAGTTGTAGCTAACCAAGGTCTTCCTATTATTAATAGGATGTCCTCCTAGATCATTTTTAGGAGTTAGGATCATGAAATCCAAAAGATACTCCCAAGAATCTAAGGACACTAAAATATATTCTAATACCCCACTTAGTTTGATTACAGATCTATCTGCTAACTGTAGTAGTGTGGGTATATAAAGAAGATTAGGAAGCTTTAGTTTTTCCATGGTCTTCCTACTCATGATATTTATTGCTGCTCCAAGATCAATTAAGTGTTTGGTATTTAAATTCCATTGATATGTGTTTTGACAAATGGATTTCCAGGATCTAAATATTTGGGAATAGCAATCTTTCCCATCATTATGTCTGCTATTTTTCCTACCAATTGTATTCTTTTTATCTCTTTTATTTTTCTTCCTGGTTTTTTCATACTCAACTTCGTTATTGTTTTTGCTAAGATTGGGATCTCCTTGATAACTTGTAATAAAGGAATATTAATACAAACATCTCTAAATTCATCTAGGAAATCATCATTAGGCATTATAATTTGTTTTTCTACACCTTTATCAATTTGTAATCTTTCAGGAAAAGGAGGTGTAGTAGTAGATGTTGATGGTTTTTCAAACATAGGAGTTGAAATCACTGGATCTTTTTGTTTTTGTTTTTCAATATTTTTGTTTTGAAGAGATGTGCTTTCTTCAAAACTTTTATTCACCTGTAGAGAATATTTCTCATAATAATTTTGTTCTTGTATGATTACAGAAGGCTTCTTTTTTTCAAGTATTCTTCCAGACCTAAGTTGAACATCATTAATGTCTAAAGGAGTAATCAAATAAGTTGGAAATTGTTGTCCTTCTATCATATATGTATTCTTAGGATTTTTATTGTTGGGATTTGGTATTGGCTGGGCAGGTAACTGGTTTGGTTTCAGAGGAAATGGCAATGGAAGTGGTGGATTTTGATTCTGATTTTGAGGTTGAGGATTCTGCTGAGGATTTTGTTGAGGAGGAAAATTTGGATATGATGAATAAGATGGATAAGATGGTGGATATTGATAATACTGGGAGAACCTACCATAAGGATTTTGTGCTCCTTGAGCCCAATATTGAGATTGATTTTGAAATTAGGGCCAAGGTTGTTGCCAAGAGTTCCAATTTGGTGGGGGTTGATTATACATCTGATTATTAAACCCTTGTGTTTTAGGTCCCTGCCAAGGTCTTCTAGAGACAAAATTAAGAGATTCTGTGGAATTTGTGGTTGTTTCTTCTTGAAAGACTACTTTAAGGCCAGGGATTGAGGGACAATTCTTGGTCTCATGATTTTCTGAAAAAATTGCACAAGTCTCTATTACTTTTGCATCCAAAGGGCACTCTCTTAAGGCATGCTTCTTCCTACATTTGCGACAAAATATTGCTAAGGCATCAGTTTCGGCTTTCTGCTTGTTTTGTAACTTAACGGTGTCTATTTTCTCACTAAGACTCCCTAGAATATCATTTTTGAATTCATCAAGCATATTCCCTATTTCTGCCCTACTTACTATTCCAGTTGCAAATTTTCTTGCCCTTGCAAGAGAATGTCTCTTGGTCCTTTCATGATTTTAGATTTTCCTCTTGAGAGATTAATACATAGTTCTTCTATGTCAGGTAATGAAAGTTGAGATATATCTCCTTTCCCCATCATGTTAAAGATATCTATCCATTCATATTTAATTGTTTTTAACAGAAGAGCTTTCAAATTATCTAGATTTTCATCCTCTTTTTGCATAATTTTGAACACTTCTTCCTTATGGTTGACTGGTATACAATAATCCAGATATTTGTCTAGAAACAATTTCCTCATATCATTTCATGTCCCAATAGACCCGTTGATTAGACTCATAAACCATTCTAGTGCTTCTCCTTTCAATGTTGAAGGGAACAGTTTAAGTTTTTGAGCATCTTGAAGATAGTCATAAGTTCTGCATAGAACTTCAAATTCAAATAAGAATGTCTTAGGATCTTCACTTTTCAGTTCATGAAAATTTGAAAGAACAGAGGGTGAGATATTTTTCATAGTAGCATTTGTTTCTTCATCTATTATAGGGAATCCAAAGGAGCTTTCAATTCTCCTTCTACCTCTACCTCCTTCTGCATTTCCTCTACCTCTACCTCCTTCTACATTTGCTCTTCCTCTTCCTTTGTCTCCTCCTCTATCTCTACCTCCTCCAAATAGCAAGTTTTCTCCATTAAAGATTTCTCCTTCCCCTTCTCCTTCTTCTCCCCTTCCTTCTATGATAGATTCTTCCGAACTAATATAAGGTTCAATATGGAGAACTAATTGTTCTTCTGGTTCTTCAGTATCAAGAGTATATTGAAGAAGAATTCCTCCTCTTCCTCTTCACTAGGGATTTGTAATTCTTCTGCTGGAATATATTCTCCTGTGGAAGTGAAAAAGGTTATTCCTCCTGTAGGAGTCCTTGGATCTTCTTCCTCTAGAATTGGTTCAGTGGATGAAGTGGGAGATCTTCTTGATTGGATATCTGATCTTGAAACTTCTGGAAGCCTATGACTAGTATAGTATGGAATATGGGTTTGAGATGGAGGTGTGCTACTTCTTGGTCTTGGTGGAGTGAGTGGTATTGTGGGGATTAAGCTTCTTCTTCTTATAAAGCTACCCCTAGAGTCTCTTTCTCTATGCATATCATTGTTTTTGGGATGTAAGAAATAAGGCTACCTAGTTACACTTTCCCGAAAACGGCGCCAAAATGTTTAGTCAATTTAGTGTCCTAAATTGTTAACATAAATTATCGACCAGGGCTAGTAAACTGATGAAGTGTAATGCACTGTATGTGCCTAAGTATCCTTTTCTTACTTCATTGTTTTAGTGTTTTGTTGATGTTTTTGGGGTTTTTATGTTTTGGTTCTTAGTATTCTGTTCTATACTAGAAATATGAAATTAAATTTATGTAAAGAGGAAAAACAAGAAAATGTTAATGAATAAATGAAAACAGAGTTTATTTGCAAGTTCTGTTCTTAACTAGAAAATGATGAAAACAAGGAGTCCTAATCCATGGATATTACAACTTCTAAATGAACATTCATGAAATGAAAAGTAACTCAAAACAATACAACTTAATCTAATTCATTCAATTAAAGGTTTATTGGAAGAGCTTATGAAAAAGATTAATTCTAGTGCAATGAGGATCTCTTAAAACATAAAAGGGAAATACTGAAACAATTAGTAACTTAGAACATTACAGAGAAATATCATTCATTTGATAAAGGTTTATTGGAAGAGCTTGAGAAAAAGATTAATTATAATGTAGTAAGGATCTCCTATGAAATGTTGAAACAACTTATAACATTACAACTAAATCTCATTCATTTGATAAAGGTTTATTGGAAGAGCTTGAGAAAGAAATTAACTATAATGTGATAAGGATATTATATGAAACGAAACAATCAATAACACATAATATTACAATTAAATCTCATTCGCGAATTAAATATTTATTGGAAGAGCTTTTGAAAGAGACTAATTGCAGTATGATGAGGATATTCTATTTAACTAAATAACAGAAAATGAAATGCTAATAACTCAGAATATTACAACTGAATCCCATTCATTTAATAGAGATTTATTGGAAGAGCTTGTGAAAGAGACTAATTGCAGTATACTGAGGATCCTTTAACTAAGCATATGACATGAAACGAAATGCTAAAACACTATGATTTAAGAAAGAAATCTAAGTAAGGAAAGACAGTAAAATAGAATTGAAAATAACTTAGCTAGAAAACATGTAAAACCTCCTCGAATAGTAAGGGCCCTCTGCTACCAATTCGGTATTAATCCTTTAGCTCCTTAAGATTGTATTCAAAACAGAATCAAGGCTAAACTCCTTTTATTAACAGAGTGCTTGAAAATAGAGTATTACTGTAATGATAAAATATGTATCAACCGTCCTTTCTTAGTATTACATAGCTTAATTTATATGAAAATTCATAACTAACATCAAACAAAAATAGGTACAGATGTAATATTTAAGTTAAAATTGAATTGAAACTCTTTTGGGACTCATGATTTGTTGTAAAGCAAATCAGGAGTCCTTATTCCTGTAGAAAACAGTTTCTTTGACCTTTGCTTTGACCATGGGCTTAGACATCTCCATCTATCGATTCAATCCTCATGGATAAGAAGGAACCATGTAGGAAATATTCGGAATCCACCCATGTGTGACTTTTCTCCAGTTGACACCTATAACATACTTAAACACAAAAACAGTTGCGGGACGCTTGACTAGCTATAGAATGTCTATATTCTGTAACTAAACTATTAAAAAATTATAAAGACAGCAAAAATCACGAAAGTACAATAAGTTAATCATTTGTATGCAACCTTTAAGCAATCTTAATCATTATCATTGATCTTTAGGTTTATGAAATGATAAAGAAATGATGAAATGAGGTGAAAGTTGCCAAAAGAGAAGATAGTTTTAGGGCTCAACACTTGGTACGGTGATATCATCGTATATCTTCAGACTTCTACTTTCAGATCTGAGTTGACAAAGGATGATCTGCGACACATCCTCCATCAATCACAACCTTATTGTATAGTCAGAGATACACTCTATCACATCGGAGTAGATTCCATTCTCCGTCGGTGTTTGAATCTCGAGGAGGCTGAGAAAGCCCTGAATAATTGTCAGAGTGGTGCCTATGGCGGTCACATGTCTAGTTATGCCACTGCACAGAAGATTCTTCGTGATGGGTATTTATGGCCATCTATCTTCAAGGACTGCATCGTTGTTGTTTGGAAATGTCATGAATCCCAGATCTATCAGCGCAAGATGCGCACGCCGCCTTCACATCTTCACCATGTCGTTACCGTTGGTCCATTTGCAAAGTGGGGCATCGATTTTATTATGTGTAACCCTCACTCGGACGGGGGGAGTGCCTATATCATCGTAGCCATTGACTACTTTACCAAATGGTCTGAACCAATGCCTACACTTGCTGCCGACAGTAAGACAGACGCTAAGTTCATATTCAATCACATAATTTCTAAGTTTGGTGTCCCTTAAGCCATTGTTACTGATCATGGTTCCCATTTTCGGCATTATATGGTGTCAGAGTTGACTTCCAGGTTGGTTCTATGTCATGACACTTCAACGTCATACTATCCTCGGGCCAATGGACAAGTTGAAGTTGTGAAAAAAGTTCTTGTCACCATGCTTCAACGTACGATTGGGATGCACAAATCCATTTGGCATATCATGTTATTTTCGGCTCTCTAGGCATACTGAACCTCAGTTAAGGATGTGACCGGATTCACTCCATTTCAACTTGTTTACAGTCTGGAAGCTACGTCCCTTCCGATTGAATGTGAAATACCTTCACTCAAACTGGCTGTTAAATTGCTGCCAAATACTTCTCCAGAAGAAGAGCATCTTCTCTACTTAGAAAGGCTGGATGAAACTCACCGCTTGGCTACTTTGGTCATCGAGGCATAGAAAAATCGGGTCAAAGCTCATTTTGACCATTCGGTTTCCCCTTGCTCCTTTGTAGAAGGAGACCTCGTCCTCCTGTACAACCAAGCTCATGATAAGTTGGGGGCAGGAAAATTTCAACCCATGTGGCATGGGCCCTACATTGTTAAATGTGTCTTGCGGAATGGGGCCTATGAGCTAATTGATTACGAAGGACATTGTCTGGATCAGCCTAGAAATGGGTTGTATCTCAAAAAATATGATGCATGAGTCATTCGTGCATGTTTTGTGTACATAGTAGTTTTTTTTTTCATTTTTGTACATTTTTGGCTTGTTGTGCTTTGTGAGAGTTTCCTGCTTATTGGGTCGTTGCTTACTGTGTAGATTTCTATTACCCCTTATGTCGATTATGCAGATGGTGCTTCCCGCAGTATCTGAAACTTGTCTTCTATAGCCTGGGTGATTTATGATCATGCTGGTGAGTTGATACACCTACAAGGTATTTTTCTAGGACGAACTACAAACAATTTTGTTGAGTATAGTGCTGTCATTGAACTGTTAACCGAGGCGATTACCCTCGGCATTCATGCATTGGTTGTAAATGTAGACTCATAAATTGTTGTTCTTCAACTTAATGGACATTATTCAGTTAGAAAGCCTCATATTTTAGGGTTGTATTTACGTGTCCGTTTGCTGGAAAAACATTTTGATTATATGACATATCAACATATTCCTAGGCAAATGAATACATTAACTGATACAATGGCTAACATTGTATTAGATAGACATTTGCGTAATCTGTAAAATCATCATCACATGAAAAAGATCCATGTAGGAAAATATATATATATATATATATATATATATATATATATATCGAATGTTTGCATCAGTGTGCATCATAAGTACAAAATATGTTGGTTTATGTTACATCCTGAGACACCATGTCTCTCAAAAATATGCAGAAATAAATCCTAGGTTTCTAATTGGCACGATGATCATGATATCATGTCATCGCCCATACAATATTCCTCAGCAAGCGGTGAACTCGGTTTGACACCCCTACATTGTGTCTCTGGTAGGCACAAGGAACATCGTCGAATCGCGCATAGTCTAGGACCCTGCATGAGATTCCCTCCAGATTGTGCATGATTTCCTATTCCTCGCCTCCCTCATCATGAGGGATAATATCAAAGTTGTGAGGGATTTGCCTCGCTATTGGGGACATTCCTGCAGTTATTTCTGGTCCAACATCTGCGTAACGCATGGATTTAATGTCAGAACATACATAAGAAAAAAATCATAATACTCGTGAAAATAAAAAATGAGTCTTACCAAGTTCTTCATACCAATCCTCTCCCTCCGGGAGTGGGAGGTCTGGATCACTAGTGAAATTTGTGCCAGAGTAGGGCCAGTCCTCCACGACTATCAACTGTCGGTGGAGCCAATCAAAGAACTCCGGTCTCCAGGACATTTGTTGGCTGCCCCCTGACCTTGGCATCAACGCTGCCCAACGGGCCATCCATGGCTCCTGTGCTGGTGGTGTTGGGACTATCACTTCCTATTGCTGGAAAATTGGTAGTCATTCCAGGAATAACAATACCAGGATGGATCCATATCCCAACTGCTTTATTTTTCCCTTCTTGCATTTCGTCTGTTGACGTTTCATATTAATCGTCACTTCCTCTGCCCAATTGTAGAGGGTCAGTATTAGACAGTATACTACAAGAAGGAGTTGTGTTTTTGTTGCTTCGTGCAGTGCTTGCAATCCCGCAGCTCGCATGATGGTGTGTAGCACTACTTTTAGTGCCAAGTCTGGGATTATTTCGATATCCACTTTCCCGCTTCCTGATCCTTTTTGTGCCCCTCAACATACCATTTCGATCACCATGGTCATGTTCTCCATGGTGGGTCGGGTGCCGATCAGGACTAGTGTTGCCCCCCTCTGCGACAGTCCTATTATGAAGTAGATATCTAAAACATCAATTTCGAGTTTCTGATCTCGAAGAATGAACTTTTCCTGATCCTCATCCTAGATACTAATCAAGTATTGCAGTAGCTTCAGTTGAGCTTTGAGGCACGACGTCATGAAGAATTTTTTCAGTCCACAGTCTCTGAGAGCTTCCATGGCAAGCTCGTCTTCTTCACTGTGTTCCCATTATTTCCATTCGATAACCATTTTTCTGCTTTACGCCTGCAAACATGTTCATATGAACTTCATTAGCCAAATTGAAAGCTTAGAATTTGTGGAAATTAGGCTTTCTTACTTGCACTATGAGTTTTAAAAGGTCTGCGCATTTGGCGCGACTGTTCAGGAAACAGTCGCGCCAATGGGCATGCCTCAGTTCAGAAATATGGGCGATTGGCACAAGTCTGTGCCCGATACTCGCGCCAACTGCCGTGCCCTACTTTTTAAAAATTCCCCCATATAATTCAAAATTTTGGGTTGTAGGTAATGAAAGAGGAATTAAAATGAAGGGAAGGATGTCGGCTCTTTCTTGGAACTGATGGATTTGAGATTGATCTACCAAATCACCCACAATAGTCGTTGCAAAATCCTAGTCTAGAATGGGTAACTATTTCTCCACAAGAGGTAAAAGTGAAAAGTAATTATTTTTTACCATTTTTGGCATTTTATAACTTTTCAAAACCCTAATTAGGTTTTAAGACATGTTTTTCGATTATTACATTATGTTATTTCGAGAAATGGGGTTTACGTTTGTCTCTTGTGCAATGACAGGTATTTTAATGAGATGACAATGAAGTAAAGAGTTGTATTTTATACTTTTTCGGACTCAGTAAAAACACGAAAAAGTCACTACTAGAGTCATCTTTTAGCTCTTTTCTGACTCTCTAAAACTGAAAATATTGTCGAGACTCTTGTCATTTTGAACTTGTTAAATGGCTGCGAAACGATATCTACCCAGTATACGTTTACCCTTTTTTCGGGTTGGGATAGATTATTTACGAAAAAGGAATACCTTATCCTATTGCGACTAAGAGGTCCTCTCGGATATTTATTTCTATCTTTTTGGATCTGAGGGACTATTTACGAAAAGGGACATGCTGGAGTTTTCTATTCTGATTCTTTTCAAACTCTCTAAACATGAAAATATGTCGATTTCTTCCTTTATCAGACTCGTTAAACTCTGATGACATCGGATATCGCCACCATGACATTCATCGAGTTCTTCCTTCCTAGGGCTCGTAAAATGTACTAGTATGGATTTTTCCGAAGGACAAACTTACATTGCAAGCATATTTTATCCACTTCAAGCTTGTCTTCCAAAAATAATTGGGGTATTTACCAGAAATGGTTGGGGAAAATTGAACCTTTTTAGTCGTGTTGGCAGTATGTCACTCTTGAACATGACACTCGTCTGCATTCGTGTCAGGTTGGGGACAGCTCATTTCGTCATTTTTTGCCTCCATGGGTTTTGGTAATATATTTTGACCTCTCATCTTCTCTTTGCCACGTCATCATGACCTCAGTTCCCTTGATGTCAAATATTTCCAAATCCAGAGTTGTGTCATTGATATGTTCAAGAGAAGTTTGCCTCTGCAGTTTTCAACCTTCCTCTAATAATATGTTTGGTTCTGATTCAATATCATCATATTCCTCTATCTTTTTTTGATGATGTGGGAAACATTATGGCCCTCCTTAGACCAGATCACTTCCTGTCGACTTCAGCTCATTATCTAGGAAGCTAATCTAGAGACTCCCTTCTGGTACCTTGGAGCATGCATGTCTCAATGGCAAGTTCTTCGCATTCGATGATAGGTCCACATCATTGGCCTTTGATCGAGTGAGTCTACGGGTGTTCAATTCCAGATCACTGTTTACATTCCGTGGATTGTACCTATTGTACCTTGAGAGCCATTATCATTATTGGTGGTTTCTCTCATGCCTGTTAACAACTTTCATCATTGGCTAGTAATCAGGTGACTTTCTTGCATGTTCGACTTCAGCTCACATATTCACATGCTTGAATTTTTACTTGTTCGGGTCAAGATGGAGCGCAAGACCCTGGGTTTTGTCTTATTAAAATCTAGGTTGCGGGATATTGTGGTTTATCATGACTTCATTGCATGATTCTTTTGATTGGATGGTTGCGACCATACCTAAGTCTATTTGTTGATCCTTATTGCTGGATGGTTGCGTCCATACCTCGGATCTCAGTTTATATATACACTCTATTATGGATGGTTGCGCCCATGCCACATGTTCATGTATCAGAGATATCAGTTGTATTTGTAATTGCAGGTATTCTGACAGCGGTGTTTTTTTCGAACATGTTCTCGTAAAGTATTCCTCCCCTCCCTCTCTCTCGAACCTCATGCTTTAGGGGGCATCTGTTACACAACATTTTTTCATTGTCCCTCCAATTCCCATCCCGCACATTGGAGGATCATTTCTGTGACCAAAACAAAATTTCATGCCTTGCAAAGACCATCATTGCATCCCTTGCCATGAGGACAACACTCCTTCTATTGATCATTTCTTGAACAGACCATCAGAAACACATGTTTTTTCCTTGGCGCTAGTAGACCATTATTCCCTCGCGCCAATGACGAAGATTAACACTAGGCCCCATGCCCATTGGCACTTTTTCCCAGTTAGCTACCCGTGCCAACTTGTTTATGGAATGTTTTTTAAAAATAGAGGCAAAGTTTCCATCATAACGAATTTGTGGGCGAGTAATCTAGAGTGGTTCGACTGAATAACCACGGCCTCCCTCCTTTGGCCTCTTATTTCCACCTTTTTGGGGAAACCTCCTAAGGGATAAGGCCTCCCATCCACTATTGTAGGGATCCCAACCTCCTCCTCTCCCTCTATAAATATAGCCATCTTCCATTGATGAGCTAGCTGAAAGGATAGTTGAACAGATAGCTGAACATATCATAGCTAAAATGCTGAATAGATTCCTGTAAATCTTGCCATAAATATAGAATGGAAGAGACCCCTTGTTGAGAAATATTAGGCTTGTACCCTCATCCCGTCCGAATTCCCTGACGATCCATCGAGACGCGCTTCGATTGAACCCCGCTAAAGGAGGCTACAACGTCAAGGCTCTGGTTGTAACTCTTTATTCTATTAATGCATATACATGACTATTTTCTGGTTCCCATCTTGCGTTATGTTTTTTATTTGATGAAATATTCTTAACCCTCCTTGATTGGTTCATTGATTATGGATGAAATCATTTTTTTATATGTTGCTCTTGTTTTTTTATCTTCGTGTAGGTATCTAAGCATTGGCGCAGAAGGATTGTGGTCCATCGAAGCAGTGACCAAGAGGCCACCACCATAGCCGCGACAATGTTGGACTCTAGGTAGGTCAATCTACCTCATCCTTTTCATTCATTAATTAAGGAACCTACACTTTAGCTTGTCCCTTTGTTGCTAGACCCACTCTAGGGCTAGAGGGATTGTCTTTGTCCACAGAGAGGATTTACCTTGCTAACAAGTATTTATCTACAAAATGAGGAGGTGAACCCTAGCTAGGGTTTCAAATGTCATTTATTACATAGTTAATGCATTTTGACCTTTCAGACCATGCAAGGCCCAAGGCAAAATATCTAAAACTCATTCATTGCAATAATAACTTCTAACATAAATACTGAGATAATTTTGGAATAAGTTTGACTTTAAGGCTTTAAAATATATTTTTCAATAACTCCTGGTAAGGGCGCAGCTCCAAGGTACAAGGGTGCAACGCCAATGCAAACGTGCAGCATCAAGGCAGGAAAAATCGCATGTTTTGCAGTTAACTTTTGGAGGCCTTCCCGGTGTCCAAATGAGCTCCATGATGGCTCATTGGAAGGGTCTCTGAGTCTATTTTCTAAATACTCCTTCACTTTCCAAAATATTTCCCATATTCCCTATCAAAAATAAATTCTCCCAAGACTGCTAAACATGTAGCGCTAGTGCCAAAAAGAGGACAAAGGTAATTGTTTGGTGGTTTTTGGCCCTTTTGAGGGACCAGTTTTGCTCCAAATCTCTGAAATTTTTTAATTTTAATGTAATTTTCATTAGGAGCATGAATATGCTGGCCTTTTTCTATTTGGATGGCCCAAAAAAGAGCATAGCTCCAGTGGCGCTGCGTGTTTGGCCAAATTTCTGCATGCCAAACTATCAAAATCAAAATGTGCACCAAGCGTGAAAAAATGTACCAAAATTGCGAGTTTTCTTGCTGATTTAGAGGTTAGAGGCATGGTGAGATGCCTCAGAAATAATTTCTATCTTCCCCTTCTCCTTTTGCTTGGCTAGGGTTTCCTTCAATTTATTCTTCAACTTCCTGATCTTGGCATCTTTCTCTTGGATGATCAGTCTTGAGTTGTCATGGTCATCTAGTTCATCCAATTCCACCAAGTCAAACTCTCTCTCTTGCTTATGATGAAGTTCTTCTTGAGAATTTTTGTCTCATGAACAATGCCACTGTCTTCTTCATCTGACATCTTCAAATTCTGATTTGGAAACCCTAGGGTGGAAGTGAAATGAAATGAGGGGAAATGAATGAAATGACTAGCTTGAAATATGAAGGGAATGAGTGTGAGTGAAGGGAATGAGTGAAAAGGAATGAGTGAAGGGACAAACTAGATGAATGTAAACCCTAAATCAATGTAATTATCTTGTTTTTTACTGACATTTCTTTTAGGAGGATGGAACAAGGTTAAAACCAGTGATCACAAGCTTGTATTAGGGTTTTTTTTAGGGTTTCATTTTTATCCAATTAAGAATCACCAAATGACTTAAACATAGGGCTTATGTCATTTACTTACCACTTAAGAGTGCTTGGAGGACTTTGGCAAGATTTTGGAGAAGTTTTGATGTGATTTGAGTTGATAGAACAGTCACCAACCCTCCCTGGCTAAATGCGCAGCGCTAGTGGTAAGCGCACAGTGCCTCTGCAAGGGCGCAGTGCCAAGTTCCAGCTATGCAACATCTTTAGAAAACATGTTGAAAACTTATGGCAAGGGCGCAACACCAAGTAGGCAACATCCTCTAAACACGTGGCACCATTCCTGCATCGTTTTGAAGACAACGTTTGGAGGCCTTCCCAATGTCCAAATTGGGCCCAAGATAGCGCTTTGGAAATCTTATCCTGTCTACTTTCAAAATATACATTTTTTTTTTTATGTTTGGAGTTCATTTTCCTTGTCAAAAGTGGATTTTCCCAAGACTATTAAAAAAGTTCAGAATGAAGGTGCAGAAATGCAGAGTGCTAGTGCAGACAAGTTTTGGAGGCCTTCCTCAACTCCAAATTGAGATCATGATAGCTCATTGGAAAGCTCTCTCTGTCTAGTTCTCATTTGAATCATAAAAAAAAAGTCATTTGGACACTCCAGTTATGATAAAATTTGGTTTTCCCAAGGTCACTCCAAAAGTGCAGCAAACCTCTTGTAGCACTTACAAATTTAACATTTCTCCCAAACCATGATACCTGTGTAAAATTTGAAGGAGGTTTTTATTCCTTGACCTATGATTGACAAAAAATCTCTCAATTTTTTCAAATTCATCGTATTTTGTTCAAAATCACAATTTGAAGCAAAACTGGCCTTGTGTGTGGCAACTGAATTTTCCCTTAGAATGATTTCTTGAAATATGATGGAGGCATGATTTTTATGAGTTGGTATGACTTCATACTTGCTGAAATTACCTCCCTTATTCCTTCTCTTTTCTAATGTCTCTAATTCCATAGCAAACCCTAGCTCGATGGGAGATGAAATTAGGGTTTAGTGCTTGTGAACAATGATGACTTGGGCACCATTGGGAAAAGACAAGGCCCTTGAGCATAATAGCACTTTTGGAAATGCTCTTTTCACTTGAAAGTATTTTAAGTTAAAATTTCATTCAAAAACAAGTCAAAAAGAAGTCCCATTTGGTCATTATTGTTTCTCATTTTTTAAGGTCATCCTTTCATTCCGATGAGGTCAGCACACATATGAGAAGGATTGATTATGATCACCAAGATGTCAGCCATTATGTCAAGCCTCAATGAGTAAAAGAAAAGCCAGCTCCATGACTTCAGCAACCTGCAAAGTAAAAGGTGTCAAAGAGTATCAGTGAGAAAATGAAGAAGACTTCAAAAAATTATAAAGTGTGTTTTTCAAAGCCAACTCAGAATTCCAAATGCTAACACATCAAATATCAAAGAGAGTACCATGGGAATGAGTAAGCAATAAGAAATATTAGAGGGGGGGTGGGGAAATGAGTTTTTAGGTAGGAAAGAAAGATGAAAATGAGAGGTATAAGCCCATGATGAGTCTTTTAAGAGCAACAGGGTGACTTTGAGATGGAAAACTGACAGATAGGGGAAAAGGTTTTATGAAGATAATTAAGGTAGTGAGATTTATGAAACTCAAGATATTCAAGGAATATTGTTTTTAGAAAACTATAACCATCCTATAGTCATCCAAAAATAGTGAAAAATATTGATGACTAACAGATGGAAAGTTCTAACCTCTATAGAGTGCAGTCCGACGCATCTTCACCAGCATCTCCCTCTAGACGTGGAGGATCCACAATAAGAGGAATGGGAGGGGGGAGAGGTGGAGGTGCGGGTCGTGGAAGAGGACAATTAATCTGTTATAACTATGGAGATGTTGGACACTATGCGCATGACTACCTGAAACCTACACGATAATGTTATAGGTACTGTAGGCAATTTGATCATTGTTATAGCATCATTTTTCATCCTCATGTGAATAATGACTATCTCTTTGTTGGAACACCTAATCCTACATGGGTAGGTGTGGAATGCGAAAAGTCACAATGGATTCCAAGTGACCTTGGAATGTGAAACCAAGAGTCACACCATTGTAGTATAAATGTACATCTTTGTATAATGGAAAATAAGAAAGCCTCATGCTTATCTTTCATTGTGTGTTGAGTCTCTTGTGTGTGTGTGTTCATCTTTCTCATACACCATGTGTGTTCTTAACATGGTGTTTAAAATGGTATCGGAGCAGGTGATTGCTGGCCCTGCTCCAAATTGAGTGAGCCATTTGTGTTTATGGCCTGTGCATATCTGCAAAAATTCTTGACATTTTTGCAGCATTTAGAGGATTTCTGCAGCAGTGTTTTTACCGCATTCATCAAGCGTTTTGCAACATTCAGAAATTGGCAGCATTCAGGCATTGGCTTTGAAGAAAGGAAGCACTGCCCATCTGAAGGTTTTCATTCTAATGTTTTCCTGCAATTTCTGCATCTTAATTTCTGCACCATTTTGGAGCTGCTGGAAATGTGTTTAAAATGAGTTCCTGGTTTTCGCTGCAAAAGAAATCTGAGTTTTTCTGTTGAAAAAATTCTTCATCTCTGCATTTTCTGCTACTGGATTTGTTTCTGCAACACATTTGGAGAAAAATCTGCTGCTATTTTAAAGTTAAAATTCCTGCTGAAATTTCTTGTATTTCTCCAATCTCAGTTGTTTTAAATTAAAAAAATAAATAAATAAAAAACAAAAAACAAAAAACAAAAAACAAAAAAAAAAATCTCTGGGCAAACTCTTCCCTCAGCCCTCAACATACACGCCTCGCCCCTCTCCATAACCAACACTCCCATCCTGTGGCATTTCCCCTCTTCTACGCTACAACCCTTATCACTCCCTTTACACCACTCGCCCTACGCTCCTGCATTTTTTAAATTAAAAATTAATTAAACCATCCTACCCCCTTACCACAACTCCCCTCGACCTACAACACCCCCGCCCTAGACTCTATCTACCACGGCCCTGCGCTCTACACTCCCTAAGCTATGCTTCCCTACGCCCACCTATTCTCCCTACGCCCTCTGCACTAACGCAGCCCCCTTACACCACTCAAGCGATCCCTCAAACCCGCAGCACCATACTCTAGTGCTCCCAAACCCGACCTTCACTCCTCTCAATGTGCACTCCATTGCTCGATCCATGGCCTTTCGGCCCTCCTTAAGCTTCCGCAAACTACGCCCCTCGGCCCCTATCCCCACACGCTCCTCTCTCCCTTAGTCGACCACGCTACCCTCACCCACCCATCTTCATTATCCTACCATCGTTCTCCCTCAGCACTCGCACGGCCCCTCCACTGTCCTACGCTCTCCTCACTCCCTACACCCTGCCCCTCTCATATCCTACGCACACTCCCTACCTCACTCCACCCAGCTATCTTGCGTCCAATGCTCCTTCCCAACGCCGCTACTCTCACGCTCCTTCAACGCTCTTCCTATAGGCTTCACCCCCCCTCTACTCGGCCTCTCACCTCGAGCTCTATCACACGCCCCCCTCCCTCACCTGCAAACCCTCCCCTCTCCCTCGCTTGGCTGCTCAACCTTTCCTCTTCCCTCCTCTCCCATGAAAATTAATTCCCCTCTCTTTAAATTTTTTTAAATTTCAATTTTTAATATTTAATTTCTTTAAAAAATCCCTTTTCCCAATTAAAATCCCCTCCCCCCACATTTAAAAAAAAAAAAAAAAATTAATAACTCCCTCCCATTTTAATACCACACCCATAAATTTCCTTTCCATTTTAAATTGTTTTACAATCCCTCTTTCTATTATTTTAATTAATTCCCATTAATTTATTTTTTAATTAATTTTTTATTAATTTAAAAAAAAAAAAAACAGCTGAGAGAGAGGAAAGAGAGAATATGAACAGCAGAAAAAGAGGAAATGACATGTGAGCAGATGGACTGAAAATTGCAGATTTGACATTGTGTGATTTGTGGCATAAGGGTGATTTTTTGAAAAAATTGACATTTGAAGACAAGTTTGCCATCATTGCAAAACAACTCTTTGAAGGAAAATTCAGCTGCCTTAAAAGCTTCTTGCACAAGTTGTTTTTGCTGCACATTCATACAAATATTTTGCAGTGAGGTTGTATTGAACTGACATTGTATTGTGAGTGGAATTTTCATCTTCTTCATAGTTGCAATCAGTACTTGAGTTGTTGAAAAATTGTTGATTGGCCTCCATCATTTGAGGAGCACACTTTGTACTTTGAGATTTCCATAGTTGAAAATTCTTTAGAGTCATTTGTATTTATTGTTGAATCACATTGTAAACAGGTGCATTTTCAGTTGAAGCTGACACCCTTTTCATTTTTGAGCCTAAGTTGTTGAAAATGGCCAAAATCAATGAGGCATTAGTGTTTTTGAGTAACCTCATTCATTCAAATGTTGATGACATGATAAAAATGAGCAAGGATGCTCTTTGTAACATTCAAAGTTGTTTGCAAGATGCACAAGAAAAGATTGAGTTTTTGCAGTTGGAATTTCAGCTCCAACAAGACGAACTTCAGAAAAAGAGTCACTATTCTGAACCTATTTCTGTTCAGAATATTGAGAAGGACTGTCATCGGAAGAAAGAAGATAAAGTTCCAGTTGATTCACATTCAGTTCCTTGTACTAGAGCAGACGTACATGCAGATGCAGTAGTTCAGCCTGCACTTCTCAAGCCCATCATCAGACCTTGGGAAGAGCTTGTCCACAACAAGCATCGAACTGGTCTTGGATATGACAAGGATGTGTCCTTTCATATTCCAGACTGCACCAAGCCCATCATATTTCAAAGTGTCGGATTCCTATATGACAGTTCACCTGCAGCTGTTCCAGATCTTGCTCCATTTCCACAACAACAGATTGAGAAATGCCAACACTGTGATCGAGTTGGCCATATGAAAGATCACTGTTTTTATCTTCATCCATGCAAGCACTGTGGTCAGCACACCCATTCTTCAGACAGATTTTTCAGAAACAAGCCTCCTGCAAGAAAAAAGATTCATCTTGGATGGATCGCTTCTTGGCAATGGGCATCAGCAGCCAAGAAGATGTTTAAGACACATGTCAGAACTTGTTCAAGAATATTGAGCAAACTTGCAGTTGAGTTTTCGCCATCATCTCACCTTGTCCCTGACAGGGGGAAAATGGTGGTCATGTACAAGCTTCGGCGACAGATCAAGCGAGCCTGAGCCACAATCTCTCATTCCATGTTCAGAGTTGTAGCCAGAGACATAGCAGTTCAAGCGAGTCTGAGCCACAATTCGCCATTCCAGATTCAGAGATGTAGCCAGATACACGAATGCCCATGAGCATGCCTTCGGTTGGTGGACAACCTTAAACCATCATCTTTGGTTGGTGGATAACCTAAAACCATCACAGGTAGTAGACCTCCCTTCTTTTAGGTCAAAGGTCTCCCTTTCATATATGAGGAACACTTCCTCTAGCAGAAGCCTTCAGCTTAGCAGCCTTCAGCTTCTTGCCAGCTTTGGTTGAGTTCCAGGAAATGCTTCAAAGCATTCCAGAGTTGTTGGTAATCCTAAGACCATCACAGGTAGTAGACCTCCCTTCTTTTAGGTTGAAGGTCTCCCTTTTTTATGAGGGACAATTCCTCTAGCAGAAGCTTTTAGCTTCTTGCCAGTTTTGGAAGAGTTCCGGGAACTGCAACAAGTTTTGCGTTCCAGTGTTTGTGGTCATCCTCAAACCACCTCTTTTTTCCAACATTTCAGAGAGTTGATTCAGCCAAGTGCTGCCATGTATACTTTGCAGATTTGTATTACAACTCTTTTCTTGGACTCACACATACCCCTTCAGATTAAGGGGGGATGTTGGAACACCCAATCCTACATGGGTAGGTGTGGAATATGAAAAGTCACAATGGAGTCCAAGTGACCTTGGAATGTGAAACCAAGAGTCACACCATTGTAGTATAAATGTACATCTTTGTATAATGGAAAATAAGAAAGCCTCACGCTTATCTTTCATTGTGTGTTGAGTCTCTTGTGTGTGTGTGTGTTCATCTTTCTCATACACCATGTGTGTGCTTAACATGGTGTTTAACACTCTTTGGCCTTGGGCACCCTTTCCCCCCAAAATTTAACAACTTCATAAAAGACAGTGTCTAAAATCCCATACGCGATTATGCCTAGACTTTTCTGCATATATACGCAAGCCCATTCATAATTTTCCGCGTATGCGATTTAAATCATTAAAAATATATATATAATTCCTTATTTTCGAGGCAGGGTGATGGTTATTCCTGTAATTCAACCACCGTAGCCCATGGCCCAATTGTTTCCAACTGTTGAAACTACTTTGAGGGAGTATAAAACTCCCTCATGTGTATGGCCTAAGGGAGAGAGAAAATTATAGATATTATACTCTGTTGGAGCCCTATTTCAAGTCTGATATTCCCGTGCCTCCTGCACTTCCCAGATATATTCAAGAAACTCTTATTTCCTTGAGATGATCATCATCCTATATGACATCTTGTGTGCACACATCTTGGAAAAATCCTAGCGAGGTGAGGGCTGGACGGATCTAGAGTACGGTCTGCTCGAAGGTCGTGGAAAGATTCAAGTGATCTCTCCACTTTTCTATTATTGTACATGTCATTTATAATGAGAAGAACCATCTTGTTCCCCAAATTCACGTGTTTATATCTCTTTATATATGTGTAAAGATAATTAATTGAAAATCCAGTTTTGTTTATATGATATTATACATGAGTTACACTGACATTTAGGAACAATATATGTTGTACAACTAGTGTTTTGTATTCGTTCTTTCTTGATTTCCAGGTTACGAAGCACGAGGAGTTGCTGGGGGTTTGCACCCCGCGGAATCTACATCAAACGTAGGACTTTCAGGTAAGTTCTGCAACTGATTAAATCTAGTTTTCGACATAAAATATAGGTTAAGTGAGTCCTTCTTGAATGGTATGCCCCCGATCTGTGAAGGTTGCCGACCCAAAAACCTTTAGGGATTTATTTCTCAAAACAGAAATGGAAGTTTGTTATGATGGAGGCAAAAAAAAACTCTCTATATGATTGGAATAGATAACCAACTGGGGGAGGACTAACTCATGAAACAAGGTTATGGCATCACCAAGGTTATGGCATCACCTAGGCCAAAACTAAAACCATCCCAAATGAGGAAAAGACATAGTGGTATGTGCTTTGTTCAAAGGCAGTTAAACCTGAGTCAGCGATTTTGAGGTGTCTCTTGACTTATTTTTTCAGGCCTTCCCGGTCTTGTTAGTATCTTGTACTATCACATCAGATGTTTGGTCCTCTGCTCGTGCTAGTTTGAGAAGTTCTCCATTTACTTCTTGTTAGCGGGTTTGTCTCTTATCGACTATGACATATTGCTTTGAGAGTAAACCTAGAGCCGCACCGTGGCCCTATTTACATCATTGATAGGTGACCTTGTGCTCAGCATTTGATCATCATTATGGGTCTTTGACTGAGTGGTTTTCCTTGTGTTTGACGTCAGCATACATTATCACACTTGGGATTCATGAAATACCTTGATTTCCATTTGACCCTATCGGTGGATATCTCGCCTCTTTGTCAGGTTTCACTATTGGTTGGTTTAGAGGGTTTCTTCCATGCGCTAGCTTCATCTTGTGCATGTCGAAAACGTACTTCAGGTTGGATCCTTCACTCTACTTCATCTGATTCCTTCCAAATATTGGCCTGCGGGTTACACTTGCGCTGGACTAATGTGGGTTGCCTCAATGCCTTCCTTCCATTAGATCTTTTCCCATCGACTCTGACTCATTTCTCTGGGAATAAGTTCTAGAGTCTTTTTGTCGTACCTTAGGGTTTGCAGTCATCAGTGGCAGACTCTTCACTGTCGACAGTGAGGATTCATTATTGTCTCCTAACTGATATATTCTTACAAGTGTTCAACTGCAACTCATTCATTCACACTTGTTAGATTGTATTGGGGCACCTTGACACTCGTTATCATTATCGGTGGGTTGTCTCACGTTTGTTAACGGTATACATTATTAACCGGTAATCAAACGATTTATCACATGGTCGACTTCAGCTCATTTATTCCCATTGTGTAGAATTGTGCCATGGTGATCGATGAAGACCTCGGGTTTGCATCAGCATGCTTCGATTCACTTTTGACAGTTTATCCAGTTTCTACCAGTGACGTCGTCCACCCTTATATGTTGTTGTTTCAGTAAAGCAACATCTTATATGTTGGCTCCCAAGTTGCGTGATTGTACCATGTATTACACCTTTTATGATTTGGTACCTGGAGATCCAGTTACTTGTGAGATCAGATATCTTTTACAGCATCATTGATCAGTCTTCTATATGTGATACTTGGACTTGATTTCGACTTGTACTTCCAGGCACTGATCAGATGATTCACTATGTACTTTATATTTTAGCTATAGTTATATACATTTTGGATTTATAGACATACTTTTATTTCACTGAGCATGGGTATGCCCACCTCAGACATGAGCTGACTCTCTGACTTCTTTCATTGGTTTTTTGGCAAGCTGAAATCTGGTGAAGTCCTCTCTTGTCTTCGCAAGGTTCTTTCTATGCACATAATATATTTCGGCCATCATGTACCCCTTCTGACCTCATATATTAGGGGGCATCTGTTATAGCATCATTTTTCACCCTCATGTGAATAATGATTGTCTCTTTGGCCTTGGGCACCCTTTCCCCCCAGACTTGAACAACTTCATAAAAAACTGTGTCTAAAATCCCATATGCGATTATGCCTAGACTTTTTCGCGTATATACGCGAGCCAATTTATACTTTTCCACATATGCCATTTAAATCATTAAAAATATATATATAATTCCTTATTTTCGAGGCAAGGTGATGGTTATTCCCGTAATTCAACCACCCCAGCCCGTGGCCCAACTGTTTCCAACTACTGAAACTACTTTGAGGGAGTATAAAATCCCCTCATGTGTATGGCCTAAGGGAGAGAGAAAATTATATATATTATACTCTTTTGGAGCCCTATTTCAAGTTTGATATTCCCATGCCTCCTACACTTCCCAGGTATATTCAGGAAACTCTTGTTTCCTTGAGATGATCATCATTCTATATGACATCTTGTGTGCACACATCTTGGAAGAATCCTAGTGAGGTGAGGGCTGGACGGATCCAGAGGACAGTCTACTCGAAGGCCATGGAAGGATTCAGGTGATCTCTCCACTTTTCTATTATTGTACATGTCATTTATAATGAGAAGAACCATCTTGTTCGCGAAATTCACGTGTTTATATCTCTTTATATATGTGTAAAGATCATTAATTGAACATCTAGTTTTGTTTATATGATATTATACATGAGTTACACTGACATTTAGGAACAATATATGTTGTACAACTAGTGTTTCGTATTCATTCTTTCTTGATTTCCAGGTTACGAAGCATGAGGAGTTGCTGGGGATTTGCACCCTGCGGGATCTACATCAAACGTAGGACTTTCGGGTAAGTTCTGCAACTGATTAAATATAGTTTTCAGCATAAAAGATAGGTTAAGTGACTCCTTCTTGAATGGTATGCCCCCGATCTGTGAAGGTTTTCGACCCAAAAATCTTTAGGGAGTTATTTCCCGAAACAATCATGTAATTGAAGACTGTCTTGTTTTAATTGCTACAATGTAGGAAAAGAAACAACAAACACCTACACAAAACATACAAATGGTTAAATCTAAACCACGTGATGATGATCCAAGTGTAAACATAATTACACGCAGTGGTACTGCCACTAGAGGAGATGAGGGAAAGAAGGCTTATGCAAAGCCATTGATCAAAAAGGCATCTGACAAGAAGGAAGGACTCAACCTGCAGAAGGAAAAGGACACTTTTATTGAAGCCAGGAAGGTTTTTGTTGTTGCAGGGGCGTCCACATCGAATTCTATCATGGAATAAAATATTGATGATGAATTCAAACCATTCCTAAAATATTTTATTAAATTATTGTGCAATCAGAAAGCAATAGACAATCTTTAGGCCCTAATAGACAGCTGCGCGGACAAAGAATTGCCTCGAACTAAGACTAAGGTCGTGAAAAAGATATTTAAGAACAAGAGAACTGGTTAGGAGATGCGCATGACTGTGCAAATTGGAGAATATGAGATGGATCGGGTCATCCTAGACTTAAGGTCTGATGCAAATTTTCTACCTAAGAAGACCTAGCAAAAGATGGGAGAACCAAAGCTGGAATGATCCACCATTCAGCTATGCATGTCCAATCAGCAGAAGATCATTCCACTTGGAAGACTTCAACAGGTTCTTGTAGACATTTCTAGAGTAAAGATACGCATGGACTTTGAAGTGATACAAATTGTGGACGATGCAAACCCCTACCCCTTGCTACTAGGGCTAGACTGGGCCATCGATATGGGAGGATCATCAACTTGAAGCGTAGAAGCATGATCTTTGAAAATTATGGTACTTGGGTGATAATACCACTGGATCTAGCAGAAGGAGAAATATATACATAACCAGTGCGCAAAGGAGATTATGTCAACCATATCTACATGTTGACTGTGCGTGACAAGGACTTGATCAACCCTACAGAGGATGGAATACTGAATTGGGAAAAGGATAGCTCGTGTTTCTCATATTGTGTTGGACACCTAATCCTATATGGGTAGGTGTGGAATTTAAATGGAAAAAAGGAGTCCAAGTGACCTTGGAATGTGGAATCCAAGGGTCACACCATTGTATTATAAATATACATCATGTTAATGGTAATAGAAAACTCATGCTTATTGTCCCTATTGTTATGTGTTTACCATGTGTGTGTTTAACATGGTATTAGAGCAGTAGATGAGACCCTAACATTTTCAGATTCTGCCAGCTCCATTTAGGATTTATGCCCTCGTAACTCTTGTGAGTTTTCTGACATATTATCTGCAATATTTTGTGCATTCAAATCCCTTGGAGCTGCATTGAACGTCAGTTGAGGAAAATTTTATCCATGCGTAATTTCCGTTCTGGAAAACTGTGGTGTAACTGCCATCAAATTATGAATTGCTGCATTAAAAAGAGCCCTGGAATTTTTAGATTCTTCTGGCCCTATTGTTTAGTAATTTTTTTCCAGTAACTCCTATTCTCTCTGCCATATTCATTCCCTTTATTCTCTCTCCCAAATTTGTGTGTGCTTAGACAGTACATTGAATTATCTCTGTGCTACATCAGTCTCACACACATAAGCTAACTTCTTTCTGGTTTTTTATCACAAACTCCACTCCACGTTTTCCACCTCATCCCTTGACATCTCGCAGCCAACTTCCATGCTACTCACTGCCACTTTAATCTGCCTCTGGCCACCCTTCCTCCAATTCCCCGTAGCCTCGGACTTCCACCTCCAGCCAGCCCTTCCATCTCCCTCACGTCGTAGCCCTCCCCTCACGCTATTCACCTCCCCTCCCCTCCTCTCCTCCCGTTTCCGTCCCACCTATCGGCCCGTCGCCTCTCCCCCGACGGCCCTTTACTACCCGCTTATTCTCCTTGCCCACTCGCTTCATCTCCTTACACCTCTCGAACACTCACCTTCTTGTGCGTTAAACCCTCCACTCCACTCCAGAAGCCCTTCACCACTCCTCTGCTCGCATATTGTATCACCTCCCTCTACTTGAATAATATATCATTTAATAATTATGACTCCTATTGATTCTCCCACATGTTCGTTGTGTTAAAAAGTTCCACCATTGATACCATCGCTTTGAATCACCTTTCTTGACAATACACTCCGCTCCTGACTCCCATAATGCCTCCATTGTCTCACCCCAGTCTAATAGCAAGGATGGAGTGAAGGTTCCATTGATCGGTCTAAGGAACCCATCAACGATACCGGTCTACTCTTGTAGTGTGGAGGAAGAAGGAAGACTGGTGTAGTGAGGGCAGAGGCAGAGGAGGGAGAGCTCGTAGAAGGGAGGGTCGAGTTATATAAATGTGGCAGTGTTGACTGTAAAATAATGCATGGTAAAAACCAATTCATTTGCAGATGTGCTCTTCCCATGTCATTATGCGCTTGTATACATGGTGTGTTAAGCATTTTCTTAGACTGTGCGATGTTTTCGAGAGACCAGACTACGCTCATTTGGAAAATTTCTAGGTGTCACGATTGAAGGCGTTGAATGGCTTGAGGCCGAATGATATTTGAGTAAATTTTGCCTCTGCCGATGGTTTATACACTAAGCATATAGTGTTAACATAAGTGTTAAACAAAGGACAAAAACCTGTCCCTGCCTACGACATACAAGTACCAAGGTCGTATTGTGTGCATTGACTGGATGTGAATGCAAATGGAAAATCATAGAATATTGGAACCTGTGTTAAATGATGTGGTGAGAGTGGAATGATGTTCTTCAATTATGCATTAAAAATCTATGTCAGATCATATAGTAGGTTAGTTGATTATTTTTGCATTGTTTTTGGAAAGGTTGTTTTATTCGTACTGAGATTATTGTTGTCAAAGTTTTGACTTGGAGAAGTGCAATAGAAATTTGATCATTCTCTTCTCTTCATATGCATCAGTTTCATATTTTTCAGAAAAAATATAATTCCATAAGGCTCTTTTAGCAAGCCACATTAACACATTTCCATTTTTTTGTTGCAAATCAAAGTTTGCACTCGTGACTGCATTCATAGACCTAGAATCTTCTCTTATATTTTAATGTGTTGAAAGTACAAGTGGGTATATTTTCCCTCATCAGTTTATCATTTTTTGAAAAAAAAAATGGCCCGATTTGATGATGCATTAGAAGCGTTGAACACCCTAATCCATTCCACTGTTGATGAGGTCAGAAAAAGTGCTCTCTTTGACATTAAAACTTTTCTACAAAATGCACAAGAACAGATTGAATTTTTGTAGCTTGAATCTCAGCTACATCAAGAGGAGTTACAGAAGCATTGTCATCATTCTGAACTTGCTTCTGTTCATAAAATTAAAACACACTCCTATAAGAAGCAAGTCAATAATGTTGCAGTCATTTCACATTCAATGCCTTGTTGAAAATCATATTTGTATGCAAATGCAGAAGCTCACGCTACACTTCCCAAGCCCATCATTAGAACTTGGGAAGATCTTGTTCATAACAAGCACAGAACAAGTCTTGGATATGACAAGGATTTTTCCTTTCATATTCCGGACTACTCCAAGCCCATTCAATTTTAGAGCGCCATATTTCTTCATCATAGCTCACCTTTAGTTGTTCCATATTCTGCTCCTCTTCCACAATAAAAACAACAAATTGTGAAATGCCAACACTGTGATCGAGTTGGCCATATGAAATATTATTGTTTCAATCTTCACCCATACAAGCACTATGGTTGGAACACCCATTCTTCACACAGATGATCCAGAAAAATCCATCTTGCAAGAAAAAAGATTCATCTTGGATGGATCGCTTCTTGGAAATGGGCATCAACAGCTAAGAAGATGTTTAAGTCATATGTAAGAACTTGTTCTAGAATATTGAAAAATCTTGCAGTTGAGTTTTCACCATCATCTCACCTTGTACCTGACAGGGGGGAAATGGTGGTCATCTACAAGCTTTGAAGCCACATCAAGTGAGCCTGAGCCACAACCTGTCATTCCATATTCAGAGTTGTAGCCATAGACACAGTAGTTCAAGTGAGCCTGATACACAACTTGTCATTCCAAATTCAGAGTTGTAGCCAGAGAGACAGATGCCCATGATCATTCCTTTGGTTGGTGGACAGCCTTAAACCATCTATGCGAGGTTTATATTCTTCCTCTTCAAATAATTCGGAGCACTTCCTCTAGCAGAAGACTTCAGCTTCTTGCCATCTTTGGTAGAGTTTCGAGAATTGCATTAAGCATTCTAGTGTTGGTGGTCATCCTTAAAACATCACAGGTTGTATACCTCCCTTCTTATAGGTTGAAGGTATCCCTCTTCAAATATGAGGGACACTTCCTCTAGTAGAAGCCCTCAGCTTCTTCCTAGATTTGGAAGAGTTCCAGGAACTGCACTAAGCATTCCATTGTTGGTGGTCATCCTTAAACCACCTCTTTATGCCAACATTTCAGAGATTTTATTCAACCTAAGTGCTGCCATGCATACTTTGCAGATTTGTATTACAAATCTCTTCTTTGACTCACACATACCCCTTCAGATTAAGGGGGGGAATGTTGGACACCTAATCCTATATGGGTAGGTGTGGAAGTCGAATGGACAAAAGGAGTCCAAGTGAACTTGGAATGTTGAATCCAAGAGTCACACCATTTTATTATAAATATACATCATGTTAATGGTAATAGCAAACTCACACCTATTTTTCCTATTTTTATGTGTTTACCATGTGTATGTTTAACACATTCCGATGGGGAGATGGGAAATTGGCATAATCATTTGCACGATGTTTCTTCCCTGCATTGCCTAAATATCACTAAAAAATTCTGATGTATCTCCTCAGAGTTAAGAGAATTGCCCTATTCTGATGGTTTTGATAGTGTTGTAGTATTTCTAGACAAATTGGAAAAGGTAGTCCCGGAAGAATGAAGGTTTTGGGCAATTGATCTGGGTATGCGTGCAACCCCAGGGCATTAGTGGGATACGGACAAGGGAGTTTTTAAGGACTAGGAGGAATGCATCAAAATGATGAAGTTACACTTTGAGCCACCCACTGCCCCACCAATTGAGCTTTTCTATGGTCAGGGAGACCCGTGCAAGCATCTGGCCATGTGGATGGAGGTTTGGAATGAAAAGACCCAGAACGAATGGGTTCATATGTTTGTCCATTCGTTGGGATCGATACCTACTACATGGTACCTAGAAACGGAGCTGCACTGAGGGACTCACCACTGGATTACAATGATTGACAGTTTCCTATCAACCTTTGGCTTGGTTGGGGGATTACAGGGATTGGATTAATCCCTACAAGATATAGAAGCTCTTGTCTTCAATGACTCCCAGCCTCGGATAGAATGTGTTGTGCTGGCATGGGAAGCACAGATGCAAGATATTGTCAATTGCAGGAACCTGTCAATAGAAGATAATGATGATGATCCAATAAATATCAACATTCCTGAGTCTGAAGTGGAGCATGCAGTTTCAGGGCCCTCTTTGGGGATGGTAGATGTAACTAAGCCTCTGAATTTAAAGGAAGTCAACATTGGGACAAAAGAACAGCCCAAGTTGGCCAAAATTAGGGATTGCTGGGATGATGACAAAGTAGGGAAGGTTGTGGAGCTGTTGACAGAGTCCGGGATCTCTTTTCCACAAAGTTATCTGAGCTTAAAGGAATTTTAGGAGAACTAGGCATTATGAATATCACTTTGAAACTAGATGTGCGCCCTGTCAAGCAGCGACCATACCAATTAAATCCCAAGTATAAGCATAAAGTGAAAGAGTAATTAGAAAATATGGTTAATGCATGAATCATTGAACCTATAGAGCAGTCTAATTGGGTGAGCCCAATGGTTATTCAATAAAATAAGACCAAGGGAGAGATAAGGATTTGTGTAGATCTGCGCAAGCTGAATGATGCATGTGTGCATGACCCCTTCCCTACTCCATTTTCAAATGAGATATTGGATAATGTGGGAGGACAAGAGGCTTCTTCTTTTACTGATGGGTTTTTAGGGTATCATGAGATCATAATTGCACCAGAAGACCGAATCAAGACCACCTTTGCAATGGAATGGGGGTCTTTCCAATACATTGTCATGCCTTTCGGATTGAAGAATGCACCTTCGATCTTCTCATGCGTAGTAGTAGTTGTGTTCAAATAATTCATGCACAAATTCTTGGAAGCGTATTTTGATGTCTGGAGTGTGTTTGGGTTGGTAAAGAAGCATGTGTCCAACCTGTGTCTGATGCTTGACACTTGTATGAAGCACCAGATTTCTCTTAACTTGAAGAAATGTATATTTTGTGTGCCTTTTGGAATTTCGTTGGACCATATATTTTGTCAATAAGGATTGATGGTAGATACAACCAAGATAGCAATTATCATCAACCTAGAAGTCCCCACTAATGAAAAGCAGTTACGCTCCATCCTAGGACACACCGGATATTACAGGAAATTCATTCAGGGCTATGCTCTGATCACTGTGCCTATGGAGAAGTTATTGAAGAATGATGTGTCTTTTTTTATGGGATGAGGAATGAAAAAAGAGATTTGAGCTACTGGAGGAAAATATGGTTACTACACCTGTTCTAATATTCCCATATCGGTCCAAGGTCTTCCATGTACATGTATATGCATCTAGTATAGCACTTGGAGTTGTTTTAGTGCAGCCAGAAGAAGGAGACATTGATCACCCTGTTTCTTTTTCCAGTAGGAAGCTCTCCAGTGCATAGCGCAACTACTCCACCACAGAAAGATAAGGCCCTGGCCATGGTCTATGCTATGCAAAAGTACAGGCACTATCTGCTAGGAGGGAACTTCAATATCTTCACTGACCATTCTGCATTGAAGTACCTGGTCAATAAGCATGTGTTCAGGTGGAAGATTTGTATATGGCTATTGCTATTTTAGGAATATGATTTTGAAATCATTATGAAGCCTGGTAGACTAAATGTTGGACCTAATCATCTGTCACGCATCGAAAATGGGGAAGAACCAACTAGTCTGGAGGAGGGATTACCTGATGCACATCTCTTTGCTATCAAGGTGGTCGATGAGAACTTTGCTGATATTATTCACTTTCAGACCACTGGAAGTGTGCCTGCCGAATATTCGATGCAGCAAAAGAAGGAGTTAGTTGTTTGCACAGCTGATTTTACCCTGATTGTTGGTCAATTGTACAAGCTAGGAGCAAATGAAGTATTAAGAAGGTATGTTTTGGAACATGAGAGACATGACATCTTGGCTGAGGCTCATGGAGGGGTGGCAGGAGGCCATTATGACGGGAAGGCTACTGTGCAGAAGGTGTTGCATGTTGGGTTATGGTGGCCCACACTGCACAGTGATGCACATGCATATTTTCGAGCCTGTGATGCATGCCAGAGAACGGGGAATCCCTCACGCAGAGATGAAATGCCCCTATAACCACAAATGGCCCTGCAGGCCTTTGAAAAATGGGCTATATATTTTTTTGGACCTATAAATCATCCAGGGAAGAAGACTGGTGTGTGCTATATCATCACTACCACAGATTATGTAACCATATGGGTAGAAGCTAAGGCAGTCAAGGACTGTACCACAGATACTACTGCGCATTTCATTTTTGAACATATTTTGACTAGGTTTGGGTGACCGAAGATATTGATGAGTGATAGGGGTATGCACTTTGTTAATGAAATCATTGAAGCTCTAATGGAGGAATTTCAGATCCATCACCAAAAGTGTACCCCTTATCACCCTCATAAAAATGATGCAGTATAATATTTCAACAAAATTTTGGAGAATGCGCTCATAAAGATCTGTAATGCAAATTGGAACGATTGGGATGTGCGCAACCCTTCTGTTTTATAGGCTTATAGGACCACATGATGGAATTACGTTGGGAAAACACCATTCAAAATGGTCTATGGACAAGAAGTAATTATTCAAATGGATTATATCGTCCCAAGTCTGTGCATCGCAACATTCACTAATATGGTTGAGCCTGACATCATGGAAGAATGCATTGCACAATTTATTGCCTTAGAAGAGGATCAGTTCATTGCTAACTTCCACCAACAAGTGTAGAAGGCACGCGAAAAGGCCTCGCATGATAGGCACATCAGGCAAAAGGTGTTCAAAGAGGAAGAATTGGTCTTGTTATATGATAGTCAGTTTGCACGCCACCCAAAGAAGTTCAGAAAACATTCGTTGGGTCCATAAATTGTGAAGGAAATCACTAATGTAGGTGCGGTGCACTTGGCCACGTTGCGTGGTGAGAATCTTCCCAAGTATTTCAATGGAAGTTGATTGAAGCATATAGGGACAAACCTGTGCTAACAAAATGACTATATAGTCAGAGAATAAGAATCCACTTGTCTGCGCGCGGCGTAGAGGGAATGCACAGACAGGTGCGGCAGGAGCACAGAGGTGGTGCGCAGCAGGAGAAACTAGCCATTAGAACAGTAAAACTCGATGAAACAAAAATTTTACATTGGATGGAGCAGGTTACTTGCATTTAATGAAGAAATCTTACAGTATTTTTGACCATTTTTACGAAGGTAAGTTTCATTTAATGGAGATCCGACTGTTTTCACCTTGGATCGCCTATAACAGAAAGGGCGCGGGTCACATTTGGTTCCTTTTATTTCTGAGTATATTTCTCCCTAAGCTTATCCGCAAATTGTGTCATAATTTTTTCTTTGAGCACTGTATTTCTAGATGAGAGACCCCTACATCTGACGTAAGTAACCTAGAATTTATCTTTTTCCTAAGGATGAAGGCCACTAATCCAGAGAGCACGCCATTTGAGGAGCACTCTGTGCCGCTCACAGCGTCTATAGAGCCAAGGTCGGATGATGTCCATGAAGTGGTGTCGGAGGTCCAACAAGTCATGTCCACGCCAGCTAAGGGCAAGGGTAAGATGAAAATGTTGAGATTCAACAAGATGAGGAGCTTAGTGAAACAAGTCACCTTCACTAAGTGGGCCTGTAGGCTATTTTTGGCGCAAGTCTATTTTTATACTATGTATATTTTTAGACATGGTGATAATATTTCAGAAGTTGCAGGATGCTATTTGTGGATGGTTGTTCAAGTTGGAAAAATATATGAAATTCTATTTTTAGAATATTGGGCGAAGTCTATTTATAGATCTTCGATCTAAAAATAGAAGTGTCGATTATTATTAGCTCTTAATAATAATCCAACAATAAACAACAACTTATTCTCTTCGAGCACTTAATTTTAGTGCACAGATTTGGAAAATTAGTGGGCTGAAGGAATTATGCAATTCCTAGGGTTTATTGGTGGTTCATGCATGGAGGACTCAATTAGAACTGAAGTGGAAAAGTTATGACAGAGTTGGAAGAGTAGTTCATGGAGTTGTATTCAGTTTAACTCAGTTGGACTCAGTTGAGCTAGTTGTATCTAGTCTAACTGAATGATACACTAGTGAGAGTGGAGTGAATTAATTATTTAATTAATTCAAAAATAATAACTCATTAATCAACTGAACAATACAGCAATTAACTATAGTGCATGTCAGTTCCAGTGGAGACCCAGTGGAGAGATACATGAAAGGGCAAGATGGACTATCTGTTGTGACTATAGTGATGCATTGACTGCACCACACACACATTGGAGTTACAAATGAGGATTTCACAATCAAGGCAAGGGTGATTTGAATTCATTTAGAGCTATTCTTCAGCAGGGATGTCACAGTGGAGTCAGGCTAGAAGGAGGGCAGAGATCGGTGCATGGATTTGCAGATTTCTTCTATGTTAGTGTGTGACGATTGATTGTACTGAGAACTTGATGTACTAAGCTTTGTATGAGATTGTTACATGATCTCCATGATACATAATATATGATAGTTGGGGTTTTCAGCTTCATGCTTTCCCGTTAAATAACTGTGTTATGTGCGATTGTTTTTATTTATGCTTCACTTGTGTTTGCAATTAATTTTCCACAAAAGATTAACAGTGGAATGATTCTGTATTTTGCAAGAAGTTAAATATTGTTAGATCAGGGGAATCTATATGTATGCATGCTTAGTGTATACTAATTTCTCCATGGTATCAGAGATGTGCTATAGAATTTCTACATGGTATCGAAGCAGTGTTAATTCTTGAAGATTGCAATTGTGAAGAATTGTTGAGTATGTGCTGGTGGACAATTTGAATTTGCTACAGAAAATTCTTGGTGCATAAGTTGAGTATACACTGAAATGTCTTTCAATGGGTTTCAATTGGAGTATGCCCTTGATGGGAGCTTGAATTACATAGCCTAGAAGGACAGGATGGAGGTAGTGCTAGAGGATAATGGACTGAAGGAGATCATCGATAGCAATGTTCCTAAGTCGGGATCTAGCGATGTTTCATTAATTGACACATGGCAAAAGAAGACAGCAAAGACAAGAAAAATTCTGCTGGAAGGTGTGAAGGACCTTATTGTGTCCAGCCTTCATGGGAAATCCACTCCATTCTTAATGTGGAATGGCTTTGACAGATTTGTTCCAAAGAAGAAGCGACCAGAGGAAGTTGGCGCTTAAAGATAAGCTCAGAAAAATAAAAATGGAGAAGGGCGACAATATTCCAAAATACCTCACGAAGTTTTTCCACTGCAAGGATGAACTGGGAAGTGTGGGGGTTACTACTGATGATGAAGACTTGGTGATCTTGGCTCTCCTTGGGCTTCCAAAGAGTTTGTTAGCCCCCTATAAATTTCTTGACAAGCAAGCAAGGGGATAATTTGTTTTATGAGCCTTCAAGGAATGCATTTCTCCTGAAAACACATCATCCTTGAAGCCTCTGTGTGAATTCCTTTGTAAAGATCCTAACTGTTGTATCCATCCAAAAAGTCTCACTGATTTGTAAAAAATTGTGCTCCAAAAGGCCTACATTCATCCCTTGTATCCCTGCAGAATGCCCCATTTTAACCCTTTTTCCCCCTTGTCAAATTTCCCTTAGTCCTTCTAAATCCTCTCAAAATCCCCCTTAAACCTTCTAAGTCACTTTCTTCCCCCCCTCAAAACCTATAAAAACCCTTATTACCTCTATCGTTGCCTTTCCCTGGCCTTGGATTTCGTTAAAAATGGCCCAAAGACCCATTTTCCACATTATGTGGGCTTAGCACCTTTCAGCCCTAGCCCCTTCACCCTTTTCCACCACGTGACCCAGCGCCAAGACCAGGCGCCAAGGCGGAAGGTGCTTATCGCAGATCTATATCAGGCGCATTATCAGCCGTCGATCTATTTAGATCGGATGGTCTTTGCAATCAGCACCACGTTGTGGTCCCCACGCCCGAGTACTGTGCAAATCCGCCAGTTTCTATCGCACCGCATTTGGAGATTGAGCGTTATTTCCCATTTCACAGAGATTCCATTCATCGCATGCTGCGTGTCCCGAGCACTGTTTGAAAACCGCCCCCTCATCGCATGTTAAAGTTTGGCATTTTCCCCAGCGCGATATCGCTATACACCATCCGATCTACGATCGTCCATCCAACATTCATCGTGCCATGAAGTTGCGCGGGCGATAGCCAAGGTGAACAGTGCCCCTAGCCCACCATCCGTCGCCCTCCGATGCATTTTCAGTCATCGATCTCCTCCTGATCGGACAGTCCAGATTTATTCGCATGCCCGCCATTGACTCGGTCCCACCACGTCACCCGTTTCACGTGTTTTCGTCGCGTCTGCGTCCTTTTTCCTGTATATTTCATTCCAAGGTCAAAGTTTTAATGTTTCATATTGAATTTTTTGTCTCGACGTCTTCCAGTGCATTTCTCACTGTTCCACGGTTTTCCTCCACAGTATCCTCTGCATGCATCGTCATCACCGTGCCACGTCGCCATTTCCGCAGTCATCCACGGCATCCCACCCCATGCATGGATTTTCTAACGAGCTTTCGTGTTTTGCAGGGTTACAGGTTGGCAGAAAACCGCCATGATTCATATGCACTTTTGTAGTGGCACAATGCACAAAGGAAGCTGAATTTAGAGCCTGATATTATAGGAAAATGTCCGGAAAGGTGTCTGCAACATAAATTTCATCAAAGGATGGAGTTCAAACTCTACAAAACCTCTCCGGCGCCATTAAAGCTTAGATCGCATAAACAAAGACAATACTAGAGCAGTAAAGAGTTCAAGGCATGTAATCGAAGATTTTGAGCCTTCTTTGAGAAATTTAGAAGGCAAAGGTACCAGTTCAAAGACATCATGGATCGCATGGAAGGTCCAGCACGCAGAAAAAAATACTATCAGGGTTTCACCTCAACAGTATGTCCTTTCCACAAAGGATGAAGTGCCCATACTATCTCCATTCTATACCGTAAACCTAAGGAAATTCCAACCCTGACAACAGTCCTATGCTATCAGAAGCATTGGTTACACAGTATGGCAGACCTTAGCATAAGTATTCTACCTTTTGTTTAGTTCACCAGAGTACTACAGCCAAAGTACATCAGAGGCATACCTGGAGTAAATGGAGGCCTGACGAAGACCACTCTTTCATCCAAAGAGTACTAGAGATAAATTCTCGGAATTTAGAACAGAACGAGGCCTCGGCTCCCTTCCTCTTCTAAGTTTTAATGCTGCATTTAGTTTTCCATCTACCTTCTCGGCTTCACTTGAGCTATAAATTCATGAAGGAACTCATTTTAAAGGTTGTTGATCAATTATCAGTGAATTGCAAGTTGTTTCTTTTGAGACATAGTCTCTATGTAAGGTTGTAAGATAGGCTGAGGAAAATGTTTTCAAACTGAATATCCAGCTATTGGTAATTTTGTACTTGACTGGTATTGCTCTTTAATATGACAAGCACATTTCTTTGGATCCTGATCTAAAGCAACGGTGATTTTTTTCTATCTCTGTATTTGTTTTTAACTTGCAGTTCATTTCATTTCATTTCCACTGGCTCGCATTAGAAATCTGGCATAGGATTTACCCTTGTTAGGTACCCTATGTTTCTGCTCTCCTTGCCTTTGATGTTTTCTTCTAAATGTGTTATCTAAGGGTTGATTTCAGCTAATTTAACCAATGTAGTGGATTTCATTGCCTGCTAGCTGATGTATGAATTAAATGAATCTATTCTTAGATGTTCTTGCTAGGATTTAATTGAATGAATTGGGAACACTGGGAGGTCTAGAACTCTGTCTCTATCTCACTAGGATCCTTTTCAATTGATTGAACCCTTCTAAGATCCCTCAAGCTGGAGGCCGAAGCATTGAGAGTTCAAAGTCTCTCTTTGATCTCGGGTCTTTAACTTTGTGTTATAAATCTTTATTATTTTCTTCTCTCTTACCATTTCATATCACACAAGCATCTTTAAGATCCAATGCTTTAGATGACTGGCCCAACTGAAAGCCTGCACATTGAATAGCAAGTAAACCCTTTCCTGAATCCATTGCCCAATGGTATTGAATGTTCTCTGGAGTATCTCTCCTTTGCCTAAAATCATCTTTGCTCATCCTTATCTTATATCAAAACTTTCTTTCCTGATTCCCACCAACCAAACATACATCAAACAAATAGACCCTGAGCCTTATAACTAGCCTAATATCTTAACCTTTGAACTTCAAAGACATCAAACCTTTTCTTAAATAGAGAGATCCCTCTTTGGACCCAGGAGGGCTAGATCCTGAGGTCTAAAAGTGGTTATGATGTTATCTCATATTTTGGTCTTTCCAATCTGGCCAAAACATGGGAACACCAACAGATTTGGCATAGCTACAAAGACTCTGTCAATGGACGAGAGAAACTGCCGGGATGGGAGTGACTTTGGTCGGATCTTGTGCAGGAGGAGTTAAGGTGAGGAACCAGGGATGGCTCTTCATCGAAGAATGAAGATGAAAAGAATTTCACTTTGGCTATCAAAGCAAGGAAAGGGAAGGGGAATAAATTTCCTTCAAAATCCGAAGCTAAAGGCAAGAAGCATGATTTTTCCAAGGTGATGTGTTTTCACTGTCATGAACATGGGCATTTCACCACTAACTGCCCACAGAAGAAGAAGAACATGAAGGTTGTTGGAGCTACAGCTGGAGAGGCCTTAGCCTTGATATTTGAACTTGATTTCTCTTTGATCGCATGCTTGGTTTCAAGCTATATGGGATAGGTGTGGTATCTTGATAGTGGTGCATCTTTCCATATGAAGGGAGACAAGGAGTTGTTTAGTGACTTGGAGGAGAAGGACCTCCAGATGCATATAGAGATGGATGATGATGGTCGATATAGTGCGACCAGAATTGGGACCATTACCTTTGAGAGGGAGTTCAGTAATCCATTCTTGTTGAAGGATGTTATGCATGTTCCAGGTCTGAAGAAGAACTTGGTCTCAGTCGCAATGTTGGAAGACAAAGGTTATGATGTTATTTCCAGTGAGGGAAAAGCCTTCCTTCAACATAAAACAATGGGTCAAAACAAGAATATAGGGATTCGAGTTAAGAAACTCTACAAGCTGGAGGTATATGGTTGCGCTGCAATGGTGGGAAAAGCAGAAGAAGTGGTGAGCCGAGATGAGGGCGAATTATGGCACACGAGATTGGGCCATATTCACCATGGTGTTTTGAAGATTTTGTAGCAGATTTCTACTGGACTTCCCAAGGGTACTCTTACGCAGTCAGATCAGTGCAAGGGATGTAATATGTGTAAGTTTGTGAAGACCAACTTTCATGAGAAGGAGAACTGTGCTTCAGTGATCCTGGTGAGAATTCATACAGACGTGTGTGGACCTTTCTCGGTTGCTTCAACAGAAAAACACAAGTATTATGTTATATTTTTTGATGACTATTCTCGTAGATGCTGGATCTTCTTCATGTAGAAGAAGAGAAAAACGTTCTCAAAGTTCTGTGAGTTCAAAGCATTGGTGGAGAAGGATTTGGTGAAGCAAGTGAAAGCTCTATGGAGCAGTAATGGTGGTGAATACATCTCGGGTGAATTCAAAGACTCTTGTAGCAAAGAAGTAATTTGAAGAGAACTCATAGCGTCTCATAGGCCACAGCATAATGGGGTCGCGGAGAGGAAGAACAGAACGATCGTGGGTGTTGCACAAGCTATGCTGCATGACTAGGGCCTACCGATGCACTTATGGGCGAAAGCATGCAACACTGCAGTTTATGTGAAAAACCATTGTCCTTATAGAGTACTTGGCATGAGTACACCTGAAGAAGATTTTACTGGTAAGAAGCCTGATATTTCTCATTTGAAGATTTTTGGCTCATGTGTTTACATTCATGTGACAAAGGACGCCAGGAAGAAGCTGGAGCCGATTGCAGAAGTTGGGATATTTGTGGGGTACACAAAAACACCCCATAATTATTTTGTGTATTTTCCAGAAATTCAGATGATTATGGTGCGACGGAATATAAAATTCAATGAGGTGAAAGCCATGAAGTTTTTGCTTGAAAGGGAGCTACACTTGCATGCAGAGGCGAAAATTCTTGTTCCCAAATATGAACCTCTAGATGTGGATCAGCCACAGGAGGAAATTCATGGAGTGGAGATTCCACTCATGTAGAACCAAACATCAAACAAGGCAGAAATCATACCACAGAAGCTGAGAGATTGAAGCTTGATGCAGCACAGAATGTAGGAGTCCCTACATCATCGCGTATACAGGGACAGTCATCTAACCGATTTACTGGATACATGGCTCTTATGAGCAAGTGTTTCGTGATAGAGCCATCTTCTTTTGAAGAAGCAGTGCAAGAGCCCACATGGGTAGATGCCATGGTGGAGGAGTATGACTCCATTGTCAGAAACAGTGCTTGGGAGATTGTTCCAAGGCCGGTGGGAAAATCAGTTGTAGGATCAAGATGGATCTACAAGGTAAAGCAACCTACTAATGGAAGCGTTGAGAAGTATAAGGAAAGATTTGTTTCCCAGGGCTTCTCACATATATAGGGGATTGATTATGAAGAAACCTTTGCACCTGTCGCACGGTATTCTTCCATAAGGACCATCCTTGCTCTCTCAGCGTAGATGGGTTGGCACATTCATCAGATGGATGTGAAGACTGTGTTCCTTAATGGGATCATTGAGGAAGAGGTGTACATTGAGCAGCCTAAAGGATTTTAGATCTTCAGTAGCAATTCGCATGTGTGTAGACTCAAAAGAGCATTGTATGGGCTGAAGCAAGCACCATGTGCTTGGTACACTCAGATCGATAGCTATTTCACTGGACTTGCCTTCACCAAGAGTGAGGCGGATGCAAACCTGTACCAAATTGTGGTGCAGGGTAAGCTTTTAATCATTGTTCTCTATGTTGATGAGTAGTTGATACACTCATGCAAGGCAGATCTTGAAAAGGAGTTTGAGATGAAAGATTTGGGCCTCCTTCATTATTTCCTTGGATTGGAAATATGGCAGCGGGAAGGTGAAATGTTTGTGTCTCAAGGCAAGTATGCCCAGGAGATACTGGAGAAGTTTCACATGTAAGGCTGCAAGCCTATCGACACTCCTCTTCCAGGAAATTAGAGGAAAGAGGATGCTACATCGATAGAGGTAGTGGATGCCACTGTTTATCGACAGTTGGTGGGTTCACTCATGTATTTAGTTAATACAAGACCGAACATATGCTATGCGGTGAACCAGCTTTCACAAGTGATGGTTAAGCCTACCAAGCTCTTTTGGAAGGCAGGCAAGCATGTCCTGAGATATCTCAGGGGCACATCTGAGTATGGTTTATGGTACAGATAGACGGATGAGGTGAAGTTTTTAATGTTCTGTTTTCAGAAATATCACAAGTCTATTCCAGAGATAGACTGTGGGGGAATTTTTTGGATATGTCCCCTTTGAACAAAGGATGAGATCCAGAGGCTACCTAGCCCTTCACATACTCTATCTATAGATATGTGAAAATTCCTCTTACAGGAATTGCCCAAAGAATGGGGCTACAAAAAATGTATGAACATACAATAGATCAACAATGTTATTTTAATAGCTGTGAGACAAGAAGATGTAAATATCCAATGAATAATTTTATAGCAGTAGAAAGAGTACAATTTCTTGAGGAAACAACCTCTCAATAAAGGCAATGCAAGCCTCAACAATACATGTACATGAATATGAAAGAATATTGTTATTTATGCATAAACCTAGGCTATGAGGATGCATTCTATGATAGATTACTGCTGCAAAATGATTTCAATACATGAATATGAAAATATATGGCTCAAATACAATAGGGGAGCAAAGCTATAACCCTTAGAAACAATAATACATCAATCCTCTAGAGGATTGGCTGAAATATACAAAATGGAAAAAATGTCGAAGTTGTTGGGCAGCTGCTGCAACTCAAATCTGGAACTCAATGAAGAAGGCTGAAGATGATGAAAAATATGAAGTAAACCCTCTCCAATGGATCTCCAAAGTGGAAGGCTAATCCTTACACTTGAGATCTCACCCTCCAATCAATCTGCAAAACCCCGCAGCAAATGCACTATGAAAATAACGCAGTTACTGGAGAAAACTACGCATTAGGGGCAAGAATATGAATTGGCCTGATGCCAAGATCTTTAAATAAGCTCCAATGCTTCCAAACTGATCCTCCAAAGGCAAGAAGGACTCTCCCTCTAAAAAACAAGCAATGGAAGAGGTGTTGTGGAGTCTCCACTGCAACACCCTACAACAAAGTATTATGTTGTTGCAGCAATAACGATGTCCTGGAGGAGGATGCTTTGGCCTTCAGCCAAGATATGTGGAGAATGAAGAACCAACCTTCAATATTCCTCTCAAGAAGGTGAGGAAATCCTAAACAGGAGTTTCCCGGCAATTCTTGCTAAGCAGCAAAGAATGCACAATGTCTGAATAGACAAGAAATCATAAACATATGCATGAATGGAAATGGCTCTCCTCTTCTCCATATATAGCAATTGAAGGCTCTCCATGGGCCCTACTTCAAATTATGGTTTCCCTTCCTCTAGAAGCTTCCCTCCTATGTAGTGCTTTCCACCTCATATCCTGCGCTGGTTGACTTGGTCAAACCTCTTTGCAAATATCTCCTTTCACACATGAGGGTGTGAAATCTGGTTCCATGGCTGATCCCTTTCCATACTAGAGGGATTTTATTTATGTTTTTATTTTCATTGGGCATACTTACCCAATTATTCATCTTATAAATGAATTTAGACAAAAATTAATGTTCCAATTTATTGAAGAAAATTTTGGAACATTACAGTCCTTCCCTCCCAAATGTTGCTTGTCCTCAAGCAACTACAAGGATAGAACTGGAAATTATCCACTCAAGTAATGGAGTCTAAAATGTGATGAAGAACATATTCACCATGTTGATCCTCCATCCCCAATCAATCATCCAAACAAAATGAGCCACCTCCCAACAAGACAACTCCTGAAAATCTCCTTCCACCTCAAGCTCCGGAAAGGAAGGTGGGCTTAAAATCTGAACATGGAAAGCATTGTAGCATACCCCAAGCTGTCCTCCTCTCCAATTATGATAATTGTAGAGTATGTGCTGATCCTAGGCTACAAAATTATTGCCCTCAAATGGCAAGGTGAAGAGAAATCCTCCAAATATTTCTCCTCCAACAATGAAGAACATGATGGCCCAAAACAATCCATCCATGATGAATAGGACAAGATCATCATAGAGTGTCCCAATGAGAAGTTTGTTGCAAGTTATACATGATACTGCATGATACAAACAATATCTCAATAGGATACAGTGCAGTTTCACCCACTGCAACTTCAGAAAATTACATGGCAAGCAATGTACAAGATTCATCACATCTACTAAAAGATAGTAAATGGATGAATGTAACAACAATACATGATCCAGCACTTGCCCATGGTTGTACAATGGATGAATATCAACCTCATGGCCCACCTCAAAAGGAAAAAAACATGTGGTTGTGGTGGCCATATCTCCTCCCATGCTCCCATTAGAACATGTAGTGCAGAAAATGTGGGAATTCTCCCCACTCAAGGACACATCCATCTCATGTGTCACTCTCATAATCATGCTCCCTTTACAAATATGATCTATATCAGCATATGAAGTCATGATCAGCAATAAAATGAATAAAATGCTGAAGGTTTCAAGTGATGCAAGAAGGTACCAACAGCTCCCAAACAAGTACAACACAATTTTACAAGTTGTTGCTTGAGGAAAGTACAAGGCAAAATGTTTCTTTCTACATGGTTAATCATGCATGCCTTCATATGATACATGTTATAGTGCATAAAATGAACATACATGTGATGATTAAACATTTTCCCAAGGCCACAAAAGAGATGGCTTCCTCCATCATGTAGATTGGCCCAATAAAACTCATGGAGCTTATCCAAATAAGCCCCTGTCAATAAAAAACTATGTTCTTTGACATGCTCCTTGTCAAATATTCTTCCAATAATGCTGCAAAAACTATGGAATACTCCCCAAGATGGAATAGCTTCCAAATCATCTAATACCAAGGATATAATTCCATCTCCTCCTCCTGCAACATCATGCAAAGTGTGAGAGAAAATTTTCTCTTGCTCTCCCAGAAACAAGCAAAGCAACAAAATATTTTGCTCCCTTCCCATACTTCCATCATACCAATCATGTGATGAATACATAATGAATGATATGTGTTACACAGTAATTTGTCACCGTCCCTACCATTCCCCGTCCCGCACATTTGAGGGCCCATTATGTGACCTGTGAGCAATGTCATGCCTTGAAACCATTATCATTGCATTCCTCTAAACATGAGCTTCAATTGCCCTAAAGACATCTCCTTGCAAAAAACCATAAAAACATCCCTTTTTGCATTGGCGCGGTTAGCCAGTTCATCACTCGCGCTAATGAAGGAAATCCTACAAAGAGGCCGCACCAACTGGCGCTCTGTCTCAGAGTCGCAGTCGCGCCAGCCAATTTAAGGAGTGTTTTTTAAAATAAGATGGCGGAAGTTTCATCCTAACAAATTCCTGGACTGATTTCTATCTTGAATTGGGACGTTTGGCTACGGATTTCCATAGAGAGGAAGTGGTTTTCCACCTCTCATGGAAGCTTCCTTGATGATAGGGCCAATCCCACAATTATAGGGATCCCAACTCCCCTTCCTCCATCTATAAAAGCTTGCTCATTTCCATTGCAAGCTAGTCTTGAATTTCCTAAGCTTTGAATCTCCAAATTCCCAAGAGCCTTCATGCTGCAAGAGCCCTCATTTTTCCCTTAAGGCTGACGCAAGTAAGGAGACTATCGTCGAGAGACTCTAAGAGAGGCTTGTCCCATCCCTGACAGGCTTTGTGAGACGTGCACGACTGGAGACCCTTCCGAAGGAGACCTCAGCGTCAGAACATTGGTTGTACTCTCTTTCGATTGCTTATTAATGAATGACTACTGGTTATGGTTCCACTCTGTTTTTCACTTATGATAATGATGGGTTATATCCTTTCTGACTGATATATAGTTGCGTATTCTGGATTTTATGCTTGTATTCGTGTTGTTTCTTGCATGTGCAGGTGTCCATTCACGGAGATCGTGGGGATCGTGATCTGCCAAGGCTGAGGAACGGGAACGTTGTCTCTTCTACGAATCATAGCACTGGACTCCAGGTAGGCCTCCATCGTTGGCTTATTTATTCGCAATTAGGAACTTGCGCTGTAGCATTTGATGATTGTTGCTAGACCCGTGCTGGGCTAGTAGGGATCGCCTCTGTCCGCAGAGGGGATTTACCTCCTCAACAATTTGGCGACTCCACTGGGGATCGTCTAGTTTTGATTGTCTCGTTTTGATCATCTCGTTTTGATTGTTTCGTGGTTTTCCTTGCTTAGTTAGCCTTCTGGGCTGGGTTCTTTTGCTGTTTTTTGCTTCTTGGTTTGCTTAGTTATCATTGATCTGCTTCTGGAGTAGTTCTTTTTTATTTTTGGCTGAGGAACTCGGCTGGCGCGCTTTTTAGCTCGACAGTCGCGCCAATTGGCGCATGTTGCATTTGTATTGCTCGCGCCAATTGCTTTTTAGTGCCAGTTACAACCTCACAGTCGCGCCGCTCCTGTGAGGCATTAGGGTTTGCTCAGTTTTGAGCTCTCTGGGTCTGGTCAGTGTTTTTCTTTTTGGTTTTTCGGCTACCTGAGTGTGTTGGAGTCCTGTTTGACTGGGAATTTGCCTTCGTCCTTTGGTTGTTTGCTTTTCTCCATCGATTTCACGTTTTAAGCCCTAGGGCATCTAGTGGCTTTGTGTATCGAGCCCTCCTTAGGAGTTTTGGTGTTTTGTTAGTCCAGTCAATTCTCTGATTGCTCCTCCGCATTCTCTTAGTAGTTGTTCACCGTTTCGTTGCGATTTTTGGGTGATTTCTCTTTTCTTCATTCAAATTTCGTTTGGTCTTGCTTTGGGCCTAGATCACACGGTCCATTGGAGCCTTTGAGACTTTTTCTTGGTTTTGAGAGACTTTGGTCGATTTGAGATCTGATTGTTTGTGTCATTGAGTGAAATTTGTTTGTTTTTCTCTCTCAATATCGTTTCTCAAATTGCTTCTCTTTTGTTTTTAGTTTGTTTAGTGCATCTAGCTATCAAACATTGAAAATTAAAAAAAAAAAAATCTCTTTTGCTTTTGGTTGATTAGTGCAAATTGAAATCTTTTCGATTTTACTAGTAATTAGTGATTTGAATGAAAAGTTTTCGATTTCATTAGTTGCATTAGAGATATCATTGATTGTCTTCCGATCATTTTGTTTGTGTCAAAGCCCTCAACTCTTCTGTAGCTAGTTTTCATCGAACGAAATGATGTACTGTGGCATGTAGCTTTGCATTTAGGAATTTTTGAGACCACACATTCATTAGGGCCTGAAAAATGAAACGTAATTGAAGATCAACTTTAAAATCTACTCAATTTACACTAAGGAAGCATTGAAATCTAACGAAACACATTTAGAGTTCTAGGCTAGAGACGTGTTCCGGTGTCTTTAAACCTAGTAGCTATCGTTTGCCTTTTGGCTTTAGACAGCGCTAGTACGGACTTGTGCTCCCCGTACTGTCGCGTATATAAAGGGAGACCCCTCTAGGTTTTCAATCCTTTATCCATAAAAAGCTGAGTCTGCCGCCCTATACCCATGATACACCGAACACAGCATTCGGGGAGATTGCCTGCACGCACGGAAAGTCCTTGGTTGATTTCTCTTTCATTATTAAAACCAAGGTGTATATTGCAGTTCACGGTTATTTGGTACACCCTTTTGCCTAGTATTCCTGAGCAGTCATTTGATCTTTTCTGACTCCCTAAATTTGAAAGGATCACCAAGTGCTTGTCCTTTCACGCTTGTGTCAAATATGAAAGAGATAGAGTCACCTTTTTTACCGTTTCTCGACTCTTAAAACATGAAACGGTGAAGTTTCTTATTTTTCAATGTGGTAAAAATTAATGACCCACGATTACACGCCCTGTTAGATTTTGTTTGTTGACCGTTTGATCGTGTGTCTTGACTCTTTTTCAGCCCGTGTGTGTGTTTGTTCTTTTTTCTCTTGTCGTTTGCCACAGTGGCGGAACCTTCGGTTTCGTCTACTGGTAGTCCTTACACGGACGATTCATCAGAGGTTTCCCAATCCTCTGCTGAACCGCAGCAGCCTATTGTTTCCGAGTTTCCTGACGGGGGACCAGTTCTTTCTAAGCAACCCTTTGGGGGACCAGTTGAGTTTGATTGGCCCTTTTCAGACCCTGTGTCTGAATTGAGATTAGGAGTTGATCTCCTTTCTCTTACATCGGGTTCGCCTTTTGTTGCTGTTGTATTTCCTCCTAGTCCTCGCCGTCTATTGCGTGATCTAATGGTAGGCTCAACCATGAGTGATTCTGGTGAGGAAATCCCAACGTCTGGTGAAGACTATCAGCTCTTCCCACGAAGATTGTTTCCGGGAGACAACTCTGAACTAGCTGACATGTCAACAGCCAGTCCCTCTTTACCACCGGGGTACAGGTCTTTGGGTCAGATCATTTCTGCCGCAGCCTCTATGGGAGTGACAGCTCCTTCTCTGAGGCCAGCTGCTCCTTCGCCCAAGGTGTCTCCTCAGACGCCCGTTACTTCTGTACCCGTTCGGCCCACTGTTTGTGTGGCCGCCTCTTCTCCTGTTGTCATAGCACCCTCTGCCAGGGCTATGCCAAATCCTGAAGATATCTATCTAGCGACTGCTATACCAGAGAACATCTCTCCAGAGGAGTATCGGTTGTCTCTGCAACAGCCGAACCCCGAGGTTGGACCATCCTCCCAAGATCCCAACCACTCTTATTTTTCGCACTATACACAGGATGGTACACCCGTGTATGCTTTTCCAGGTCAATATGATGAGCACGGGGACATTTTACGTCTGCTCGCTCCTGAGGCTTACCTCCATGCTCAAGGTTTTCCTTATAACCAGGCTTATAACCCACAAGGGCAACCTTTCCAAGGCCAACCTTCAGGCCAACCTGGCCATCCTTATGACCCACAGGGGCAGCCCATTCAAGGCTATCCTGCGGGCCAGCAAGGGCCATCGTACGGTCCACAAGGACAGTATTACAGCCCTTCCGGTCAACCTGTTCAGCCTCAGCCGGGGTACCAACTGGGACCGGTCTATGGTCCTGGGGGGCAAATCCAGCCTTCTCTACCAATGCAACCGCAGTATCCTGTTGTCTCTAATGTTGCATATCAGCCGGGACCACCCTATGGTTCTGCTTCAGGTCAAACCGGTTTCTAGCAACCACCTGGCCCTGTTCCTCCACCAGGCCAACTGGCCCATCCGGCACAACCTGGTGTTCCGCCTCCAGGCCAACCGGCCCATCTGGTACAACCTGGGGCTCCTTCACAGCCAGGTCAGCCTGTGCAACCGGCGCAGCTTGTCTATCCGGGTCAACCTGTTCATTCAGGGCAACCCTCTCAGTCGGGTCAACCTGTTCACTCAGGGCAGCCCGCTCATTCCATTAACCTTGCCCAACAGCCGATTCATTCGATGCCGCAGCCAAATCAACAGCTGCGCCCTACTTACCAGGCTCCGCAGGGTTCCACTTTTCAGCAGCCTACTCATCCTTAGGGTGGTTATTATCCTCATGGTCAATCTTAACCAAATTATAACCACCCCAGAGGCTCTGAGTATTATCCTCCTCCACCCAGTTTTACCTACACTTAGCAGCCAAATCCAAATGCTGCTTATACCGGGCCGACACATAATCAGGGTCCGTACTCTGGTTATCAAGCCCCACACTCTGGTTACCAGCATCCAAATCAGTTTGTTTATACGACTTACGCCCCCTACGGTCAGAATCCTACGGGACAGAACCCATGGGGGCAAGGATATTCACAACCATTGTGGAGTATGGGTACCGGACCTCATCCCGGGCCTGGCATGACGGTTAATCCACCATTGCCATTCCTGGCTACCTTGGAGCTGCCGGATGTTTCAAAATTGACCAATCATCCGATTTTACATAATCCGTATTGGCCTCCGGTTCCCACCAAGATACCAGGTGATTGCACCAAGTTTGAGGGAAAAGCTGGAGAGGACCCCCAGGCGCATGTGATGACGTATCATCTTTGGTGTTCGTCTAACTCTTGGGTCGACGATTCGATTCGTCTGCGCCTCTTCCAGCGTACTTTAACTGGAGTTGCTGCTAAGTGGTACATAGAGTTATCCCGTGGCATTTTCCAAGATTTCAATTCTTTAGCCATGGCTTTCCTCATGCACTTTTAGTTACCGGTTCGTTATGAAGCCGGGACGCACCTCCTGACTTCTCTGAAGCAGGATAAAGCCACTCACATCTCTGATCACATTCATGAGTGGCGGCGCCATCGTAGACTAATCAAGTTTCACATACCTGATCAGATATTAACTCACTGGTTCACCACCTCCTTCGTGAATAAAATCGCTCAAGATATTGCGATGGGAGCGTGTGTGACGGAGGAACAAGCCATTGCGCGTGCCCAATATATAGATCTTGTGTATTCTCAGTCTGGCACGCTTTAATATGATATCTTGCCTAATGCTCCACGGTCTGGAACCTCTAAGGCTTCGCCTACCCCTGCGGTGGATGGTGTCAATGGTTTTGTCTCTCAGAATTCGAAGAAATCTTCGAATGGGAAGCAGAAGTCTAATTCTTCCAACAATGCTCCTGCTAATCCCGCCCCGTCTGATTCTGGCAAAACCGCGGAGGTGAATGCCGTTCAGGCCAATCCTACGGAGAAAACTTCCAAGGGGAAAAAGAAGGGCAAAGGCAAATCTAAATCTGATGCCCCAAAGCCAGAATCTAAATCTCGCACTGAGGATGGCTCCCAGCGTAAACCGAAGTACCCTTGCCTCATTTGTGAAGGGGACCATTATACTAAGGATTGTCCACGGCAATCCGAGGTTAGTCAACTTCTCAAAGGTCCTAAAGGGACTCCGGCTGTTCTAAAAGAGCCATTCCCATCTCAGCAGACCCAGATGGTTGAACAGCCATCACCATCTGCACCATTTGGGTCCCAAGTTTTCATGGTGAAGAGTGTTGCACCTATCTCTGTCGCTACGCGTTCGAAGGATTACAACGAATCGCAGTAGGCACCTGGGGAGGCAATTGCGGATGGACCGCCTCCCCTACCTGTCTCCGGTTCATTGGAAATCGAGAAGCCCACTCCTGAACCCGTTGTGAAACCAACTTCTAAAGGTGTCCTTCGAAGATCTTCTTATAATCTGAATGCTCGTGCCGCTCAACATTACAGCATTGTTGAGGATTTGGCACAGGCGTCGTCTGCTATGTCTGCGCTAGAAGTTCTTCAAAGTTTTCCTTCACAACGGAAGGCTTTACTGTCTGCGATCGGGGGCATTGGTCCGCCGATTCGAGTCTTCTCACCTTCGATTTAGATAATTTCACTCCTCGGCTTCCACATCAAATCACTCTTGTTATTCAAGTCGGGATTAACGGTCTTAACATTCATAGGGCCGTCGTGGATGAAGGTGCCTCTACCTGCGTTATGTCCTCTGCTTGCTGGAAGGCCATCGGCTCTCCAGCCCTTTCGTCCTCTCCCAATGCCCTCGAGGCATTTGATGGTCGGGAATCCAAACCCCTGGGTGTTCTCGAGAGTCTAGCGATCACTTTACAGGGGAAGACTGTAAACGTGGAAGTAGAAGTGGTTGACGCCAAACTCAACTACAATATACTTCTTGGCCGCAGCTGGACTCATGCCATGCTCTGCGTGCCATCCACCATTTTTCGATTCCTTAAGTTCCCTCACGAGGGCAAAATTTTCACGGTGGATCAGTTGTCATTTTTCACCTCTACCTCTGAGAACAACGTGCCATACGTGGATCAAATTCCAAATCCCCCGGACAGTGTAGGACCTGGTCTCTTCAAAGACCCAGTCCTCATGGGTATTTTTCCCGCACCACCACCGCACACCGCTCAAGTTAACATGATTTCTAGGTCCGATGACCCCTGGCTTATTCCTACGCCTGAGCAGGTGTTTGATTTTGGAGAATCAATGCCCTTGACTCCAGTAGAGATCAGCTACTGTGAAATTGTTGCCGCATCTGATCCTCCACCTCCTCAGCATGCTCCTTTGAGCATGGCTCTCGACGTCTACTCTCAATCCCCTTGGCTTGGTCAGGCCGATTCACCTGATCCTCTCAAAGAGACTTTTCCTTCCGATGAAGCCATCATTGAAACTATGTCTCTTGAGGAGCTGCCTTGGGGCGATGGACATCATCGCTCCTCTTTTATGCCTAGCTTGGGGGCAATGACTGACTATCTGGAGCATTATACTTCTCAGGTTCCTACCCCTCCTCTTCAAACGCCTATTTTGACGCACGAGGTTTTTTCGGAGGGAAACCTGAGTAACATCACTCAAACCATCCCGATCAACATCTCCGTTAAACCGGGGATCATTGAGAATATTCACGTGGGAGTGACTTGTTCTCCTGATGAGATTCAAGTCTATACTGATCTTTTTAAAGAATTCAGAGATGTTTTCACCTGGTCCTACGAGGAAATGCCGGGGATTGATCCCAGTATCGTAGTGCATGATATTCCAACCTATCCTGGTGCGAAGCCCGTGTGCCAACGCTTACGCCCCATGCATCCTCGGAAAGCCGCCGCAATTAAGGCAGAAATTGAAAAAATTCTGAACGTAGGCTTTATTTATCCCATCCCCCTCACAGAATGGGTTTCCAACATTGTCCCTGTCGATAAAAAGCAGGGTACGATTAGAGTCTGTGTTGATTATCGCGACATCAATCGCACCTGTCCAGAGGATAATTATCCCACTCCGTTCATAGACCAGATCATTGACGGATGTGTCGGAAGTGAGATTTATTCCTTGATGGATGGTTTCTCGGGGTATAATCAGATCAATATTGCACCTGAGGATCAACACAAGACGACATTCATCTGTCCGTGGGGTACATTCGCGTACAAAAAGCTCCCGTTTGGCTTGAAGAATGCTGGAACCACTTTTCAGCGTGCGATGTCCTACGCTTTTCATAACATTCACCATATCGTTCAGCCTTATCTGGACGACTTGCCAGCTCATTCAGCTAAGCGAGAGGACCATCCCGAACATCTCCGCCAGATCTTTCTTCATTGCAGGCGCTACAATATTAGGCTCAATCCTCATAAGTGTTTCCTCGGCGTGGATTCTGGCCGTCTTTTGGGATTCATAGTCTCGAAAGACGGGATTCGCCTTGACCCCTTAAAGGTTGAGGCCATTATTAATCTCCCATCACCCTCCTCCCTATATCAGTTACAGAGTCTGCAAGGGAAAGCGAACTTTCTTCGACGCTTTATCCCGAATTATGCCGAGGTGGCCAAAGGATTCACTCGTCTATTAAAGCAGAATGTTCCCTTCCACTGGGACGAAATCGCTCAGCAATCCTTTGAGAAGCTGAAGACGTTGCTTTTCAATGTGTTTGGTCTCAATCTAGTCTCCTAAACTGAGCTCATTTAATTGTCAACCAGGGTTGGTAAACTGCTGAAGTGAAGTGTATTGTATGTACCTAGGTGCTTGTTTCTTAATGCGTTGTGTGTAGTGTTTTGTGATGTTTTTGGTCTTTTGTGATGATTTATGATGTTTTTGATCTTTTGGTGGTTTTATGTTCACAAGGAAAATCACTAGAAAGCTAATGGACAACAGCTAATGATTAAAAACAGAGTGAAGCCTAATTGGTTGATGACAAATGACAAATGCAATTGCAAACACTGAAGCAGTATTAAATCTAAACTGTGACTAAGCAGAAATGAAGCTTGATAATGACTTCTAAGGAAATGATTCAAAACACAAACTAATCTTGTCAAATTCTTTCATCAAAGGCATTTGAGAGAGAGCTTGAGACATGGTCAACTAAATATGCAAATCTTCCTAACTAAACAGTTTAAACAACTAACTTAAAATGATGCAACATTTTATCCTTGATTAGAGATTTGTTGAAGCATATTTGGAATAAAACATTTATACCATCATAAGATCTTCTACTCTAAAGCTAATTCCTAACTCTATTCTGCAATTTAATTGAATGTCACAAAACCTTACTCAAGAGTTATTGATTTCTTTCAAAGTAGTCTTTTGAGGGAGGGTTCTGTTTATGAAATGATAAGGAAATTGCAGAGGTACTTCAGGCCTTAAAATGATATTGTCTTCTGTTCATATGGTGATGAATCAATTATGGATTTTAGAACAAGAAGAGATTTGTGAATAATGAAGGCTATTTTGTTAAATTTAACAACTGAAGTAATCTAGTATGCAGTGACTGACAACTGAATATGGAGTGCAAATGCAATGAGTTGAGCTACAACCAAACCTAAAAATGTCACTAGCCTAAAACAGTGTTAAACTACAAGTCATTATCAAACTTAAAACAGAACAACTGAGCATGAAGTAAGTGCAATTAAACTCTGGAGCATCCTAACTAAACTATCATGCATTATTCTATGGAATTATACAGTCTTTTTGTCCATCATGATTGGTATTTTGGAAGAGTTCCTTCTTTTGGAAGAGTTTTTAGAACAATCCTGACTGTGTAATTGAGTGCAAATGCAAATGTAAAGACTGAAAGCAATGAACAACTAAGATATCATAGCCATCTCCTACCCATCATTATGATATTTTTGACAAACGTTTAAGAGCAAGAACAACTATGGTACTTAGTGAAAACACACAACTAAAACGTTCAAGATCACAATCATGCTTAAGACAGTATAAAGATTTCTTGGAAGAGTTTCTTCTTGTGGAAGAGTGCTTATCATAAGTATAACTGTGATGGTGAATAAAAGAGACTACAATTAAATCCTACCATACTATAGCCATTTCCCATTCATCATTATAATCTTTTGGAAGAGCTTCTTCTTTTGGAAGAGTTAGAATGAGTATAACTATAGTAGCTAATAAAAACAACTACAAATTCAACTTCAGAAACGTAAAGGCAGCTAGAGTACTTATCTAAATTACGCAAATAAATCCGTGCAAGAGGCAGGGGCCCTCTACCACCTGACGGAATCTAACTCCAAATCAAATCAAAGCTTTCAAAACAACACTGTCTGCTTCATTAAAAGTGAAATAACTTGAACAGAGCACTCTGCGTCTTCAGAAATGTAGCACAGAATCTAAGCAAAATCTAGAATAAAATCTAGCATAAAAATCTAGCCTAGCTCTCGGTTTTCAAAGTGTTTATATAACAAATGTAAATAACAAGACTTGCAACAATTTCAGGAACACTGTCTTTCCTTATCGGAATCACATTAGGACTCTTGAAGTGGCTGCGTGAAAAGGGAAAAGACATCTGGACTGAGACAGTCCTAATAGAAGTCTTCCTTCCTAAATGTGTTCCCACGTTCCAAAACCATACCCAGAATTCGTTTCTTCCTTCATGGTGAGCAACGAAATAAGTAGACATGACGTGGAATATGCCCATATGCGGTTTTTCTTGAGAGGCCACCTGGAACATACTCAAACGTGAAGACAGCTGCAGAATCGCCGGTTAGCTACGGAATGTCTGCATTCTGCAGCTAGTTTCGGTCAAAATGCTTTACAATGGCAAAAATCACAAAACTTAGCAAGTCAGTCATGTGAATCATTCTAAAAGTAATTTTAACTATATTCATTGATCAATTGGGTCTAGAATAGCAATGGAAAAAGGAAAATGAGGTAAAGTGGAATGAAAGAAAGCACAATTTTGAGGCTCAACATACCCCCATTGCTGTCTCTTTGCATGTCCTCATGCAAATTATCCTATGAACTCAGAGGCTTCTGCAAGGACATCTAATCCTCTCCTTCTTCTTTGTCTAGAAGCTAAAAATCTTCTGGGTTTTCTGATAACAAGTTTAAACCTTAGGTTGGTAAGTGCCCTGATTAGCTTTTTGTTCCTCTTCTTCAACTTGTCATTGGTCTTTTTCACTTTGTCTATATGTAGGGATAAGGTTGAGTTCATATCAGTTTTGAGCTTGACTTGATCTTTGAGAATTTCATTCTCATTTTTGATGTGTCTATTAAGTATTTCCAACTCATACCTATCCCTTCTTAATACATCTATTTCAGACAGTGGAAAACTAGGGGTTCTCTCCTTGCTTTCTGAAGCTCTCCTTTCCAAAGTTTCCACATAGTCATATATTTCTTGTTGAGCAGGGTCAATTTCAGGGGTTCCTTCATTAAAATCCTCTTCAACATATTCTTCAATGGATGTTTCTTCATCTTCTATATTAATTACCCCTGTTTGTTTGATTATTGTTTTCTTCAGTTTCCCCTTTAGTCTGTGGCTTCTTCTAGGCTGAGAAGACCCCTCTCCTTTCTTCATGGCAGATTTCCTGACTACCTTTTCTTCCTTAAGTTGTCTCTTGATTTGAGTCAACTTCTCTGAAATGATTTCCTCACTACTTTCTTGGACTGTTTTATCAGTTTCAACTTTTGAAGCCCTCCATTTCCTGCTTCTCTTTGTAGGATGTGGTTCAGGTGAGGGCTCTTTTGGCTCTTCAAAATGATTTCTTGTCAAGAAATTGTCCCATGTATCATTTGTTTTGGTTAAATGATGTTCAATCAAAATTTTAACCAAACCATGATGATATAAAGTTGTCTCTAAAAATTTAACCCTTCTTTGAACACAGGAAGCCATCTTTTTCAAGCTTTGAAACAAGAAATAAGGTAGGTTTAAGTCTTCCCCCAGAAAATGCATTATCAGTCTAATGTGGTAGACATAAAATGTACCATATCTACCCTCACATGTAATAAATTTTTGCAGAAGAAGTAGTATGTTTCTCCATTTATTTTTCAATGTAGAACTTGGAATTCCTTTCTTAAATACAGTGACATCCATACCTGGTGATTTTAGAATTTGTTTCCAGGATTCATTGTGAAATTCTCTATTTTTGAACCATCTCTCTCCATTTCTGAGCAACCCTGTAGCTTCTGCAATGAAAACTTCAGTGACAGTGAACTTGACATCTCCCACTTCAACTTCAGTTCCTTGAAATGATCTTGCAAATGTTTTAGTGACTTCCTTGTGGAAGCCATTAAATTTCTCCAAAAATTGAAGCCATCCTATCTGTTGCAACATTTCTTTGCATTGAGGGTAGCCTTCTAAATATTTTGAACCCACTGGTTCAGTTCTTACAATGAAACCCATGATTGATTCTTCAATGTTCAGATTAACACTCTTCTACCCACAGAAATAATAACTTTCACTTTCGAATTGAAATGGCTTCAAGTTCTTAATGACAATGGTTTCAAACTTTGGAATGACATACCTCTGATTGACAGTGACAACAGCTTCAAAACTTCGGACTGATATGCCTCTGTTGACAATTGAACTTTGGACTGATATGCCTCTGTTTGACAGTGACAAATGGCTTCAAATTTCCCACACTACTATACATCTGTCTCTCGGGGGCAAATAGCTTCAAATTCCCATACTGCTATATCTCTGTCTCTTGGTAACAAATGGCTTCAAATTCTTCAATGCTATACCTCTATCTCCCGGTGATAAAGGACTTCAAATTCTTCTCTGCTATAACTCTGTGTTTATAATGATAATGCTCAATCTCTGCCCACAGTGATATTTTGTCTACCCACGGATTCAAATGGCTTCAAATTCTCACGCTGCTATACCTCTGAGTTTACCCTTTTGCTCTGCTCTGCATTAATGCTATACCTCTGCGTTTACAGTGATAATGCTTTGATATTCAAACTGATATCCTTTTTCTCTGCTCTCGGTGATAAGAATATCTCTGTCTACGGAATGAAATGCCGGCTACAGAATGGAGTGATGGTAGTGGTCACGGAATGAGGTAATAGAGTGAGGTGGAGGGAACGAATTAATGATTGAAGAGACGGCGGAGATTTTTACAACGACAAAGAGAATCATCATTGAATGATTTGGTTAAGAGACATGAAGAATTCAAATACCTCGACCATTTTAACCGCTTAAATGATGTTGGATATGGAATTTGAAATGAGAGATTTTAATCCAAATTCTGTGGAGGGTTTATTGGTCTTGATCAATAAAAATAATTAAAACAACTTTTTCGAACAATCCATAACTAAAACTATGCTAAAATTTTATGAAATGCCATTATAATTTAAACTTGTTACCCCTGCCTTTCATTTGATTTTTGTAGTCTTTGTCTTCTTTGTTCTCTTTTTGAAAGAATCTTCATGGTTCTTCTTGATTTTTCTTATTTATGGATACACTAGATCATTTTGTTGCAATTCTAATGTCTGCTGATTGATGCCTTCAGGATTTGTAGCTGCAGAATGACTAGCTAGCTGCGGAAAGGCTGATCAACTGTAGAATGTCTGTTAGGTTGCACAATGTACCTGTAGATTATTTTGATCATGGAATGAAGTGTTTTTGGAATATGGGTGAAATGTTATATGGTATGAATGAAGATAGATGATGAGACATGATATGTATGAAGTGGATGATGAAATGGAATGGATTCAGTTTATGAAATGGAGTGAAAGATCATAAGAATTGCCCTGCAATCCATGACATGTTTTATTTATTTACAGCAAGACATCAAACTTTAAATTTTGACATGAAAATGAGATGGATGGAGGATGGAATGAGATGAATGAAACATGGAATGAAGTGGAACATGAGTGAATGAATGAAATGGAGTATGGACGGATAGGTGAGTGAAGTGAAATGAAATGAGATGGTTCATAAGCACTATGGATCTGAACTTATGATTTTGTAACAGCTGCTTGAAAAAACAAAAATGGGAAAAGTTAGAGTGTCAGAGAGACTCTGATTTTCACCCTATCTTTTCTGTATAAACATGCCAATCAATGATTGGTTTTCATGTTTATACCTTTATTTATTTTTTATTTTTTATTTTTTTTCAAAGAGAAATGCTTCAGAAAATTTAATCAAGTTGATGAAGAAGAGAGATTCTTCTTCATTAACTTCACATCACTGCTTTCTTGGAACTTCTTGACAAATTCTTCTCTTGAGAGTGGTTTGTGATATAGCTTCAATCTATGACCATTCACAAGAAAATTGACCTCTTCTTCATCTATAGTTCTGATTTTGACTGCCCCATTATCAAAAATTTCAACAATTTCATATGGCCCAAGCCAATGTGTCTAAAATTTACCTTGAAAATCCTTCAATTTTGAATCAAACAAGAGAGCCCAGTCACCCTCTTTGAATTTCTTCTCTTTGATGTACTTGTCATGCCATCTAGCCCTTTGCTATTGGACTAGACTTGTTTTCTGAACTGCATCTTGTCTGATCTCATCCAATTCATTAATTTGCTCCAGTTTATGCTTTTGTGCCTCCGTTAAATCAAGTCCTAGCTGAACTGCCATCTTGAAGGTTTGAATTTGGAACTCTATGGGAAACAAAACTTGCTTTCCATAAACAAGCTCATAAGGAGTATGGCCTGTTGTGTTTCTCCATGTAGTTCTATAGGCCCACAAGGCTTCAAGAAGCCTATCTACCCAATCTCTTCTATGTAGATGAACAGTCTTTGTTAGGATCCCTTCAATGACTTTATTAGTGGATTCCACTTGACCATTTGCTTGTGGATGATAAGGAGTAGATGTTCTATGTCTGATTTTGTACTTCTCCATCATTTTCTCCACTAGACTTGATGTAAATTGAGCTCCTTGATCTGTAACAATTTCCCTTGGGACACCAAAACGAGTAAAAATATCCTCGAAAAGAAAAGTAACTACAGATGATTCATTAGCAACAAGTAATGGTTTAGCTTCTACCCACTTAGTAACATAATCAGTGCAAACTAATATGTATTTCTTTTGTTTTGATGGAGGACTAATAGGTCCTACAAAATCCAAAGCCCATTTTTCAAAAGGTTCAATGTGTACCTGAGGTTGTAATGGCATCTCACCTGAAGGAGAAGGTTTCCCTACCCTTTGGCAACTGTCACACATTTTGACATACTCTTTAGCATCTTTAAATAAAGATGGCCAATAATATCCTAAATTAAGGATCTTATAGGTTGTCCTCTTATCTGCAAAGTGTCTGCCACAAGGTTCATCATGACATGCCTTGAGAATCCCAGGCATCTCATCTTCACGAACACACCTTCTAATGATCAAATTTGGACATGTCTTGTACAACTCATTAGCAACCCATGAATATTTTGCACGATCACAAATGATTTTTCTTTTATCCCTTGCATTCATAATTGAAGGAAATTTTCCTGAAACTAAATAATTAGCAATATCAGCAAACCATGGAGTTTGAGTAGAGATTGCAAAAAGATATTCATCGGGAAATTGATCTTCAACCGGAGTGTCATCTTTGATATTTTGGAGTCTAGATAGGAAATCAGCTACTGTGTTTTGTTTTCCAGGCCTATCTAGAATAGTAATGTTGAATTCTTGTAAGAGTAACAACCATATTATAACTCTGCCATTAGTGATTGATTTATTCATTAAGTATCTAATTTCAGAATGATCAGTGTGAATAAAATTTTCATAGCCTGTTATATAGTGTCTAAATTTGTTTATGGCATGAACAACAGCTAAAAACTCTTTTTCAGTTACAGTATAGTTTAACTCTGCAGGAGTCAAATTTTTACTGATATAATAGATGGCATAGGGAATCAAGTCTTTTTGTCCCAATACTGCTCCTAGAGCTGTATCGGAGGCATATGTCGAGATATGAAAAGGTAACTTCCAGTTAGGTCCCCTTAATATAGGTGCTTCAGAAATTTTGGTTTTCAGGGTTTCAAAAGCTAACTGGCAATCAGAAGTCCACTTGAATTCACAATCTTTGGTGAGTAATTTGAAGAGAGGAGATGCTATTTTAGTGAAGTTTTCTATAAATCTCCAATAATACCCTGTAAATCCTAGAAAACTTCTAACATCTCTTTGACAACTTGGAATGGATAGGTTAGAAATGACTTCAACTTTTGCCTCATCAACTCTAATCCCATCCCCTGAAATGTGGTGCCCTAAAACAATACCTTCAGTAAACATCATAAAACATTTTTCATGACTAAGTGAAAGGTTTGCTTCTTGACATCCTTTTAAGACTTTTTCCAAGTTTTCTAAAGCCTCTTCAAATGTATTCCCATAAACTGTGAAATCATCCATGTACACCTCTACACAGTCATGTATTAGATCCGAAAAAATTCCTAATACTGCCCTTTGGAATGTTGCAGGTGCATTGCATAATCCAAATGGCAATACTCGGTAAGCATAGGTACCCCAAGGACAAGTGAATGTGGTTTTGTCTTGGTCTTCAAGTGCTACTTGGATTTGATTGTAACCACTAAACCCATCTAGGAATGAAAAGTACTTTTTGCCAGCTAATGTATCTAATACTTGATCTATGAAAGGTAAGGGAAAATGGTCTTTAAGAGTAGTTTTATTTAGTTCTCGGTATTCAGCACACACCCTCCATTTTCCATTTTTCTTTGGCACAATTACCAAAGGAGAAACCCACTGACTATTTGAAATAGGATAGATGAAATTAACATTTAACAATTTTTGCAATTCCTCTTTAACAATTTCCCTAAGATTTGGATTCATCCGTCTTTGAGGTTGTCTGATTGGTTTGCAATTTGCCTCTATATAGATGTGATGAGTACAATTATTGGGGCTTATCCCTTTCATGTCAGTGTATTCCCATGCATATGTAGAAGAATGTCTCTGTAATACTTTGACTAACTCTTCTTGTTGAGATTTTTCTAGGTTCTTGTTTATGTTCAAAGTTTTGCCTGGAAAAATTTCACTTGTAGAGCTGCCAAATTTGTCCATAGAATGAAGAGACATCTGCCTAGATGAAAAAAATTCAATATTGGATCCCTCCTGAAATGATTCATGTTTGTGTTCTGGAGAGGATTCAAAGTTTTCTAGAGTATTCAGAATTTGATTATCTTCACTAATTTCTGAAATTGTGAAGAGTAGTTGTAAATATTCTTCATCCTCTATCCATTGAGTGTCATCTAGATCTGTAATTGTCCTAGCTGAAGGATATAAAGTGAATTTCTTAGTTGAACTACCATCAGAAATATACATATCACCGGACCTACAACTAATAAAAGCATCAGCTGTAGCCAACCAAGGTCTTCCTAATATAACATGATGGCCTTCTAGATTATTCTTAGGAGTTAGGATCATGAAATCCACAGGGTATTCCCAAGAATCTAGGGACACTGGAATGTCTTCTATTACCCCATCTAGTTTGATCACAGATCTATCTGCTAATTGTAATAGTGTGGGTGTAAAGAGAAGATTAGGAAGTTTCAGTTTGTCCATGATTTGTCTACTCATGGTATTTATTGCTGCTCCTAAGTCAATGAGTGTGTTTTGAATTTCAATTCCATTGATGTGAATTTTGACAACTGGATTTCCTGGGTCAAGGTACTTTGGAATAGTAATCTTACCCATCATAATGTTTGCTATTTGTCCTACCAGTTGAATTTTCTTGGTTTCTCTTATTCTTTTTCTTGTTGTTTTCATACTCAACTCCTTTATTGTTTTGGCTAAAATTGGGATTTCCTTGATGGCTTGCAATAATGGAATTTTAATGCAAATATTTCTCAATTCATCTAAGAAATCATAATTAGGCACCCATGATTTGTTTCTCTACACCTCTATCGATTTGTAATCTTTCCGGAAAGGGAGGTATAGAAGTAGATGTGGATGGTTGCTCTAATACAGGAGTTGGATTTATTGGATCTTTTTGTTTTAGTTTTTCAATGTGTGGGTCTTGAAAGGATGTGTCTTCCTCAAGACTTTTATTCACCCGTAGGGAGTCTTCCTCAAAATTATCTTGTTCTTGTATGATCAGAGAAGGTTTCCTCTTTTCAAGTATCCTTCGAGACCTAAGTTGAACATCACTAAGGTCTAGAGGAGTAATTAAATACATTGGAAACTGTTGGCCTTCTATCATATATGTATTCTAAGGGTTCTTATTATTGGGGTTTGGTATGGGTTGAGCCGGCAATTGATTTGATTTTTGAGGGAATGGTAATGGAAGTGGTTGATTTTGATGTGGTTGGTTCTGATGATGTTGTTGAGGATTTTGTTGAAAATTTTGTTGAAGATTTTGAGGAGAATTTTGTTGAGGATTTTGAGGATAAAAATGTGGATATGGTGGATAGGATGGTGGATACTGATAGTATGGAGAGTATCTTCCATAGGGACTTTGTGTTCCTTGTGCCCAAGATTGAGATTGATTTTGAAATTGGGGCCAAGGTTGCTGCCAAGAATTCCAAGGTGGAGGTTGATTATTCATTTGATCATGGAATCCTTGTGTTTGAGGTCCCTGCCAAGGCCTTCTAGATACAAAATTGATAGACTCTGTGGAATCTGTAGGATTTTCCTCCTGAAAGACAGCTTTGAGACCAGGAAGAGAAGGACAATTCTTGGTCTCATGTTTCTCATAACAAATGACACAGGTTTCTACAACTTTTACGTTCAAAGGACACTCTCTCAAGGCATGTTTCTTTCTAGATTTGGGACAAAAGATTGCCAAGGCATCAGATTCAGGCTTCTGCTTGTTTTGTATCTTAAGAGTGTCTATTTGTTCACTAAGACTCCCTAAGATGTCATATTTAAAATCATCAAGCATGTGTCCTATTTCTGATCTACTTACTGTCCCAGAAGCAGACTTACTTGCCCTTGCAAGAGCAGGATCTCTTGGACCTTTGACAGTTTTAGATTTCCCTCTCGAAAGGTTGATACATAACTCAGATATTTCAGGTAATGTGAGCTGTGATATATCCCCTTTTCCCATCATGTTAAGGATATCCAACCATTCATCCCTAATTTTTTTCAACAAAAGAGCTTTTAAGGTGTCTTGATCTAGGTTTTCCATTTTTGCCCTTTTGATGTTGTAATTAAATCTTTCCAACAAATCTTCCAAATTTTCATCTTCTTTTTGTAACATCTTGAACACTTCTTCCTTATGATTAACCGGCATACAATAATCCAAATATCTCTCTAGAAATGCTTGTTTCATGTCTTCCCATGTTCTAATAGAACTACTGATTAGACTCATAAACCACTTCAATGTTGCTCTCTTCAAAGTTGAAGGAAATAATTTCAGTTTTTGAGCATCTTGTAAGTAGTCATAAGTCCTACACAGCACTTCAAATTCGAATAAGAAAGTTTCAGGATCTTCAGTTTTAAGTCCATAGAAGTTTGGAAGGACAGAGGGTGAAATATTTTTCATGGTTGTATTGGTTTCTTCATCAATTATAGGGAACCCAAAGGAGCTTCCTATTCTACCTCTTCCTCCATTTGCACCTCTACCTCCTTCTCCTCTACCTCTACCTCTACCTCCAAATAGTGTGTTTTCTCCATTAAAAACTCCTCCTCCTCCTTCTTCTGCCATGGTTGACTCTCTTGTGGAAGTGGAAAGGTTTGTGTCCCCAACAGGAGTTTTTAGATCTTCTTCTATGGCAGGTTCAGTGGATGAAGTGGAAGGTTTCTCTAATGGAATAGTTGACCTTAGATCTTCTAGAATTCCAGGATCAGAAGAGGATGGAAGATGGGTTTGAGTTGAAGGTGTACTAGCTCTGGATCTAGATGAAACAAGTGGTGTTCTAGAAATCAAACTTCTGCCTCTGCTTCTTATAAATCTTCCCCTTGAATCTCTCTCCCTACGCATATAATTGTTTTTGGATGCTAAGAAACAAAGGTTACCTAGTTTTCACTTCCCCGGCAACGGCGCCAAAATTTTTGGTCTCAATCTAGTCTCCTAAATTGAGCTCATTTAATTGTCAACCAGGGTTGGTAAACTGCTGAAGTGAAGTGTACTGTATGTACCTAGGTGCTTGTTTCTTAATGCGTTGTGTGTAGTGTTTTGTGATGTTTTTGGTCTTTTGTGATGATTTATGATGTTTTTGATCTTTTAGTGGTTTTATGTTCACAAGAGAAATGACTAGAAAACTGATGGAAGGAAGCTAATGATTAAAAACAGAGTGAGACCTAATTGATTGATGACAAATGACAAATGCAATTGCAAACACTGAAGTAGAATCAAATCTAAACTTATGACTAAGAAAAAATAGAGCTTGATAATGACTTCTAAGGAAATGATTAAAAACATAAACTCAACTTGAGAAATGATCAACTAAACATGCAAATCTTCCTAACTAAACAGTTTAAACAACTAACTTATAATGATGCAGCATTTTATTCTTGGTTAGAGATTTGTTGAAGTATGTTTGGAATAAAACATTGATATCATCATAAGATCTTCTATTCTAGGACTAGTTTTCTAACTCTATTCTGCAATTCAATTGAATGTCACAAAACCTTACTCAAGAGTTATTGATTTCTTTTCAAAGTTGTCTTTTGAGAGAGGGCTCTGTTTATGAAATGATAAGGAAATTGCAGAAGTACTTCAGGCCTTAAAGTGATATGGTCTTCTGTTCATATGGTGATGAATCAATTATGGATTTTAGAACAAGAAGAGATTTGTGAATAATGAAGGCTATTTTGTTAAATTTAACAACTGAAGTAATCTAGTATGCAGTGACTGACAACTGAATATGGAGTGCAAATGCAATGAGTTGAGCTACAACCAAACCTAAAATGTCACTAGCCTAAAACAGTGTTAAACTACAAGTCATTATCAAACTTAAAATAGAACAACTGAGCATGAATTAAGTGCAATTAAACTCCGGAGCATCCTAACTAAACTATCATGCATTATTCTATGGAATTATACAGTCTGTTTGTCCATCATTGTTGATATTTTGGAAAAGTTCCTTCTTTTGGAAGAGTTTTTAGAACGATCCTGACTGTGTAATTGAGTGCAGATGTAAACATAAAGACTGAAAGCAATGAAAAACTAAGATATCATAGCCATCTCCTACCCATCATTATGATATTTTTGACAAGCGTTTAAGAGCAAGAATAACTATGGTACTTAGTGAAAACACACAACTAAAACGTTCAAGATCACAATCATGCTTAAGACAGTATAAATATTTCTTGGAAGAGTTTCTTCTTGTGGAAGAGTGCTGAGCATAAGTATAACTGCGATGGTGAATAAAAGAGACTACAATTAAACCCTACAATACTATAGCCATTTCCCATTCATCATTATAATCTTTTGGAAGAGCTTCTTCTTGTGGAAGAGTTAGAATGAGTATAACTATAGTAGCTAATGAAAACAACTACAAATTCAACTTCAGAAACGTAAAGGCAGCTAGAGTACTTATCTAAATTACGCAAATAAATCCGTGCAAGAGGCATGGGCCCTCTACCACCTGACGGAATCTAACTCCAAATCAAATCAACGCTTTCAAAACAACACTGTCTGCTTCATTAAAAGTGAAATAACTTGAACAGAGCACTCTGCATCTTCAGAAATGTAGCACAGAATCTAAGCAAAATCTAGAATAAAATCTAGCATAAAATCTAGCCTAGCTCTCGGTTTCCCAAGTGTTTATATAACAAATGTAAATAACAAGATTTGCAACAATTCAGGAACACTGTCTTTCCTTATCGGAATCACATTAGGACTCTTGAAGTGGCTGCGTGAAAAGGAAAAGACATATGGACTGAGACAGTCCTAATAGAAGTCTTCCTTCCTAAATGTGTTCCCACGTTCCAAAACCATACCCAGAATTCGTTTCTTCCTCCATGATGAGCAACGAACCATGTAGACATGACGTGGATTATGCCCATATGCGGTTTTCCTTGAGAGGCCACCTGGAACATACTCAAACGTGAAGGCAGCTGCAGAATCGCCAGTTAGCTACGGAATGTCTGCATTCTGCAGCTAGTTCCGGTCAAAATGCTTTACAATGGAAAAAATCACAAAACTTAGCAAGTCAGTCATGTAAATCATTCTAAAAGTAATTTTAACTATATTCATTGATCAATTGGGTCTAGAATAGCAATGGACAAAGGAAAATGAGGTAAAGTGGAATGAAAGAAAGCACAATTTTGAGGCTCAACACAATGCTCTGTTGCTTCATCCTCCGGACTACCACCACGACTTCACTTTATATCTCGCTGCCGCATTTAGCACCATAGCCATGGTCTTGGTGCAGGATGACAATGACGGTAATGAACATGTTGTTTATTATCTGTCACGAAACCTTCTCGATCCATAAACGCGTTATGCTCATGTCGAGAAGTTGGCATTAGCCGCAGTACACGCTGTGCAGCGCTTTCACCATTACATCCTTTTGCGTACGATAACAGTGGTTTCGGATTGCAACCCTGTGACGTATATTCTCTCTCGACAATTACTAGGGGGCAAGTACTCCAAGTGGATTGTTATCCTACAGGAGTTTGACTTAGATTTCACTACCGCTAAGTCAACGAAATCACTGGTTTTCGCGGATCTTATATGCTCTCTCCCTACAGACTCCTCTCCCTCATACTCTGAAGACCATATACCGGACGAAATGCTTTTCCTCATCAGTACTCGTGACCCTTGGTACGGTGACATAATTGTGTATCTTCAGACCTCGACATTTCGGTCTGAGTTGGATAAAGCTTCCCGCCATCGAATTCGGCATCAGTCCCAGCCCTACCGTATAGTAGGAGATACCTTATACCGCATTGGAGTAGATTCGGTGCTCTGGCGGTGCCTAACCTTGGAGGAGGCTGAAAAGGTCCTAAATGACTGCCACAGTGGCACCTGTGGTGGACATATGTTCGGATATGCTACTGCCCAGAAAATTCTGCGAGTAGGTTATTTCTGGCCTTCCATATTCAAAGACTGTATCACTGCAGTCCGTAAATGTCATGCGTGCCAAATATTTCGCTGCCTCTCCCCTTGCATCCCGTTATTACCGTCTGCCCTTTTTCAAAATGGGGCGTGGATTTTATGACGTGTAACCCTCACTCGTCCGGGTGGCATGCGTATATAATTGTCACCATCGACTACTTTACCAAGTGGGCCGAGGCGATGCCTACACTAGCTGCTGATGGTAAAATGGCTGATCAATTTATATTCAACCACGTTATCGCACGGTTCCGGGTTCCTCAGGCCATCATCACCGACCATGGTACTCATTTCCGAGATTATATGATGGTTGAGCTGACTTCAAAGTTGGGCTTGCGTCACGACAGCTCAACACCATATTACCCTCAGGCGAATGGTCAGGTTGAAGCAGTGAACAAGGTTCTGGTCACTATGCTTCAACGAACAGTTGGTATTCACAAATCCAATTGGCATCTCCAACTGTTCTCATCTCTATGGGCATACCGAACATCTGCAAAGAGTGCAACTGGATTCACACCATTTCAATTGGTGTATGGTCTGGAAGCAACTCTCCCGGTTGAATGCGAGATTCCTTCTTTGAAATTAGCTGTGGAACTTCTACCTAATACTTCTGCTGAGGAAGAACGTCTTCTGTATCTAGAACGGTTAGATGAAACCCGTCGTCTGGCTGCTTTGGTTATTGAAGCACAAAAGAAGAGGATCAAAACTCATTTTGATCAATCTGTTTCCCCCCGTTCCTTTATCGAAGGAGACCTCGTCCTCCTGTACGATCAAGCACATGACAAGCTTGGAGCTGGTAAGTTCCAGCCTATGCGGCATGGGCCCTATATAGTAAAACGTGTTTTGAAAAACAGGGCTTATGAGCTTATATATTATGAATGAGTTCCGCTGGCGCAGCCCAGGAATGGGTTGTACCTCAAAAAGTACTATGCCTGAAGTGATTTCTTGGTGTGGTGTGTGTACATAGGTGTGTGTTTTTCATTTGTGTGCATGTATGGTGTGGTGTGCCTTGTAAACATCTTTCTGTTGATCGAGTCTTCCTGGTTGTGCAGATGTCCATTCATCCATTTGTTGGTTTCGCGGATGGTGCCTCCCGTAGTACCAGGAATCTGTCTTCAGCAGCTTGGGTAATCTATGATCCTGCTGGTGAGTTGGTCAACCTGCAAGGTGTGTGTCTAGGACGTACTACGAACAACATCGCAGAATATAGTGATGTGTTAGAATTATTAACCGAGGTAGTAAACCTTGGTATCCGTGAATTGCTTGTGTATATAGATTCGCAACTTGTAGTGTTACAACTGAACGGACACTATTCGGTAAGAAACCCGTCCATTTTACGTCTGTATCTGCGTATTCGATTAATGGAAAGGAATTTTGACTACATTACATATCAACATATACCCAGGCATTTGAATACATTAACAGATGCGGTAGCTAATTTGGTGTTAGACAGACATTTGCGCAATTTGTAAATCATCATCACATGTAAAGAAAGATCCATCCAGAAATAGATATGCATATATATATATAGATATCGAAGTGTTTACATAGCATGTGTCACATAAAGTCAAAAATATACATAATCGTCTTAAATACATCCGGAGACGATATGTCTCTCAAAAAATATGTGTGGTAAAAGCCCTAAGAGTCTAATCCGCATGGTGCTCATGATAACATGTAACTGCACGCACTAAGCGTCTCAGAAGTCGGTGGATTCGACTAGGTACTCCCACCGTATGTCACTGGTACGCCATCGGGACATCCGCCAGCCGAGCATAGTCCAAGATCCCTCGGGAAATACCCTCGAGATTCTGGATCAACTCCTCCCCTCCTGTGCCCTCTGCCTGAGGATCAGGGGCGAGAAGAGTCCTCCGCGCGATTGGAGACATACCGGCTGGTCTCTCGGGGCCCACATCTGCATACATATGAAATGTGTTAGGACGAATGTGTATTAACAAAAAAAAATCATAAAACATAAAACTCAAAAGAGATGAGGTCATACCTAACTCCTCATCCAGTCATCTCCTTCTGGCAGTGGGAGACCTGGGTCTCCGATGAAATCGGTTCCTGCATATGGCCAGTCCTCCACTACAATCAACTGGCGCCGCAACCACCCAAAAAACTCTGGCCTCCACGACATCTGTTGGCCTCCTCCAGCTCTGGGCATTAGTGCTGCCCAGTGAGCCATTCTTGGCTCTCGTGGAATCGGCTCAGCTACGATGGCCCCTTGGCCTTGGAAGATTGGTAATCGTTCCAGAATAAACGATACCAGGATGGCACCATAGCTGAACTGTTTCAGTTTGGCTTGCTTGCATTTCATGAGCTGTCTCTTCATGTTTATTGTTACTACTGTAGCCCAGTCAAACAATAGGGGACTCATGCACTCTGAGGCCAGCAGGAGTTGGGCCTTTGTGGCCTCGTGCGGTGCCTGCGACCCTGCAGCCCGCGTGATGGTATGTAGGACTACCCTCAGTGCCAGATCGGGGATCGTGTGGATATCCACATTTTTACTCCTTGATCCCATTTGTGCCCTTGGGCACACTCGTGCCATCACTTCCTCCATCTTCTCGCCGGATGGTCTGCTCCCAGTCAAGATGGGCACCGGACCTCTGCGAGATAGTCCGGTTATAAAGTACACATCAGATACCTCCAGTTCCAACACCTGGTCTCGTAACTTGAACACTTGTTCCTGTTCATCCCAAATATTGATCAGATACTGGAGGAGCTCAGGTTGAGCTCGTAAGCAGGGTGTTAGGAAGAACTTCTTTAGCCCACAGTTTCTGAGGGCATTCATGCAAGCCTCATTTTCTATGGCCTGTTCATCCTCTTCTCCATTCTCTCTTTCTTTCCACTCAATCACCATTTTTCTTGATTTCCTGCATCCACATGGTCACAAACCCTTAATTAGATCTCTGTTAGGCTTAAAAATTCATTTAAATTGGTTAAAATCTCAAATTTTTAGGCGGAAATTTAGGTTCGGCCGCTGGCGCGGCTATTTTGTGAACAGTCACGCCAGGTGGCGCAAGGCCTTTACATATAAAAGCCCATTGGTGCGGGTTCGTGCCCGATACCCGCGCCAATGAGTGCAGCCCTAAAAATTTAAAGAGTGGCCACAGAGGTCTGATACATGAGGGAAAACTATTAAAAAGCGGATTGAAATGAAGTACAGGGAAGCGCCTCTTACCTGGTAAACCAGATCTGTCGCAATCACCGTCAGAAGTTTTGCACACCAAATGGACCATTGCTGCTTTTCACCAAGGTAAATAGTAAATGTAATTTTTTTTTTACCATTTTGGCATATTTATAACTTTTTCAACACAGGATAGGTTTTAAAAGTTATTTTTCTCAAATATTTTAATATATTATGTCGAAAATGGGTTTTACGCTTGCTTGGTATGTTCAGCAACAGGTCTTTCCACGACTTTAACGGTGAAAACGAGTTGTATTTTATACTTTTTCGAACTCGGTAAATACACGAAAAAGTCACTTTGGAGTCATCTTTCTGCTCTTTTCTGACTCTCTAAACATGAAAATATTGCCGAGGCCCTTGTCGTTTTGATCTCGTTAAAATGGACACGAATCGACATCTACCCAGTATACGTTTACCCCTTTTTCGGGCTGGGATAGATTGATTACGAAAAAGGAATACCCTAGCCTATCGCAACTAGGAGGTTTTCTCGGATATTGTTTTCTACCTTTTCGGATCTGAGGAACTATTTACGAAAAGGGACCTTTGGAGTTTACTTTTCTGCTGTCTTTTCAAACTCTCTAAACATGAAAAGACGTCGATTTCTTCCTTTGTCAGACTTGTTAAACCATGATGACATCGGATTCAGTCGAAATGACGTTCTCTGAGTTCCTCCTTCCTAGGGCTCGTTAAATGTACTAGGATGGATTCGCCCGAAGGGCGGACTTATAATACAATCATATGCTATCCCCTTCAAGCTTGTTATCAAAAATAATTGGGGTACTCGCCAGAAATGGTGGGGGGAAATAGAACCATTATCATTGTCGTTTTGGCAGTATGTCGCTCTTGAACATGGCACTTGTCTGCATTCGTGTCGGGTTGGGGACATCTCATCTCTTTTTTTCACTTGCTTCCGTGGGTTTGGGTAATCCTTTTTGACCTCTCCTCTGCTCATTGCCTCGTCACCATGACCTCTGATCCATTGATGTCAAATACTACCAAAACCACTATTTGTGCCGTTATATGTTCAAGAAAAGTTGACCTCTGCAAATATCAACCTTCCTCTGATTCTCATGCGATTCTGATTCACAACAAAAACATCATGTTCCTGTATCTCATGTCGATGATGTGGGAAACATTATGGCCCACCTTCGATCAAGGTCACTTCCTGTCGACTTCAGCTCATTATCCAGGAAGTTGATCTAGAGACTCCTTTATGGTACCTTGGAGCCTGCATGCCTCAATGGCAGGTTCGTCGCATTCGACGTGAGGTTCTCGTCATTGGCCTCCGATCGAGTGATTCTACGGGTGTTTGACGCCAACTTATTGATTCACATGCCATAGATTGTACCTGTAGTACCTTGAGGGCCATCGTCATTATTGGTCGTTCCTCTCGCATCTGTTAACAGCTCTCATCATTGGCTGGTAATCAGACGATGTTCTTGCATGTTCGACTTCAGCTCACATATTCGCATGCTTGAACTTGTAATTTGTTTGGGTCGAGATGGAGCACAATACCCTAGATTGTGTCTGTTGTAATCCAGGCTGCGATATTGTGGATTATTATGATTATTTACATGACTTATTCAATGGATGGTTGTGACCATACCTGAGTCTATTTATTGATCCTCACTGGATGGCTGCGCCCATACCCTGGATTTGGATTATTGTATACTCTGTTTCGGATGGCTGCGCCCATACTGCATATACATCATGTACTTGAGATATCAGTTGTATTTCTCCACGCAGGTTTTTCGACGGCGGAGCTTCAGCTGGACACGTTCTCGTAAAGCATTTCACCCCTCTCTCTCTCTCGAGCCTCATGCTTTAGGGGGCATGTGTTACACAGTAATTTGTCACCGTCCCTACCATTCCCCGTCCCGCACATTGGAGGGCCCATTATGTGACCTGTGAGCAATGTCATGCCTTGAAACCATTATCATTGCATTCCTCTAAACATGAGCTTCAATTGCCCTAAAGACATCTCCTTGCAAAAAACCATAAAAACATCCCTTTTTGCATTGGCGCGGTTAGCCAGTTCATCACTCGCGCCAATGAAGGAAATCCTACAAAGAGGCCACGCCAACTGGCGCTCTGTCTCAGAGTCGTAGTCGCACCAGCCAATTTAAGGAGTGTTTTTTAAAATAAGATGGCGGAAGTTTCATCCTAACAAATTCCTGGACTGATTTCTATCTTGAGTTGGGATGTTTGGCTACGGATCTCCATAAAGAGGAAGTGGTTTTCCACCTCTCATGGAAGCTTCCTTGATGATAGGGCCAATCCCACAATTATAGGGATCCCAACTCCCCTTCCTCCATCTATAAAAGCTTTCTCATTGCCATTGCAAGCTAGTCTTGAAGTGCCTAATCTTTGAATCTCCAAATTCCCAAGAGCCTTCATGCTGCAAGAGCCCTCATTCTTCCCTTAAGGCCGACTCAAGCAAGGAGACTATCGTCGAGAGACTCTAAGAGAGGATTTTCCCATCCCTGACAGGCTTTGCGAGACGTGCACGACTGGAGACCCTTCCGAAGGAGACCTCAGCGTCAGAACATTGGTTGTACTCTCTTATGATTGCTTATTAATGAATGACTAATGGTTATGGTTCCACTCTGTTTTTCACTTATGATAATGATGAGTTATATCCTTTCTAACTGATATATAGTTGCGTATTCTGGATTTTATGCTTGTATTCATGTTGTTTCTTGCATGTGCAAGTGTCCATCCACGGAGATCGTGGGGATCGTGATCTGCCAAGGCTGAGGAACGGGAACGTTGTCTCTTCTACGAATCATAGCACTGGACTCCAGGTAGGCCTCCACCGTTGGCTTATTCATTCGCAATTAGGAACTTGCGCTGTAGCATTTGATGATTGTTGCTAGACCCGTGCTGGGCTAGTAGGGATTGTCTCTGTCCGCAGAGGGGATTTACCTCCTCAACAATATGAGTATCATATCATGCATCCATACTCTATGCTGCTCAATGATGCAAGTATCCATCCTCTTACTCTTAGGAAGAGTGTTTGCCAAGTGATGGCCAAACTCTTTCAAGAGTAACCAGCCAACCAAGCCTCCTGCTGTCCAGTATCATAGATCTGCAGGTAGCCTCCTAGCTCCTTGCTCATCAACCACATCCACTCAATCACTTGTGGATGCCTCCTTCTTCTCCTCATCTTGGTACTCCTCCCATGAGGGCTACCATCCTGCCAAATCAAATTCATGTCTTTGCACTTCATGGGATTTTTAAATGCAATCTTCTCAAGGATCAATGAGACCCTATCAAGACCCAAATAGGTGGTAGGAAAAAACCTCCCATCATGATATGTATGGCTTAGGGAATCTCCAACACAAGCATGAGAGATGTTATCCATCCTAAGATGTCCTCCATCTTCTATCTGTTCTTGTGAGAAAAGAAGAAAATCTTTGCACTCCATGGTGTGTTGAAGTGCACCTCTAATGAGATCTCCCCTTGAGACCTCCCTCTCAATAATAGTCTTCCAAAACCAATGAGTTCTTGGATTAAAAAGTAGAGGTTTCTCTTTGAGCTGAGAGGAGCTCATTGAGAAAGTGTCATCTTGAAGGGAGAAAGGGTTCCTCACTGCAAGATGTCTACCATCATCCTTCAAGGCTTCAAACCCCAACCTCCAATGTGATGTACAATCCAACAATGGCTCATGAGAGTGATGGTTTGCTTCTTCCTTGAATGTTTCCATGTTGCACAGTGCAGTGCAACCAATTTTCTCTATGGTAGCAGTGTGATTTGACCCTTGGTCATCCAAAAGTAAACTTCCACAATTTTCAAAAGAAGTTGCTGCAACAATAGATTGTGGAAATTCTTTCATAACTTGATGTGCATTCTGAACTTTTTGTAGGGCTGCAAGAGTTCCTTCCTCAAAAGTGTTGGATGCCCCAACTGTTGATGTATGTGGTTGCTCCTCCATGAGTGTGACAGCGTTATCACAAGGCTCCTCAAGTGGTGATGTGATCCTTTCTTTCTTTGCCCCTTCATCATCAAAGTTTTTGATCAACCCTTGGATGAACTTTGCAAAAGTTTTCACCTCTTGATGGCTCAAGTGGCTGCTCCACCAAACATAGGCTTCACCCTCCAAGTACAGCACTGAGATTTCAACAACTTCTTTCTCTACTACAGGATGTAGGAAGAAGAATGCTACCAACTCTTTCACCCAAGTTCTTGTAGCAGATGACCCATCAAAGGTAGACAACAAAAATATATTGCCTTTGATTTCTTTTCTGCTACATGGTCTCTTCTCTTCCTTCAGCTAGATGAAATGAGGAAAATCTAGAGTCTCTTTGAAGGCTCTAGGTTGAGATCTATACTCAACAAGGTAATCACTCAAAATTTGGTGATCCAAGTGTCTTCCATGCTCAATGTATTATTCTTGATGAGAATAGGAAGTGCATGGTCCTTCCCCTTCTTCTTCTTCAATCTTCTTGACGTCCTTGGATAGGTATTCTCTGGATCTGAACATAGATGAGAATAAACTCATCTTCTTCAACATTCTGATCTTCATGGGCTTAGACTCACAGACTGAGCTAAGAAAGTTGCTTTGATACCATTGTAATGTTCTGTTTTCGGAAATATCACAAGTCTATTCCATAGATAGACTGTGGGGGAATTTTTCGGATATGTCACCTTTGAACAAAGGATGAGATCTAGAGGCTACCTAGCCCTTCACAGAATCTGTCTATAGATATGTGAAAATTCCTCTTACAGGAATTTCCCAAAGAATGGGGCTTCAACAAATGTATGAACATACAATAGATCAACAGTGTTATTTTAATAGCTATGAGACAAGAAGATGTAAATAGCCAATGAATAATGTTATAGCAGTAGAAATAGTACAATGTCTTGAGGAAACAACCTCTCAAGAAAGGCAATGCAAGCCTCAACAATACATGTACATGAATATGAAAGAATATTGTTATTTATGCATAAACCCAGGCTATGAGGATACAGTATATGATAGATTACTGCTGAAAAATGATTTCAATACATGAATATGACAATATATGGCTCAAATACAATAGGGGAGCAAAGCTCTAACCCTTAGAAACAATAATACATCAATCCTCTAGAGGATTGGCTGAAATATACAAAATGGAAAAAATGTCGAAGTTGTTGGGAAGCTGCTGCAACTCAAATCTAGAACTCAATGAAGAAAGCTAAAGATGATAAAAAATCTAAATTAAACCCTCTCCAATGGATCTCCAAAGTGGAAGGCTGATCCTTACACTTGAGATCTCACCCTCCAATCAATTTGCAAAACCCTGCAGCAAATGCACCATGAAAATAATGCAGTTACTGGAGAAAACTGCATAGTAGGGGCAAGAATATGATCTGGCCTGATGCCAAGATCTGCAAATAAGCTCCAAGGCTTCCAAACTGATCCTCCAAAGGCAAGAAGGACTCTCCCTTTGAAAAACAAGCAATGGAAGAAGTGTTGTGGAGTCTCCACTGTAACACCCTACAACACAGTGTTATGTTGTTGCAACAATAACGTTGTCCTGGAGGAGGATGCTTTGGCCTTCAGCCAAGATATGTGGAGAATGAAGAACCAACCTTCAAGAGGCCTCTCAAGAAGTTGAGGAAATCCTAAACAGGATTTTCTCGGCAATTATTGCTAAGCATAAAAGAATGCACAATGTCTGAATCGACATGAAATCATAAACATATGCATGAATGGCAATGGCTCTCCTCTTCTCCATATATAGCAAGTGAAGGCTCTCCATGGGCCCTACTTCGAATTATGGTTTGCCTTCCTCTAGAATCTTCCCTCCTACGTTGTCCCATGTAGTGCTTTCCACCTCATATCCTGCGCTGGTTGACTTGGTCAAACCTCTTTGCAAATATCTCCTTTCACACATGAGGGTGTGAAATCCGGTTCCATGGTTGATCCCTTTCCATACTAGAGGGATTTTATTTATGTTTTTATTTTCATTGGGCCTCCTTACCCAATTATTCATCTTCTAAATGAATATATAAAAAAATTAATGTTCCAATTTATTGAAGAAAAATTTGGAACATTACAAAGTTGCATGGCTTCACGGATGTAGATTGGGCAAGCAGCCCAATAGACAGAAAGAGAACATCAGGAGGGATTTTCAATATCAGATCTACGGAAGTTTCTTGGTACAAAAAGAAAAAAAGATCCATGGCACTCAGTTCGGTGGAAGCAGAATACATGGCAGCAAGTCAAGTTGCATGTGAGGCTATCTGGATGAGGAAGATCCTGGTTGGTTTGTTCGGTTCACATTTAGATCCTACAGTGATACATTGTGATAATCAGAGTTGCATTAAACTCTTGATTAATCCTATGTTTCATGATAGATCTAAACATGTTGATATCCAATATCATCATATCAGAGATTGTGTGCAGCGGAAGATCATGTTGCTTCAGTACATTCCTACGGAGGATCAGGATGAAGATATTCTGACGAAGGCGATCACCAGGAGCAAATTTGAATACCATAGAGGCAGGATCGAGGTGAAATATAATCCCTATCTTGTTGAGAGGTAGTGTTGAGGTTCAAAAATATGATGAGCTTAGTGAAAAGAGTTGCCTTCACTAAGTGGGCCCACAGGCTATTTTTGGCGCAAGTCTATTTTTAGACATGGTGATCATATTTCAGAAGTTGCAGGATGCTATTTGTGGATGGTTGGTCAAGTTTGGTAAATAGATGAAATTCTATTTTTATAATATTGGACGAAGTCTTTTTATAGATCATCGATCTAAAAATAGAAATGTCGATTATTATTAGCTCTTAATAATAATCCAACAATAAACAGCAACTTATTCTCTTGGAGCACTTAATTTCATTGCACAGATTTGGAAAATCAGTGGGCTGAAGGAATTACACAATTCCTAGGGTTTACTAGCGTTTCATGCATGGAGGACTCAGTTAGAACTGAAGTGGCAAAGTTATGACAGATTTGGAAGAGTAGTTCATGGACTTGTATTCAGTTTAACTCGGTTAAACTCAGTTGAGCTAGTTGTATCTAGTCTAACTGAATGATACACTAGCGAGAGTGGAGTGACGCTAGTGGAGTGAATTAATTAGTTAATTAATTCAGAAATAATAACTCATTAATCAACTGAACAATACAGCAGTTAACTACAATGCATTTCATTTCTAGTGCAGACCCAGTGGAGAGATAGGTGAAAGAGCAATATGGACTATCTGTTGTGACTATAGTGATGCATTGATTGCACCACACACACATTGGAGTTGCCAATTAGGATTGCACAGTCAAGGCAAGGGTAATTCGAATTCATTTGAAACTATTATTTAGCAGGGATTGTGCAATGGAGGCAGGCTAGTAGGAGGGCAGAGATCGGTGCATGGATTTGCAGATTTCTTCTATGTTAGTGTGTGATGATTGATTGTACTGAGAGATTGATGTACTAAGATTTGTATGATATTGTTACATGATCTCCATGATACATAATATATGATATTTGGGGTTTTCAGCTTCAAGATTTCCCGTTAAACAACTATGTTATGTGCGATTGTTTTTATTTATGCTTCACATGTGTTTGCAATTAATTTTCCACGAAAGATTAACAGTGGAATGATTCTGTATTTTGCAAGAAGTTAAATATTGTGAAATCAGGGGAATCTAGATGTATGCATGCTTAGTGTATACTAATTTTAACAGAAAAAGGGGTCATCCTCCAAGCCACAGACCTCTCCTAGGAATGTTACATCCCTGCGTCAAGCTACGAAGGATAGGTCGCCTAAGGAGGATCCTACAAAGAGACCGATGAGCGCCACTAAGGAGGTTGCACTCATCGAGCCAATCTCATGGTGGCCACAGTATTTCAAGCCATGCAGACCCTCTATGTGTGTTCTGAAGAATGTAGATGTGGTGCGGGACTACCTTCAGATGCCGCTAATCCCGTAGGTCGTTCCTGTTAGTGAAGACATGTATGGCAAGATCCCTCTTGTCAAATTTGACGATTATGATCTGGTGAATGAGGAAATGTTCTCTAAGCTGGCACTTGAATATTACCTGGAGCGCTTGCTCTATGATGATGTGGTGAAGGTCGAGCCTATGTCGTGGGTGCATGGGCTGAGAAACCCTAGGATCCTCAATTTTCTAAGGATTCCTCACTTCGGGAGGTACCCCATTACCACTGTCTGTGTGTGCCAGATGCTGGAATTAGTGCACGAGGGATGCCTGTGGATTCAAGGATGGATTCTGATAGATGCCACGCTAATCCACCGTATCACCAATCTGCCCAAGAAGGGGCCCCATCCCATGGATATTTTTGGGAAGAGTAATGAGTTGAAGTTAGCTGCAAAGGTGAAAAAGGACTACAACGTCGGATGGGACGCCAGGGGATTCCTAGTGCAGTAGATTGAAGACCTGGGTGTGCGCCTAGGAACCTTAGTCCTTGGCTACAAATTAATGTGCAAGTATCGCCCGAAGACGGTCCTTGCACATCTAATTGCATTGGCAGGTGTTACACATTATTTTGTCACCATGAAATTTTATTGTCTATATGGGTTCATCAATAACTATATAATGCTCCCTTAGAGGTATAAAACCCTAAAGTTCCTAAAACAAGTCTTGGATTTGGAGAAAAGCTCATAAAAATCATAAAAACCCTAGTTCCGCACTTTTCCTAGCCATTACCTATGGTATCGCACCTTTTGTAAAGAAAAATTGCGGTACCTACTGCACGTTTTGTGTATTAAAACTGCGGACCCCCGTAAAAGGTAAAATGGAAGAAAAAGTAAGTTCTAGAAGCCCAGTTGGTCGAATATTCTCCCAACTAGAAGCTTCTAGAATGCGTTATCTGTTCAAAGCTTCACTCTGTCCATTCATGAACCTTTATCCCCTCATTAAAGGAGCCTATCCCTTGGTATTTGGAGCTTAATCCCTTTATGTGAAGAATTATCCCTTCCTTTTTGGAACTGAAACCACTTCCCTTCTGCTATAAATTGAAGCCATGGTTCAGTCTCAAGGGTAGATATTGATATGTAAAAAATTACTTGCTTTGTACTTCATACTACATTAGAGAAGAGAATTTATAAAGAAACATATTCTTTTTGCTAGCCATTATCCATGCGAGAATGATTACACACTCGTATTTAGGTTGGTTCAAAGAGTGGAAGGGCTTGTCAGACCAAAGGAAAACGCTTATTTCGGACCCTGGAAGGACCTGTACAACATCAAGGCGAACACAGTCATAAGACTCCTTATTTTATTTAAATATAATACAAATGGATCCTGTTTTCTCAATAAGTTGTTTATGTGTTTACTTGAATGACTTATTTCTTAAATTCGTTGATCATTAAGATAGATTTATGATTTATGAATTAGTATATTGTGCAGGTGATTTTTATTCTCTTCCATGTCTTTGATTGCAGGTCTTAAGAGGTGACTTCTTTGGAGCGATGGAAAGAAGAATACAACTATAATTGGATCACGGGTAGGTCCTTTCTTCATCATAGAAAATTCTAAATCATACATAATATAGAGAAAGTAGTTACATTTGTCATGTTTGTTTCTAGCTATCCTTGTGATACTAGGGAGATCCTTCTTGTCCGTAAGAACGATTTATCCGCCTAACAAAATGGTGATTCAAAGTACTCAGTACAATCCATGAAGTGTGAATAAATTATTTGAAGTGGAACACTTCAAGAAATCATTCAATCGAAGGTCAATGATGCAACCTATCGTTGAAGGCGAGAAACCTGCCATTAGGGCATACAGATTCCAAGGTACTGATAGGATTCTAGATCAACTTCCTATATGATGAGTTGTCATCGATAGAAAGTGACCCGTCGTAGGAAAGCCCACGACACGAAACCATTAGATCAAGTTTTATAGAAATATTTTGCAAGGACTGACTCAGGGATGGTCAACGCGAATGGAGACAAATGTTTGCAATGATTGGTTTATTTGAACTATCCTCTTTAACACATAATGACACTGCAGATGGTTTGGTAACAATTGACCTAAAGCTAATACCCAGAAACTGGTTGAATAATTTCAATGTGGTTTGATTAAATGATAGGCAAAGGATTTTCCCAACCCAGGTAGAAGTGTGACAAAAAGTGTCATGTTCAAGAGTGGTATACTGCTTTTAAACAAAGCTTAACAACTGGATCCATTTTCTATATTTTTCCCCCACCATTTCTGGCAAGTACCTCTTTATTTTTGACAAGCTTGAGGAGGATAACATTTGCTTGTTATAAAAGCTCATCCTTCGGATGAGTCCAACTTAGTATAAAATCGAACCCTAAGAAGGAGTGGTTTGTTCCTGTTTGTAATCAACAGGTCCTTTTCTGTTAAATTTTAACGAGTCTAGTATAGGAGAAACTCGGTGTTTTTCAATTTTAGAGAGTCAAAAGAAAAACTTAAGAAAACTCCGTGGGTGTAATTTTTTGTAAATTTAGTCTCTCAAGCCCGAAAAAGGATAAAATAATACAGGAGAGAACTCTATTGACCATGATTAGTCAACGTATACCTTTTTCATAAATATTCCATTTCAGTCTGCAAAAGGGATAAACTTATACTGAAAGGATGATTGTTCATTTCCTTTAACGAGTTCGAATAGTCAAGTACTCGGCAATATTTTCATGTTTAAAGAGTCTGAAAAGGCCTTAAAAGAGAACTCCAAGATTTCGCTTTTTCGTAATTTTCAAGAGTCTGAAAAAGTGATAAAATTATACTCATCATTTTCGCTTTTTCGTAAGTTTTAACGAGTTCGAAAAAGGGATAAAAATGTACTCATATGGCCGACTTTCAATTTAATTTACAAGCAAGAAAATATGGAAATAACTCGACATTTTCATCTGTTTTACGAGAATGAAAGATAGAAAAATAATCTCGGGATTTTCATGAGTTTAACGAGTCTTGAAAATAATAATGGACTCAAGATAGGTTTCATTTTTATAAAAGCTTGAAACAAAGAAAAACTATGCTTCAGAGAAGGTTTCATTTTTACACAAGCTTGAAAAGTAGGAAAACTTTGCTTGAGAGTGGTTTCATTTTTACACAAGCTTGAAACGTAGGAAAATTGTGCTTGACAGTGGTTTCATTTTTCCACAAGCTTGAAACATAAGAACTATGCTTGAGAGTAGTTTCATTTTTACACAAGCTTAAAACGTAGGAAAACTATGCTTGAGAGAAGTTTGAATGCCCCCCAAGCGTAACTTGCTAGAGCACATTTGTCATGTTTGTTTCTAGCTATCCTTGTGATACTATGTAGATCCTTCTTGTCCGCAAGAATGATTTATCCACCTAACAAAATGGTGACTCCACTAGGGATTTCTTGAACTTAGTTTTCTTTTTTATTTTTTGAGTTTGACTTTTGAAAGAGTTTTTCAGATTTTGATTAGTCTACACTAGGTTGGGTAAATTATCTATTAGAATCCCTGAAAAGAAGATCGGAATTTTTTATTTTTTCTATATGTTTTCTGGCCTCTTCACTTTTTCTTTCAAAACAGTGCGGTAACCTCTGCAGTTTTTATGTACAAACAGTGTGGTACCGAAACTTTTTGTATTAAAACCTATGGACTTAAGGAAAATTTTTGAAAAACTAAAAACTCTTTTCTGGAACCAGATTACATGATTCTCTGTATTTACCCAAACTTGTTTTGACTGTCAAAAGCCTTGTGTGAATTTCTTTCAGCAACTCTTACAATCTCATTAGTCTCCGTTAATTTAATTGGGTGTTTTGAATATTCTTTTTGAGAAATTCTTAATTTGATTTCCTTTGGTCATTAATTCGAGGTTTGTCTCAATCTCTAAGTGTTAATCGCCTTTGAGTGTTTTTATTTTTTGATCTTTGGAACTCTCACCCAATTTTATTTACTTACAGTTGATTGGTTCTTTAGATTACATTAGAATCACCTTGTGTTTGAGAATTCTCTTGCATATATTACATTTGCATTATTATAATTCTCATTTTCAGAATGTGAATGAAAAATGTGCATAGATTACATTTGCATAATTTTCAAGTGAATTGTGCATAAATTACAACTACATAGTTTACATTCTAAAAAATCAATCGTAGATTTAGATCAGTTTCTTTGATTTGAATTTACATGTTTTTATGCTTGTTTTAAAAAAATAAAAATAAAAAAATTGGAATTGATTGGCATTAGTTTTTCTGTATGAAATTAGTGCATTAGAGAATTTGTTATATTTTCTCTTATTGATCATTTTTTGCATTGTTGGAAGTGAATGGAAACTCTCTCCTTACTTTAGTTAGGATTCATCGAATTGAAAATATTACATTATCATATTCAATTGCATTCAGTTTTGGGTCGGGTCATAACACCATTGGTTTCATATCCATTTACCTTTTGAGTAATAACAACCCAAATAACATAGCGCTTAATAAAATTCATCTAGTAATTTTTACATTTTTAGGGCTCTTTCCACCAATCTAGCTCAGGATTAGTGCTTTGGAATAGGTTGTAGTTAACTTTCCAAATAAACTAAACAAACAGTAGCATCTTGTGGTAGGAAAAATTCCAATTGTTGCATGTATGCTCTGGGAAGCTCCTCCTAAAGGATTCAAGCACGAGATCATATCCGAACTAGTGAGGTAATCATACCTATCTCATTGGGCATGATATAAGATGTGCACGTATTAAAAAAGGTAAACCTCGGATAGACCATTTTCGAGGAGCCTAGGGTCACTTGTTGGTAAACCTTGCATAATTTCAAGGAGCCTTAAAGGGGATTGAGCTTGATACTCTGCCCTTTCGTGTATATCAGATCGTAGACTGTTCCCCCAGGTATATTTGTTCCCATTGGTGACCTTAGTGGCTATATACTTTAGGATTCTTTCCCAAGGTGACGGTGGAGGGAAGGTCCCACTATACCTAGAGCAGACGTCGACTAGACTCACTTGGACTCTCCTGAGGATTCTCTTCACTCGAGATGGTTTAAGTGGAGAAACTTGCACCAGTCTATTTCATTAAGCAGGTTGTCGGGGTAACTTCTCCAACTGCCATTTCTGCATTAAAATTCTACGATGTTGGATTTCATCACCAACTAGTGTTTTTTAGTGTGGGAATCTAATGTTTATGTGTGGTTTTACTCCTACATTTGTTAGCGCATGTTCATTTGTTTGTTTTACTTTTTAGAGACCTTAGGTGTGGGTTGTGAATTTTAATTGTTAGGTGTGAATTGTGAATTGTTAATTTTAGTTTTAAATTGTTAATAAAATTCACTGAAGTTGAATCTAATGGCAATTGTTCTGGAATTTACCAACCAAGGAACCCCTCTTAACGAGAATCCTAGTACTTTTCCTTTCTTTGCGAATGTTGGTCCTCCTTATATGGCTACATTGTCATTACCTGGATTTACAATAGGTTTAACGATATGGTTATTTTCAACTTCGTTGGCCTCGAATACTCCAATTTTTCCACCTCAACAAAGTTCACCATCTCAACATCACCAACCTTCTATTGACCCTTTACCTTCTTCGCCCAATATGTCTTCCTCCCTTTCTTCCTCTTCTCTTGGTAAAAGCCTTGACGCTAGTAACCAGGTGACTAAGAAGAAGAAGAAAGGAAAGAAGAATAAGAAGCAAGATAAGAAATAAGTCAACCAACCAACCATGGCTGTGAGTGTTAGTAGTGTTGAAGAAACCTCCAACATGCATCGTAAACCCAAATTCCCTTGCAAGCTTTGTAAGGGTGACCACTTCCTTATAAATTGTCCTGGTATTTCAAAGGTCTTGGAAGTATGGTTCGAAAATTCTCATCAACTTACTATTGATCCATCAACCAGTGATAGTCAGGTTCCTGGGAAAAAGGGTAAAGTTAGGTTTCCTTGTAGGTTATGAAAAGGGAGTCATCAAACTCACATTTTCCCTCACATGGATGAAACTTCAAAATTGTTGGAAAACCTTATTGTTCCACAGCAAAAACTTCCAACTGGTTACCGTCAACTTTCTCCCAACCTGCCGTCAACTAACGAAGTGATTGATCTAATTCCAAGTACATTCAATCCCACTTTTCCATTGGAGAGTGAAACTGATATCACTCAGGTTGATGATCCATTAGTTGATCAAGTGGTCGACTCAATTTCGCATTCGATTGATCCCATTCTCCCTATAGAGAGTGAACTTCATACCACTCAAGTTCTTCTTGTTACATCAGATTCTTCTACACCAGGGGCATTTCACCTGTTTCTACAGAACCCCCTCCAAGTACATAGGTATTTTCCTTTGATTGGAATAGACTGACAGAACCTCGTCTTCCTTCCTCCATCCCTTTCCAAATCATTGTGAAGGATTGTGGTAATAATTTACGCTGCACACATGTATATGAAGGTGCTTCTATTAGTATTTTATCCTCAACTGCTTGGCAAGCTTTGGGTTCCCCTCAGCTTGTGCCTATTACATAGAATCTGTCAACTTTTAACAGAACCATTAGTGAACCTTTAGGAATCCTTCCTAAGTTTCCTATTACCTTGGAAGGTAAAACTGTCTGTATGGATCTTATGGTAGTTCGAGGCCCCTTGGATTTCAATTTAATCCTTGGGCGAGACTATGTCTATGCAATGAAAGCTGTCGTATCGACACTCTTTCGCGTGATGTCTTTCCCTCACAATGGAAACATTGTGACTGTAGACCAGATTTCATTCATTAGTCTTGATTTGACTACCAATAATCCGACACCCCTAAATGTCCCTTATACATAAGTGGTATCTACCCCGCCACAGGTTAATTATGTGGCAACCAGTCCCATGTTTTCAATTACCGATGCAAGTGAGCCTTTCACTATTTTCTCAACTTCCTTTGACTTAGATCCAGTAATTGACATGGAAAAATCTATGGGATTATTTGAACGAAATGTTCCTATCCCTTTTGAGTCCCTTGACATGTGTTCCATCCAGAATTATTCTTCCATCTGATGAAGACCTTTTGGAAGCCATGATCGAGGAGTGTCCCTTGACATGTCTTTCTTCCAGTTGGAAGCCATGACAAGGTCACCAAGAGGAAATTTCCTTTTAATGTGTCAACCTCATTAAAAAATGAATCAGTGGGTCATAAGGATATTTCCTTTTACTGTGTCAACCTCGCTAAAAAATGAATTAGTGGTTAAAGAGGAAAGTTCCTTTAACTGTGTCAAGCTCGTTAAAAAATGAATCAGTGATTAAAGAGGAAAGTGTTTTTTACAGTTTCAACGTCGTTAAAAAATGAAACATGTCTTAGATGAGGACAGTTATTTTCCTGTGTCAACCTCGTTAAAAAATGAAACAGGTTCTCATGAGGATAGTTCCTTTTACTATGTCAAAATCGTTAAAAAATGAAACATGTCCCTGAGGATAGTTCCTTTTCCTGTTTCAACCTCGTTTAAAAATGAATCAAGTATGAAGAGGAAAGTTCCTTTTCCTGTTTCAACCTCGTTTAAAAATGAATCAGATACAAAGAGGAAAGTTCCTTTTACTGTGTCAACCTCGTTAAAAAATGAATCAGTGGATCATGAGGATAGTTCCTTTTACTGTGTCAACCTCGTTAAAAAATGAATCAGTGGGTAATGAGGATAATTCCTTTTATTGTTTCAACCTCGTTAAAAAATGAATCAGTTCATCATGAGGATAGTTCCTTTTACTGTGTCAACCTCGTTAAAAAATAAATTAGTTGGTCAAAGGAAAGTTCATGTTATTGTGTCAACCTCGTTAAAAAAAGAAACATGTCTTAGGTGAGGACAGTTATTTTCCTGTGTCAACCTCATTAAAAAATGAATCAGTAGGTTATATAGGTAGATTGTAGAGAGTAGATATGAGGAAGGTTCTTTTCCTGTGTCAACCTCGTTAAAAAATGAAACAGGTGTCCTTGAGGAGAGTTCTTTTACTGTGTCAACCTCATTAAAAAATGAAACATGTTCATGAGGATGGTTCTTTTACTGTGTCAACCTCGTTAAAAAATGAAACAGGTGTCCATGAGGATGGTTCTTTTACTGTGTCAACCTTGTTAAAAAATGAAACAGGTGTCCATGAGGATGGTTCTTCTCCTATGTCAACCTCGTTAAAAAATGAAACAAATACCAAGAGGAAAGTTCCTTTTACTATGCCAACCTTGTTAAAAAATGAATCAATGGGTAATGAGGAGAGTTCATTTTACTGTGTCAACCTCGTTAAAAAATGAAACATGTCTATGAGGATAGTTCCTTTTACAGTGTCAACCTCGTTAAAAAATGAAACAGGCCCTTTTGAGGAATGTTCCTATTACTGTGTCAACCTCGTTAAAAAATGAAACCGGTCCCTGATGAGCATAGTTCTTTTCTTGTGTCAAGCTCATTAAAAAATGAAACAAATCCTCTCCTAGTCAGAGTCGAGTCTTTCATCTGATCTCGTAAATGAACCTTCATTCCATCCAACTATTAGTAATTAGTAGTCTACTTAGTTGAATGAAATGAAGCTTGGGGGGCATGTGCTCTAGCAAGTTATGCTTGGCGAGCATTCAAACTTCTCTTAAGCATAGTTTTCCTAAGTTTCAAGCTTGTGTAAAAATGAAACTACTCTCAAGCACATTTTTCCTACATTTCAAGCTTGTGTAAAAATGAAACCACTCTCAAGCATAGTTTTCCTACATTTCAAGCTTTTGTAAAAATGAAACCACTTTGAAGAAAATTTTTCCTACGTTTCAAGCTTGTGTAAAAATCAAACCACTCTGAAGCATAGTTTTTCTCTGTTTCAAGATTTTATAAAAATGAAACCTATCTTGAGTCCATTATTATTTTCAAGACTCATTAAACTCATGAAAATCCCAAGATTATTTTTCTATCTTTCATTCTCGTAAAACACATGAAAATGTCGAGTTCTTTCCGTCTTTTCCTGCTCGTAAATTAAATTGAAAGTCGGAGTACATTTTTATACCTTTTTTGAACTCATTAAAACTTACGAAAAAGCGAAAATTATGAGTATACTTTATCACTTTTTCGGGCTCTTGAAAATTAAGAAAAAGTGAAATCTTGGAGTTCTCTTTTAAGCCCTTTTCAAACTCTCTAAACATGAAAATATTGCTGAGTACTTGACTATTAGAACTCGTTAAAGGAAATGAACAGTCGTCTTTTCAGTATAATTTTAGCCCTTTTCCGGACTGAAATGGACTATTTACGAAAAAGGTATACGTTGACTAATCATGGTCAATAGAGTTCTCTCCTATATTATTTTATCCTTTTTTGGGCTTGAGAGACTAAATTTACGAAAAAGTACACCCACGGATTTTTCTTAATTTTTTCTTCTAACTCTCTAAAATTGAAAAACAATGAGTTTCTCCTATACTGGACTCATTAAAATTTAACAGTAAAAGACCTGTCGATTACAAACAAGAACAAACCACTCCTTCTTAGGGTTCAATTTTATACTAAGTTGGACTCATCCGAAGGACGAGCTTATATAACAAGCAAATGTTATCCTCCTCAAGCTTGTCAAAAATAAAGAGGTACTTGCCAGAAATGGTGAGGGAAAAAGAGAGAAAATGGATCTAGTTGTTAAGCTTTGTTTAAAAGCAGTATATCACTCTTGAACACGACACTTTTTGTCACACTTCTGAAAGTGTAGAAGTGTCCTCAAACACACAGCTTTATTGATCAAGCAAAAATATTACATAGCAAATTACATGAGTTTACACATGTAAACTCACACTCTCACATCATTGGGGGAATTTTGAGGTCTAAAATGGGCCTCCTAAGGAAAATGTACAATCAAAATTCATTTTATGAGAACCAATCACATTTTAAGGGATGACATCATCCCAAATGGTTGATGTGGCATTGCTTGAGTTAAAGGTACTTACTTGTCACATTCTCAATGGTGGATAAAAACTCATGGTTAACCATGGTAGTGCTCTAAGTACTTTTAAAGTCAAAGTAAAGTACTCATAATAAATGTAATTTTACACTTTTTGAATAAAATTCATGCATAAAATAATATATTACATTTATTATATTATTTTTATATAGTACATTAATTACATGTTATTACACAATTTAAATAATATAAATTTTAATTAATAACATATTATATAATTAAGAATTTATGAATTTATATTTATATTTTATTTTAAGTTATTTAAGTACAAAGGACAAATGCATTAGTTGTTCAATGATAATGACTTTTTCTTGAAAAACTCATTCTTATTTATAGTGACATCAATACAATTTGTTTATTAATTTTATTTTGGTACAACTTTTGAATTGAATTTAACCATGGTTACATGGATTGTGGTGCAAAAAGTGAATTGCAAATTCATAAATATTATTTTATTGGTTTAACTATTATTTTATTATTTCCTTAGGAGGCCCATTTTAGACCTCAAAATTTCCCTAATGTCTCTCATTACACATTACAATGAAAATAGGAAACTAACCTATTTATAAACTCTATGCTCTAACTTAATCTAGTTATGGATCACTTGGAAAATAAAGAAGTGTCCATTTACAATAAATGAGCATCTAACCAAACTACTAACTTTACTCCTAACTTAGAGCCTAGGAAACGACTCTTTTCTAGAGTCCTAATTTTTAATAACAAATTTCTATTTCCAAATATCTCAAAGATTTATTAAATATTCTAGAATAATAATTATTAATTTAATATCTTAAATTAATAATTATTTTATTCAAACACTATAACCCATGATAAAATTTATTTTGGATCATCTAACAACTTCTACTTGGGTTGGGAAAATCCTTTGCCTATCAGTTAATCAAACCACATTGAAAGTCTTCAGCCGGTTTCTGGGTATTAGATTTAGGTCAATTGTTACCAAACAATCTACAGTGTCATTATGTTTTCAAGAGGATAGTTCAAATAAATCTTTCATCGCAAACATTTTTCTCCATTCGCGTTGACCATCCTTAAGTCAGTCCTTGCAAAATATTTCTACAAAACTTGATCTTATGGTTTCATGTCGTGGGATTTCCTACAACGGGTTACTTTCTAATGACGACATCTCATCATCTAGGAAGTTGATCTATAATCCTATTAGTAACTTGGAATCTGCATGCCCTAATGGTAGGTTTCTCGCCTTTGATGATAGGTTGCATCATTGACGTTAGATCGAATGATTTCGTGAAGTGTTCGACTTCAAATCATTTATTCACACTTCATGGATTGTATTGAGTACTTTGAGAGCCATTTTCATTATTGGTGGTTTCTCACACTTGTTAACAGTTCACATCATTGACTGGTAATCAAGTGGTTTCTACTATGTTCGACTTCGACACAATCAATCGCATGGATAGAATCGTACTAGTTCGGGTAGCGGAAATCAAGACCCTAGATCTAGTTTCTACCATCCAGGCTACGAGGAGTTTTATTATTCATTATGCAGTAGACTATTCATGACAGATGGCTACGTCCATACTATTTCTACTATTGATGTAATATTAGAATCATTTCTATATCGGAACATTTTAGTTAGTTTTGATCTGAGTATGGGAATGCCTACCTCAACGATGATATATATATATATATATATATATATATATATATATATATATATATATATATATATTGAATGTTTTTACAGGTCTCAACTGGTGTGTCCACAAGCTGATCCTCGGAATGATAAAGCACTTCACTCTTCGAATTATCTCAGACTTCGCGCTTTAGGGGGGCAATCTGTTACACATTATTTTTTCACCATGACATTTTATTGTCTATATGAGTTCATCAAAACCTATATAATGCTCTCTCAGAGGTATAAAACCCTAAAGTTCTAAACCAAGTTTTGGATTTGGAGAAAAGATCATAAAAATCATAAAAACCCTAGTTCTGCACTTTTCCTATCCATTACCTACGGTACCACACCTTTTGTAAAGAAAAACTGCGGTACCTACTGCATGTTTTGTGTATTAAAACTGCGGACCCCCATAAAAGGTAAAATGGAAGAAAAAGTAAGTTCTAGAAGCCCATCTGGTCGAATATTCTCCCAATTGGAAGCTTCTAGAAGGCGTTATTTGGTCAAAGCTTCACTCCCTCCATTCATGAACCTTTATCCCTTCATTAAAGGAGCCTATCCCTTGGTATTTGGAGCTTAATCCCTTTATGAGAGGAATTATCCCTTCCTTTTTGAAACTGAAACCACTTCCCTTCTACTATAAATTGAAGCCATGGTTTAGTCTCAAGGGTAGATACTGATATGTAAAAAAGTACTTGCTTTGTACTTCATACTACATTAGAGAAGAGAATTTCTGAAGAAACATACTCTTTTTGTTAGCCATTATCCATGCGAGAATGATTACACACTCGTATTTAGGCTGGTTCAAAGAGTGGAAGGGCTTGTTATACCAAAGGAAAACGCTTGTTTCGGACCTTGGAAGGACCTGTATGACATCAAGGAGAACGCGGTTGTAAGACTCTTTCTTTTATTTAAAGATAATACAAATGGATCCTGTTTTCTCAATAAGTTGTTTATGTGTTTACTTGAATGACTTATTTCTTAAATTCCTTAATCATTAAGATAGATTTATGATTTATGAATTAGTATATTGTGTAGGTGCTTTTGATTCTCTTCCATGTATTTGATTTCAGGTCTTAAGAGGTGACTTCTTTGGAGTGACGGAAAGAAGAATACAACTAGCATTGGATCACAGGATGGTCCTTTCTTCATCATAGAAAATTTTAAATTATACATAATCTAGAGAAATTAGTTTACATTTGTCCTGTTTGTTTCTAGCTATCCTTGTGATACTAGGGAGATCCTTCTTGTCTGCAAGAACGATTTATCCGCCTAACAGCAGGCCAGTGTGAGAAGGGGGTTAGCTACAACTAGTCCTAATACCTCTGCCAAGAGTTTCTAGACAATGTACGCGAGGCACAAGACGAAGAAAATAAATTCTACTACTCTTGATTGTTATTGTTAATTGTGTTGGTAGCATGGGAGATGCCAGAGGGTGCAGTCCTCCCAGAGGTGGAGCCTGGCGTATGCGAAGGGGTGCGTTACGCCAATCTGTGGGATTCGTCTGACCCTAAAAAATTTTGGTCCTTAATTTTCGGTGGGTAGTCCGCGCCCATGGTTTTGTGCATGGTTTTTGGGTACGATGGTTTTCGGCCCCTGGTATTTTTGTAGATCCGGTCAAGGGAACTACAATTATGCTATAATCCAGGGTTAATGGATTAGGGTTCATGTATCCTTCGGCATGTATATATATGTGTTGTAACACTAAAAGGAATATAATGAAAAATCAAGTTGGTCATCCTGATTTGGGATCTAGGGGAAATCTTTGTGTTTATCTATTTTATGTTTTATGCTCTCGCTATTGTTTATTTTCTGTTATAAGATTCGTGTGTAGATAATTTATGTTCAGGGTTAAAACCTACAATTTTTTGGGTACTATTTGAAGGTGCGTTAGCAGCAGCGATACATTCATGACCCATACTATCCCCAGCAACATATGAGAAGTATAGATGTATTGTAGCCTTTTAGGTTACCATGCACCACGTGCATATTCAAGCGCATAATGACCCTCTATGGTATAATTTTCCCTTTATGGTGATATAGGCGGAGATCGACCAGGTCACTGCGACCTTGCTAGCAGCATGGAAGGTTAGGCTCGACTCCACCCAACCCGTCACAACGTCTAAATCTGGGAAAGAGACAACACTGGGGGACAAAGAAAAATAACAGAGCAGCACACCAAAAAAGATGCAGAGACGGGCGCAGAAAAGGATTCTGAAAAAGATCTTGAGCAAGAAGCAGAGAAAGACACGGAGCAAGATCATGGAGGAGAAGCCAATTTGGACCTTGTAGGCCTCGATGGTCCAGATGGAGCTGTCGTAGAGACTTTGAGAGGAACAAAGCATGGAAAAAAAGCCTCTAAGGGTGCGTGAAAGAAGAGGAAAGGCTCTAAGGTGGGAGGAACAAAGGAGGTCACTTTGACAGAAGAAAACCTTGGCAAGATCGTGGTTGTGGTTGCATCTGTCTTTGAGGATCGATGGACAATAATGGAATAGAAGAACAAGGTTGTGGTTGAAGCATTACAATCAGGATTGCAGGTACTACATTTGAAGACTAATAATATCCAGGCAAGCATGAATCAAGTGAGGCCGATTCAAGCAAGCCAGCCGACAACCATGATCGTCAGCACAACAGACAACAGGATCTGCCCCTTCTTGGGTGCAGTAGTCACTCTAGAGCAGCCAGAATTCGTGCGCAGGTGTATACCTATCTAGAGGTCGGGATAGAATTATCCATGCTGCCAAGCGGAAAGCTACACGCAATCCAAACTATCATCACAGACAAGCTGCAGTGCAGGGAGGCACACGTGCCGCAGTAGCTAAGCAACATTGAGAAGAAGATTGCAGTGAATAATGAAGAATCACTTCAAGCTCGGACAACACATCAAGCAGTTGTAGCTCAGCGTGCAGAGTTATAGAATATGATTGACAAACTGTGCGGTGGCCTACCAGAGGTATCCATCCCTGCATCCACTGCGCTGCAAGTAAAATTCAAGATTTTGGTCGCAACACTGAAATCCTCTCAGTCAGAACTGCAGATAATGGAGGCAGAGTTTGAACAACAAATTGCAGCATTGCAAGCTAAGCTTCAGCTAAAAACTCTCCCTGAGGTGCGTGTGCAGCGAGTGGCCATGGTTAAGGAATATTCAGAAAATATTGCCACCACAGTTGATAAGGGAACTATGTTTCTCAAAACGGTTATGGGATTGTGGACATATGTGCAGATAGATCCACTGGTCAGGAAGATCTTGTAGTAATTGTGCGGTAAGGAGAAAGCATTCGATGACATTCAGGAGGCCCTACCTACTTTTGTACTTGCTCAGCGCATCACCCACTTATAGATTAGCCAAATATTTTGCATCGAAGTAGAGGAGCTATGGAGAAAGAAGCATACCATGAAAGAGAACATGAACTGATGGGTTGACGAGGTGATGAAGCTATCGCAGGATCTGGATGCCGCTATCAAAAATTTGAACCAGACCTATCAAAGCATAAACCTAGACGCAGAAGTGTTAACATCGCAGAAATTGGTGGACACTTCGCAAAGTGCAGCTGATAAGAGCGCGGGCTTCTTAGCACCCTTTTTCACTTCCATCGATGAGTTGTAGATCAATATGAAGAACCCAACACCGTTTTGACTCGGGACGAGTCACAAGATTGTGTTGGGGTCCTGTTGGAGTGAGGTCCCTTAGGACCGGATATAAATATAGTATTTTTTGTAAGTTAAGTCATGCGCACTAATTAAAGCGCAGGTCAAGGGGCTTTGGGGTGGGTCAAAGCCCCTCATGAGTTGTAATGGGAAAAAGGGTAGAACTAGGGGCCACAAACCAAAATTTGCGGACCTTAGATGAGCGCAGACTAAAGATATAAATAGGTGTCTAGATCGAGTCAAGAAGCTAAGTTGTAAGTCTGAAATACATTTTGGTATGAGTTTTTGAGCTGAAAGCAAACTTGTTTGGGTTTAGGAGGCTCCTGATGGCTATGTGCGCGGAGACCTTAGTCCTGTTGTGTGCGGACCCCAGTAGCTATGTGCACGGGTAGAGAAGAAGTATTGTAAGGATGATATGAACTGTGAATGAATAAAGGAATGTTTTGGGATAATTCTAAGTATCAAATGCATCTGTGTCCTACTTTATGATATGTTTCTGTATGTTATTTTCGTTTACTACATTATCTGTTTTTGGATCAGTTGCATAACTATCTTCCACCTTATATGAATGTTAAATGAATAGATCTATTGCCGTCAAACCTGAAGGTTGTGTATTAAGGGATTACGAGACCTTTATCGATGTGCATGCAGGTTAGCTGACCTAGATCTACTTGGTTAGGGCTTATGTTGTGAAGTTCAAACCATTGTTGTTATATATCTGAAGACACCCCCATCATTTAATTCTCTCTCGGGGTGTGGAAACCTAGTTCCAACACCCCCCCATACTGCTTTGAGTGAGACTTTGACCTACGCAAGTAGGTCACTACCAAAATGGATAGTAGTAAGAGGTTTTTTTTGGTTAACCTTAAATCTGAACCTAGTTTAGGACCCCTCAAGCCAACAGATCTTGTCTGTTACCAACACCTTTTTGGAATTTTCCAAATGGTTCCTTATTCTTATTTCCCTTTGCATGATTTGAAAATTCTTCTATACTTGGATCTTCAATTTCTCCTCTAGAATAGAGTTTTGACTCTTCTTGAGTGCATGCAGCCCATATTTTGTCAAAGGTTTGAGCATTCTCTCTATTGCTAATACATGATACAAATGAGTCCCAAGGTCTAGGGAGACCACCTAAAGCAACAACTACCAATTCTTTATCAGATATTTCTTCATCAATGGTTTTGAGTTGATCTCTAATTTGATATACCTTGAAAAAATATGATTCCATCATGTCATTCATTTTCATCTTGATATTACGAAGTTGACCTCTTATATTGATGGGTTAATTCACATTATTTATGGTGTACAATCCAATTATAACACCATACATAGCCTGTTAGGTCCCTATATTACTAGTGTAGTCCCTTATTGTTGTTAGTGTAACCCCCTTATTTTTATTTTTTTACCCCTATAGTCACCATATTGTTATTATTGTGCCCCATAAAACCCCACTATTGTTATTTTTGTTCCCTTACATTATTATTGTTAGGTAGGCTAGGATTATATTGTGACCCCATGGACTCCTATATATAGAAAGGAGATTTTTTCATTTGAATCATCCAAGAATTGTTCATTTATGTAATGTAAAGGAGGTTTCCCCCTCAAAGTGATTGATTTCTAGGGCATTGATATCTCTTTTCTTATATTTTGGGAGCTGGTTTCATAACATTTGGAATTAGAGCTTTGGATTCTAGGTTTTCGCTCCTTCAAACAGGTCATCATGGAATTTTCGCAATAATTTGTTTTATACGATGGTTTAGAAGCTAAAAACAAAACCCATTTGCGAAGACATCTGGAGGAACTTTGAGTAAAAAATTTAGATCTTGTTTCGCAATATTTTCGGAGTTATGATCTATGGAAATTAGGGTTTTTTCAGGCTCCCGAAATTCATCTCAAAAAGGTGACCTTGAGAAAATCGTCATAACTATCCCTCTAAGAATCAGATTGGAATTTTGTAAAAAGTGGAAGAAATTACAGAGACTGTGGTTTCTTGTGTATCAGTTTCAGAGCCTAAGGAGTAAATAAGACACGTGGAATGCCATACAAGTTATCTCTACTGAATCGTTCCATAATTAGGTCATTGTGGGAGATTGGGCATAACTTTTTGTTGAAGAATCCAAATCAAGTCAGACCTGTGGAAGTGGAAAGAAGATTCGTAGGGATACTAAAGGACTAAAGATAAAATCTTGGGGATCCTAAATTCCATAGATACATCAGTTTCAATATCAAGCTCCTCAAAATCAAGAAAAATGTGTGTACTTTTTTTTTCAAATTTCATAAGTCTTGTTTGAAAAATTAGTTTGAAGTGGTTCCAAGGGCATATTGGAGCATAGATATTATTTGTGGGTTCTAAAATGGCCCCTAAAAATAATTCAACACCCATTAAGCCCTAAGAAGGCTCTACTATGACTCATGAAGAGGAAGAAGTGCAACATGATATATCAAAATTACAAGACCAAGTGCACCAAATTTCGCTCTTGCAAGGAGAAACAAAAAATGAAATAGAAGTTTTGAAGAAAGGTGTGGAAGCTAAGATGGATGGTTTGAATAAAGGTGTGGAAGCTAGTATGGATGCTTTAAAGAAGGGCTTGAAAGCTAATATGGATGGTTTGAAGAAAGGCGTGGAAGCTAATATGGATGGTTTGAAGAATGAAGCTAAGATGGATGACATGGAAGCTATGATAGATGAAAAAATGAAAGAAAACATGGAAGACATGAAGAATGATCTAAAAGCAGACATGGAAGGTTTGAAGGAAGGTTGACAAAGTTGATACAAGAAATGATTCCTAAAGGCGAAAAGGTAGTACCTGAAACTCACGATGAGAACAAAATAAATGTTAATCGTGATTTCATAAACTCTAATGTTGGATTGAAGACCCACCATATTCCAAATATCAATATGATGAATTTTGATGGTAAGGATCTTGTAATATGGATACTACAGATGGAGCAATATTTTGATCTCCATAATGTGCAAATGGCACACAAAAGGTATGCATTGCAACTTTACATTTAGAACAAAATTCATTTGTATGGTATCAATGGCTTTGCTCTCATAAAAAAATTTCCACTTGGTCAATTTTTACTGAGGAAATGATAGCATATTATGAGGATACAAAGAGAAACACCTTCTTTAGCCAATTGATAAATATCAAACAAAAGGTTTCAATGGTGGAGCACATTAAGGACTTCCAAAATTTTAATATAAGGGTAACTAATATTCCAAAGGAGCACATGATTGATGTCTTCATAGGGACTTTAAAGGATAAAATCCAACATGAGGTTCACCTTTGGGAACCTGATTCATTGGAGAAGGCATTCAGGTTGGCAAGAAAAATTGAAAGTAAAAATATGGTGACAAGTAAGCCTACCATTCACATCTATAAAAATGGAAGTGTTGCTACTCCTAGAGTTCCACAACCTACGAGGTTGACACCACAAAAATTGAAAGAAAAAAGAGAAAAAGGGCTTTGATATAGTTGTGATAGAAAATACACTAAAGTTCATAAGTGTGCTGAGAAGAAATTATTTTACATACATTTTGAAGAGGAGGAAGAAAATGAACAAGAAACTTCAAAAGAAGAGGATATACACCAGGAACCAACCCTACAGAAAGAAGAAATGAGTCTGACCATATCCTGTAATGTATTGGAAGGAATTACCACTCCTCAAACTCTCAAGATAGAAGGACATATCAAGAAGAAAAATGTAATAGTGTTGATTGATTCAGGTAGTACCCATAGTTTTATTCATTATAAAGTAGCCAAGGAATTGAATTGCTTCCTATACCTAGCACCAGAGTGTCAAGTGATGGTTTCAAATGGAGGGACTATAAATTTATCTCAAAAATGCCATAATATAAATCTCAACATGGTGGAATATGTATTGACTGAGTCCAATTCTTTCCATTCCAATGGGAGGTATTGATGTTGTACTAGGAGTACAATGGTTACAATCTTTAGGGACGGTAGCTTTTAATTTTCAAGAACTTTTCTTGAAATTTTTTTTGGAAGGAAAGGAAGTTGAATTACAATGTATCACAGGGAATTAGGGAAAGATAATAAGCTCTAATGTCATGAAAATTCTTTTGAAGAAAGAACAACGAGGTGTAATTTCACAATTATGCTCACTCGAAGTTCCAACATCAAAATCATCTATTTCTCCAGATCTCCAAAAAGTCTTGTACAATCATTCAAAGGTTTTTGAAACTCCCAAAGGACTCCCACCTATTCATGATCATGATCATGCTATTCATTTGATTCCAGGAAGTGTTCCTCCAAACATTAGGCCTTATAGATATCCTTATGTCCAAAAGAGTGAAATTGAACTTATGATTGCAGAAATGTTAGAGGACGGTATAATTCAACCTATTCAAAGTCCTTTCTCTACTCCAGTAGTATTGGTGCACAAGAAGGATGGATCATGGCACATGTGTCTGGATTATAGGGAGCTAAATAAGCTCACTATTAAAGATAAATTTCCTATTCCTGTGATTGATGAATTATTGGATGAATTACATGGAGCAATTTATTTTACCAAGTTGGATCTTCGTTCAGGATATCGTCAAATTAGAGTGAAGACTGAAGATATTCCCAAAACAGCATTTCGAACATATGAGGGTCATTATGAATTTTTAGTCATGCCTTTTGGCCTTACAAATGCACCTTATACATTTCAAGGGTTGATGAATTCCATATTTAAACCCTTCCTTAGAAAATTTGTGTTAGTATTTTTTGATGATATACTAATCTACAGCAGGTCTTGGAAGGATCATGTTCAACATGTTGACACGGTGCTCAAACTATTGGAGGAGAAAAAATTATATGAAAAAACCTCCAAGTGTTTCTTTGGAGTATAAGAGGTGGAATATCTGGTTCATATTGTATCTCAGGAGGGTGTTAAGGTAGGCCCTAACAAAATAAAGCCATTAAGGAATGGAAAGTCCCCACAACCATAAAGCAGTTGCGAGGATTTCTCAGGTTAACAAGGTTATATTATCGCAATTTTGTTAAGAATTATTGGAGAATAGCAGCACCTCTAACAACATTATTGAAGAAAGATGCATTTTCATGGAATCCTGAAGCAACTAAGGCCTTTGAACATCTTAAAGAGGCAATGTGCCTAGCACCGGTCTTAACTATGCTAGACTTCAAACAAACCTTTATTGTGGAATGTGATGCCTCGGGGAATAGAATAGGTGATGCTTTAATGAAATAAGGAAGGCCGATTTATTTTTAAAGTCATCCAATCAAAGGATTATTTAAAGAAATCTATTTATGAGAAGGAAATGTTGGCAATACTACATGCACTAAAGAAATGGTGGCATTACCAAATGGAAAGACACTTCAAGATAAAAAATGATCATGATAGTCTTAAATAATTTTTGGAACAAAGAATATCTTCAGAAGAGCAACAAAAATGGGTCACAAAGATTTTTGGTTATGACTTTGAAATAATCTACAAAAAAGGGAAGCTAAATTTTGTTTCATATGCACTCTCAAGAAAGGATGAGGAGGTGCAATCATTGCTTTGTGCCATTTCTATTATCCAACCAGATTGGATAATCGAAGCAAGGGAGGAATGGAAGAACGGTGAATATGTGTGGACACTCATTCAAAAGTTGCAGCAAGATCCCAGTACATATGATACATTTATTTGGAAAAATGATTCCTTATGGTACAAAGATCGCTTATATATTTGTAAGAATTCCCAACTAAAACAAAAGATTCTTTGGAAGTTGCACACCTCTCTTGTAGGAGGAAACTCAGGATTTTTAAAAACTTACTACAGGGTGAAGAAAGTTTTTTTTGGGATGGTCTTAAATCTAATATTCAAAATTTTATGGCTGAATGTTTGGTTTTCCAACAAAATAAAGTTGAGACAATTAAGACCTCGGGTCTACTACAACCTTTACCCATTCCAATTCAATGTTGGGAGGAGTTTTCAATGGATTTTAGCACAGGTTTACCTAAGTCTGAAGGAAAGAGTGTCATGATGGTGGAAGTTGATAGACTTAGCAAGTATGCACACTTATTTGCATTATCTCATCCATTTAAAGCAAGTACAGTTGCTACTGCATTTATGGAAACAATTCAAAAGCTACATGGAAACCCAAAGATTATTGTAAGCGACAGAGATCCCATTTTCACTGAAAATTTTTGGATGGAATTATTTTCTAGTTTGGGTACTCAACTAGCACATAGCTCATCTTATCATCCTCAATCCGATGGGAAAACTGAGAGAGTGAAAAAATGTTTGTAAGGATATCTTTATTGTTTTTTATATGATAAACAAACATAATGAGTCAAGTGGTTACCTCTAGTTGAATGGTGGTATAATACTTCCTTCCATACTGCAGAAAAAATGATCCCATTTATGGCACTTTATGGATATCATCCATCATCCATCACATCAAATTATGAGAAAATTATAAGGTTCAAGCAGTGGAAGATCACATCGAGCATCAAAAACAAGTTCTCCTACTCTTAAAGGATAACCTAAATTTGGCACAAAATCGAATGAAATAACAGGAAAATCAACCTCACAGCAATAGAAGTTTTCATGTAGGAGACTGGGTATTTTTACAGCTACAACCATACAAAAAAATGTCCCTTAAGCAAGCTAAGAAGGATAATAAATTATCGCCAAAGTACTATGGTCCTTACAAGGTGTTGCAAAAGATTGGTACTATGGCATACATATTGGAGCTTCCTGCTTCTTCTCGAGTGCACCCAATTTTCCATGTTTCATGCTTAAAGAAGGTTATAGGTGACAAACTTCCAGTTCAAACAATATTTCCATAACTTGATGAGGAAGGAAAAATCATATTGGAACTTGAATTAGTCACAGAAACAAGAACTCGACAGCTACGGAATCGATCAATTTCACAGTATCTCATCAAGTGGAAGAACTTACCCACTAAAGATTCCACATGGGAGGATGATAATTTTATAAGAAGCATCTATAGCTACTAAGCGTTGAGGACAACACTTTTTTGAAAGAGAGGGGCATGTTAGGTCCCTATATTACTAGTGTAGTCACTTATTTTTATTAATGTAGCCCCCTTATTGTTATTGGTGTACCCATGTAGTCCCCATATTGTTATTATTGTGCCCCATAAAACCCCACTATTGTTATTGTTGTGCCCTTATATTATTATTGCTAGGTCGTCTAGGATTATATTGTGACCCCATGGATTCCTATATATAGAAAGGAGGTTTTTTTATTTGAATCATCCAAGAATTGTTCATTTATGTAATGTAAAGGAGGTTTCCCCCTCGAAGTGGCTAATTTCTAAGGCATTGATCTCTCTTTTCTTCTATTTTGGGAAATGGTTTGATAACATAGCCTTAAAAAACTTATGTTCGGAAATATAGTGAATCAAATGAACCCTACCAAAATCCAATAAAATACTTCTTGCCAAAATAAGATACTTCTCCTTTCTTGCTTGATAAGATGGTTTGATAACTTTACCTATGACAATTCCCAAGACTTTGTTCCTTTTAAGAACGATCTCAACTCTTGCCTTCCATGCCTTGTATTTAGTGGCTCCTTCAAGCTTGCTTTCAATCTTCATGAATGAATAATTCATGATGAAAATATAGCGCAGAACCCAAAAACCTTTCAACTGCTCTTCAATATGTTTTTCAAGTGTTCTTCAAGTTCTCTTAAGTTGATGTCTTTGCTATTTTCCTTCACTAATGCTCTAATACCATGTTTAGATTCTAGTGTTGCAATGAATAGAGTAGTTTTTCATAATTGATAACTACTTCTGTTGATATAAATTGTTCCTTCCTTATAATTTAGTCAACAAGTAGCTATACATGAAAAAATCCAACCATTAATTCTTCAACAAGAGCAGTAAACAAAAATCACAATAGATACAAGAAATGATTTTTAATGGCAAAAAGGTAGTACAGGAAACTCACAATGAGAACAAAATAAAATTTAATCGTGATTTCATAAACTCTAATGTTGGATTGAAGACCCACCATATTCCAAAGATTGATATGATGAATTTTGATGGTAAGGATCCTGTAACATGGATACTACAGATGGAGCAATATTTTGATCTCCATAATGTGAAAAACACACAAAATTTACGCATTGCAACTTTACATTTAGAACAAAATACATTTGTATGGTATCAATGGCTTTACTCTCGTAAAAAAATTGCCACTTGGTCAATTTTTACTGAGGAAATGATAGCACATTATGAGGATACAAAGAGAAACACCTTTAGCCAATTGATAAATATCAAACAAGAGTGTTAAATGGTGGAGAAAATTAAGGACTTCCAAAATTTTAATAAAAGAGTAACTGATATTCCAGAGGAACACATGATTCATGTCTTCATAGGGACTTTAAAGGATAACATCCAACATGAGGTTCGCATTTGGGAACCTGATTCATTGGAGAAGGAATTCAGGTTGGCAAGAAAAATTGAAAGTAAAAATATGGTGACAAGTAAGCCTACCACTCACATCTATAAAATGGAAGTGTTGCTAATCCTATAGTTACACAGCCAGGGGGAAGCCCACAAGGGGAAAACCCAAAATTATTTCCTTAAGAGAGAGAGATTATGTCCATCAATAATGCATCTGAATGTTTCAACATGTTCAAAATACTGAGAGGGGGGGTGAGTCGATATTTCTTAGCAATTAGCACTTTTTAATATTTTTCAAATCATTAGTTAATATTCATTTATTATTTTTGTTCTTCTTCGAATAATCATATGTTGAAGAACCAATGCAGTTATATTAGGGTTTGAATCTTTGATCTTGATAATCATTTGTGAGTGTGTTGGCTTCTTTACTTATTTATTATCTTATCTTTCATGAAAAAATTACCATATTAAGTGTGTATGAAGATCAAAAACAAGAGACACAAGATATAGGAACTATGCCACGGCAACACCCCCCTCAAGGGGAAAACCCAGTCAAGATAATTCTTCCTTTCAATAGTATTATTTGAGACTCTTCACCCTAGACATGAGCCAAAATTTCCCTCCACACCCAGTTATCCTTCCATATCTTTGACCCAACAACAACAAAAAATTTTCCTCCAGCAACTTCGACTAGGTATCAGATTCAACAGTAACAACAACATAAAACCTTATAAGACGTTAATCTCCCAAGATAGGGCACAAAATGCAGATATTCCTTCACCAAAATTTTTATTTTCTCTTCCTCTTGCTTCTAGACCCAACTCGTATTCGTTTATTCCTATTCCTTCCACTTCGCACTTTTTCCCTTGATGTAGTAAATATCAAACTTGCTTGAGAAGTGATGGTGCAAACGAATTCAGTCTCCTTGCTTTTATAGGCTCCAGGTGAGTTTGAATTTGTCTCTTTGAGGCCAACTTGATCTCCTTAAGGCTGAATTGATGTGGAGGGCTTCCAAACTATTTTTGACTAAAAAATAAACCTAATTACATGATTTGAAATCCTAAGAAGGGTCAGTATAAATCTATAGTGACTAACCTAGAAGTCCACAATGGGGACCCTATATAAAATATGACCCAAGCATGAAACACATACTTTAATAAGTCATTTAATAATAAAATAAATGTCAAATGATAATATTAATTATTTTTATAAGTACAATAAATATAAATTATGAAGACCAAACCTAGTTACAACCTTCAACGCTCCCTCTTAACTAGGGATCTATTCATAATATACAACAAAAATATCTCAAACTATGTGAAACTTTAAAGAATTTTAGGCACTGCAATGCCATGGACTAGATTCTTGACCAGGGAAATCTATCCATTTGGTCACTCAACATTTTAGGCACCACAATTCCATGGACGAGATTCATGACCAAGGAAATATATCCAATTGGGACTAAGGTGGAGTAATTATTTCAGCCTCTATAGGTACCATTAGGCTTACTTACTGACCACCAACCTAGAGAACTAGGTTCACATCCACCTGATGCTACCCTCCCTACTAGACATCAACATAAAGTGTCATTTTGATGTCTTTCCAGAAAATGCTTCACTCGCAAAGCCTCAACATATCTCTTCCAAACCATTATCATCAATACAATTAGAAATATTTACCAAACCAAGCTCATCTCTTAAATATTCAAACTTCCTTTTAGGTGTTGTTATATCATTCACCACCGCCCTAAGAAAATTCAAAAGGGGATCACCCAAAGCATAAAGGGGTGAAATATTTAAAGGAGCGAGTGGGTCGATGCAAATGAAAATACATATAAAATAGGGGACAAGACACGATATATATTTTAGTGTTGTGGTAAACTTTACACAAAGTAAAAGAAGATAAAGGTGCAAGATAGCTGGACAGAGTGGGACCTGCCCTTGCTCCGAGCTGTCAAAAGGAAGAAGGCAGTGCTAACCGTTTCCGGGGGGATCAAGGATGGCAGGGGGAAGGTGGAAGTTCACCCCCCCAGAATGAGGGTGACGTAGCAATGGTGGGACCCGAGACAAATTTTCCGTGGGGTGATGGCCGCGGGCTTAGAGCCGCTCCAAGACCCCACCGGAATGCTTGGCGGGCCTGACCACGGGGACACCTGGCGCTATGAATGCAATGGTAAGGTAAGTCCTAGGACACCCGGTACATGACTAGTACTGGTATTTAACCTAGCATGTGGTATACACCTAACCAAACTCTGATAACCAATAACCAAATGCCACGCATCCGAGTGTGGGCGTCCTTATGACGTCAGCCCTACAAGTGTCATCCTAGCCTCGTTTTTCGGGTAATCTAAAGTCGTTTAACCCTGATCTATGTTCACTGTGGTAAAATACTTTATTTTACGGGATAGTGTATTGCCAAAGCTCGAGTGCCCAGTACCAGATCTACCAAGTCGCTTTCAACTTCCCTACGTTGTTTTCTCCCGAACATTTTCCTTAATGCGCAAGTATTTCATCCCTCTTTCACTGCCTAAGTTTCCTTCCGCTTTTCATTTTTAATAATGGTCATGGGTAGAATCAATATTAAGAAGTCAGAGCCTGAAACCCCTCAAGTTTGCGAGTCCAGGGTTGCTCCTATACCTGAGCCATTCACAGACATGCAAGCCCACATTCAAGACCCACAATACCCTTTCTTCATCAGTAGCGTCAAACCTGACCTATTTAGGAAACATATAGAAAACAGGGATAGGTTCAGAGTTGTTTTGTCGGGATTATACCACCAAATTACTCCACCCGTATACCCAGTTGTGGAATTGATATGTTGGCTCAGGGAAGCGTATGATGAACATCGAGATATGTTTCTATCGACTCAAGGGAACAAGATATTTGGTATATCTCCCAAGATCATTAGGGAAGCCCTTTATTATCCTCCCAGTTCTAACTATATTAGTTTCACTGAAATGTATTTATCCCGTCAGTTTTCCAAGCTACCCTGGAGGCAGCAAAGCGATTTCATTACTGTTATTTTTGACTCTCACCTTACATCTTTCCCGTCTTCAGACTCGGTGCCTTTGAATACATTTAAGGAAGACCTTCATCCAACACTTGCTCTCATTGCGGGGTTGCTAGGTATAGAAGGGGTTGAGCGAGTATCAAAGGAATGTGTAGCCCTTTTATGGTTAATGTCACAATCAGGTGTTGTCTTGGATATCCCTGGTTTCTTGGCCTCCGCCATCCAAAACCAGTTTCTAGACCTCCTGACCACCAACCATTTTCATTTATGTTCCATGGTGTTCTACCTCTTCCTTTTCCAGTAGGCTGATAATTTTGAGGGTTTGGGTCTGGAAAAGTTTTCTAAGATAACTTCCCGACCAAAAACTGTCTTTGACTGGAACCCTGCAGTACATCAGTTGGCTAATGGGGTGGGTTATTCAAATTTCTTGAACAAATTCATGACAATAGCTTATACTATTATTCACAACAACCCTCTGCCCAGGATTTTTCCTGAACAGAGGAACTGGCTACAGTTCAGTGAGGAAGAAAGCACAGGAGATTGGTACCTATTTGATGAATACACTGAGATCAGGGTCTACGATGCAGAGGTTTCCCCTTACAGATTGCCATTTTTTCTTGCCATGCGCTTCGCCTTGGAGTACCTTCGGCAGACCTTGAAGGCTGACCAGCTCCACTTACTCCCTGCGAAAAAGGGGTTCATTATTAAACTTCCTACAACCATCGGCCCCTTCATTGTTAACTCAAGGCATGCCCTCCCCATAGTGGAAAATATGCTCAAAGGTATGGATTTAAGACAAGGGAAAGCTTGGCCTTATGATCCAAAAGGCATCATCTCAAACAAGAGGAAGAAGATTAAATCAACTGCATATGCTCACGAAACTAGACCCTTCATCTAGTGGAGAGCTAGTCTTGATACCTGGCCTTTGCTTTCACAGATGGAGATTGATTCATCTGCAACAGGGGAAAAAGGAGACACCACTTCAACACGAGAAGCAGGTAAGAAACAGGTTGAAGAAGCTGGAGTCACAGGAGAAGACTCTCTGCCCTCTAAAAGGCAGATAACAAACAATGAATAAGGTGTTGGGGAAGAGCCGCCGCTGGAAAAAGTAGCACTGTATGGAGAGTCGGACAAGGGAAAAGGGGGTTTCATGGTAAAATATGATGGTCCATCATCGTCTAATTTCTCAGAAGTTTCAAAAGCCGTTTCTGTAAACAGGTCCAAGGCAAGGAACGAAATGAAGGGGAAGAACATAACTATCAGGGAGAAGCTTTGGTCAGAATTGGCGGGATATGTAGACAAATATCATACTTAATTTTCCGTCGAGATTGATATGGATAAGAAACAATTGCTGATGGCCATGACTGAAGTGGTACTAGATCCAGAGGCTAGGACCACCAGCTACAGAGCTCTGGAGGTGGCAGTAAACATGTCACAAGTTCCCCCGATTGATGAATGCAATCTATTCCAGTGTTTTGGTGACATGCTAAAGGATGAGGTTGTGAAGCTCTCTCTCACTCTAAGGAAGCTACAAACCAAGTACAACCAAGTGATCGAGAACCTTAGAGTGGAGAAGTCTAATGCCCGGGCACTCTCAAATGACCTGCGGAGTCTTCAAGCGGTTGTGAAGGGCAAAGGGAATGATAAAGCATATCCTCAGGGTCATGTCATCTCGGAGTTGCAGAAACAGGTTGCAGCCCTGAAGCATAAACTGAATATGCCTAGTTTTCAGCATGTGCAAACTGCTGAATTAGCCCAGATAGAAAAGTACAAGGCTGACCTAGCAGACTCCCTAGCCAAGGAGAAAGAAGAGAGGGCTAAAATTTCTAGCGAGATGACTGCCCTCGAGCAGAAGATGGACGAGTTGCAGAAAATTTGGCATGCACACGTATGCTCCACACCACCTCCTGAAGGATCCAGCTCACTCTCAGAATAGCTAACTACAGCGCTGGCTGAACTTCAGGTAGTAGAGAAGAAGTTTCAGACAACACAACAGAAGATCCATGAGCTCGAGCCCTGTCTCAAGGAAAATACCAAACTGGTAGCAGCTTTGCAAAAAGGGATAGAGGAGGCGAAAAAAGAGAGTTTGCAACAGGAAAATATGATCAAAGACCTAACGAGCCAGATGAACAGAAACATCACCCTCTTGGAGGCTCAACGCTTAATCTGGATAGACATCATCATGGAGGTAAAGAAGCGTTGGGCCTTTCTGACCTTAATTGAAGAAAATAAAGTCGTGGTTTGTCAATTCAGAAGAACTCTACATGAAGGGCATACAGACGCTTCAACTAAGGTTGAAAGTTCCAGAAGGTATATTTCCCTCCTAAATGATTTGAGCTCAGAAGAATTGGCCAAACGGGGAATCAAGGACAGGTTCAAGGAGGCGGCAGAATGCCGGAGGGTGATGGAAAAGGAAGCCATGCACGACCTTGCACTAGGTAGTTTGGAAAGGATGGTGACAAGCTTGGGACAGTTTGAAACAGAATGGACTAAACTGACACTCACCAACCTCCCATCATGCTGGGAGCCTACAAATGTTGTTCTTCAACCATTATAGGTATGTGAGTGAAAACTGACAGAGGTGATGAATCAAACAGATACACCGTCTGAGAAGACTGCTTAGCTTAAGGCCGAAACAATAATTGTAGCACTCGGTAAATAATTCTCTCTCCTACATCAAGTTAAGAAACGATTTCCCACTCAGGCGAGTTATGTCGAACTGAAAGAAGTGCATTTTCTGGTCGACGCTTTCATTGCAATACCTGGTCCTACAACTGACACCTGGCAGAGGTGTAGCGATCATACGAGTTCATCAACCACAGCATCTGCTTCTCTATCCACTCCGTCTGCCAGTAAGAAAGCCAGCTCTTCTACAGCCACATTACTGCCTTCTCCAACTACAGCCCCGACTCCATCCCACCACCAACAATGTTAACTCATTATTGGGCCTACGTGCCCTCTTATTTTATTTTCTTTTCACTTTCAATTTCGAGTGAAATGCATATTTCACTCTTGCATTTTTACTTTCAATTAGTAGGTTGTTGTATTTCCATTAGAAATGGCTTTAAGCTCAAGTGTAAGATGATGGGAGGCATTCTACCCCATCACCAATTTTGATTTTTGATTAAGACTTGAAACTGCATAAAAGCATGCGGAAAACATATTTTCCCAAAATATCTTTCCACGTATAGCACATGAAAATGTAATAAAAGCATAGAGGAAAGACATATACAGGGTTCTAGACTTTCTGAAAGACTCACTAGCTCAAGCACTCTGTATGTGCATTTTTGTAGGAATTCGATAGTTGATGTTGAAAGTCCCATTGGGATTCAGTAATAGAGAATTTTGCTGGAATTGGGGATTCCACTTGAGATGATTTACAGTTTCTAACCCTTCTCCGTGTTTTTAATATAAATGTTCATTTTGTATTTATCCACACTTCTGGTGTCTAAATGTTTTGGAATGCGAGTGCTCCCATGTTTAAATGTGAATTTATCATAGCAGATACTCATATTTACTCATCTATAGCACTTTAAATATAGCTCAGGCATGACACTATATTCATTTCCACATCTCTTCCATCATTCTATTGGTAATAACTATTTGGATTCTTATCCCAGAATAAGCCCAGTTATAGTTAATATCTTATCTCATTTTCTGTCATAGTCTTCACTCACTTATAACTTGACCACTGTACATTCATTTCACGGTTGGCCCCCTTTACAGCATTATGTTTTAAAGCTATCTGATGCATTTACTTATTGAATTTCATATTCAGTCTCTGCAGTTTCCTTCTTTGCTGTGATTACATTTAGAGTCTCGGTCCCATATTTATCAAAGAAATTCATTAGTTGATAGTAGCATGAGAGCCCAATATTGTCAACTGCAATTGGTTGAGTCATATGCTCCTTGCATTTAAGATGTCCTAGGCACTGGTATTTTACAACTCAAGGCTGTCTCTAGGAGTGACAACATCTTCCTGGCGCCATTGTCGAGGAAAGAATTTATAGAACTAAATCCCTGGGCCTCGACAAATATTCATCCACCCTTAAGAATAGGTGAGCAAGAAGGGTTGGGAGTTGTAGATCCCTCACCTTGGAAACTCCATTTTCATTCAAAGGATAAATCTATTTGCAGTCCTAGGTTCTTGAAAGCCACACCTGAGGTCAGATACATCCCAGTTGAGAACACCTTCAGTGTCTGATCCAGAGAAGATTTTTCATAAGAGAAGTTGGAGAGAAAGATAATCATCTTATACAGATATTCCTAGATTCTCCCTGGAATACTCTCCATCCTCCTCTCAATTAGCTCAATATCAAGTTCCTAATTCTACTGCAATAACCCTTGACTATACTTCAGATAGCCCCTCCCTAGAAAATATTGAAGTCAAGGATGGGGCTGAATCTATAGACACCACAAGCTTCTTTCTGCATCCCACTCCCGAAGCCGAAGAAGTTAAAGAAGTCACAGAGGTTTCCACTTCTCATATTCCAGCAGTTCAATCAACCCCTCAAGCCCTTGTTCAGTATATCCCCATTGTTATACATACTTCTCTTCCACCACCTCCTATTATACATCAAAATCTCCCGCCACGCCCATAACCTCCGATGGTTGTTCCTGGCTTCCTATTGAACAAATATGCCCCCCTAGCATTACCACAGATCTTGAATTACATGCCTCAAGATTACTTAAATATCCTACCTCGTTTCAATGGAGAAGATGATATTGGAGCTCAAAAGCACCTGGAAGTTTTCTGCGCCTTCGCAGAAAATTTCAACGTTGAACATCTGGATGTGGTGTTGAGATTGTTTGTCCAGTATCTAGATGGAGAGGCCAGAAAATGGTTCAAGACCTTGGGGGACCGCTCCATTAATAACTGGGAGGAAATGGAAAATGCCTTCACCGGGAAATGGGGAGAAAATAAGGATCATGGATACTGTCTTACGGAATTCAATGCTTTAAAGAAGAGACATAATGAAGACGTGTCTGAGTTTATTAATAGATTTAATAAACTATATACCAGCCTGCCTGTAGAAATGAAGTCGCACCAAATCGCCGCTAAGGTTGTCTTAATAGTAGCATTTGAGTCAGAATTTGGATTCACCTTGAGGGAAAGGAAGTATGCTACTTTGGACCAGGCTCAGACCGATGCACTAGAAGTCGAAGCTAACTTCGCTTCTATACAAAAATCCAGAGGGAAGCTGGACCATGATGCTAGGCGCAGAGGGAAAGAAGAAGCATCTACCTATAATCAAGACAAAGAGGTAGCTGATTATAAAATTGAGATGAATTAAATGATCAAGAACCTTTCGAGCAAGCTGGTGAAGCTTGAGCTTGAAGCAAATAATTCCTCCTCCAGACCACCTCAAGCTGCTTCGAACAGGGGTTATAACCCCCAATATAGAAATCCTCCTTTGAAAATATTGCAAAGAGATCAGAAGGAGAAACAGGATCACATATAGCCCCCGCTGTACCTGGAAGGGCAGATGGACGACCCTGCAGAAGATACCCCCAATGGGCAAGACAATTAATATCTTGCTTACTCAGAAGGTGAATAATTTGAGCTTTCCTTGCAAGAAGATGGAGTCGAACTCCCCTTGCATGAAGAAGAAGAAAAAAAAAGCGATGTTGAAGATCCAGAGATTGATGATTACTTAAAGCAATTCGTGGACTTCATGCAGGTACAGTTCAACAAAAAATACGATCTTAGGTCCTCTAGGAAGAGGACGCGCACACAAGAACAAGAAGAAGAGATGCCTCAGAAGGAGATAGTTGTTTAGAAAGTTGGAGATAAAGGTAAGAGACCTATAACTGAACCTTTACATTCTAATGACTCCAATATTTCCTCTTTTAGGTTGGCCTCTAATCTAAATGCAAATGTTAAACCTATTCTGAGGAAATAAAAACCTCCAGCCATGATAAATGAACTAAAGGAAAATACCATAGAGAAGCCTCCCTCTACTTTTAGTCTTCAAAAAGGATTGGAAAAGTTTAAAATCCCAGTCCCCCTAACTGAACTCTTGAAACAGCCAGTCTACCAGTCTCAGGTGTCTTCTTTCATGCTTCCTTAAGGAGCAGCCCCAATCCCAGATATTTTAAACCTCTAGGAAGAAAGGCCTATGGTAATGTTCGGTCCTCATGTTGAGGAGTTAGATGCTTCAACTCCTCCTTTCTATGTCTCTTTAGTAATTCATGATTTGTTGTTGCACAACTGTATGCTGGATTCTGGGGCATCCCATAACCTGTTACCTCTGTCGGCGATGGAGCAATTGGGGCTGCAGATCACTCGCCCATATAAATATCTCTACTCTTTTGATTCTAAAAGAGTCAAATGTTTGGGGATGATCAAGGATTTGGTGGTAAATCTAGCCCAAATCCTAGCTAAGAGCATGGTAATGGACATAGTAGTGGCTGACATCCCAGCTCGGTTCGGTATGCTGTTATCAAGATCATGGGGTACGAAAATCGAAGGGTCTATAAAGTTGGACCTAACCTATGCGACCATCCCTGTGTTTGGAGGCCAATAAAGTAGATTATAATGGGAAAAAAAAAATTTGAATATGGTCACTAAAGCCAATAATTCAGTAAATTTGCCAGTGTACAACAAAGAGGGTGAGTTTTCTTGTCTAATGCTTGAAGAAGACCAAGATTACTTGCAGGAGCCATCTTTTTGTCAAGTAAAGACTGAGCAGTCTTCAAGTAACGAAGAATGTGGGGTTTGGACCTTTCACTTTGACGGAGCCAACTCAAAGGAAGGGAATGGAGCTGGGATTCTCCTGATCTTGCCCGCTGGATAGCTAGTCCCACTTTCTTTCAAATTGGAATATGAAGCCATGAATAATGTGGCTGAATATGAAACATTGCTCCTGGGTCTAAAAACAGCAAAGAATATGAATATTCATAGCTTGAAGGTTTTGGGAGATTCAGAATTGGTGGTGAGACATGTAAGAAATCAATGCCAAGATAAGCACCCATGACTGACGGCTTACAGAAATGAGGTATGGGACTTGGTAGAGAATTTATTCTCAGCATTTAATATTCAATTCATGCCAAGAGACCAAAACAGAATGGCAGACTCTCTTGCAGTAGCTACAAGAAATTTTTGGCCGCCTCAAAATCCCCTCCTGAGGTACGAGATAGAGGTCCGTTACCCTCCTTCCATCCCTGACAATGTCAAACACTGGCAGGTGTTTGAAGATGAAGAGAAAGTGAAGAGATTCATGGAGATCGTTAGGGAATTTTCCAATTTGGTCATAGATGTTGGCGAGGAGGAGACTGAGGACCTTCCTCAGAATAAATGGCAGGATACCATGGTGCTACAGCTCAAAGGGAATGTAATACCCAGAGGACTAGTCCCTCTAGAGAGACTATTTGATAAGAATGATGTCCCAATCCGGCCAACTAAGTTTTTTGAATAAAATCAGGTAGATGACCTGAACCTCGGCACGGAGGCCGATCCCAAGATTGTGAAATTGTCTAATAAGGTACCCGAAGAATACAAAGAGAAATATCGGAAGTTATTTGAGACATATAAAGACATATTTTCCTGGTCCTATCAAGATTTGAAGACCTTTGATATTAGCATTATCCAGCACAATATTCCATTAAAAGGAGATGCTAAGCCACATAAACAGAAATTAAGATAGATTAATCCTTTACTCCTTCCCTCCATGGAAAAGGAGATCAAAAAAATGTTGAAGGCTAAAATCATTGTACCATTGAGGTATTTTGAATGGGTAGCAAACTTGGTCTCGGTTCGGAAAAAGAATGGGGAGATAAGACTGTGTGTTGACTTTTGGAACTTGAACAGAGCATCTCTAAAAGACAATTATTCGTTTCCAAATATGGACCATATATTGCAGAAGGTGTTAGGATCTTCATGAATTTCTATGATGGATGGCTTTTCCGGGTATAATCAAGTAGCAGTGCTTCCGAAGGACCAAAAGAAAACTGCATTCACTACTCCTTGGGAAACATTTATGTATGCGCAAATTCCGTTTGGATTGATCAATGCGGGGACTACATTTCAAAGGGCCATGGACATTTCTTTTGTGGGGGAACAATAAAAATTCGTGGTGGTGTACCTGGACGATATCACAGACTTCTCAAAGGACGATGCTGACCATATGGAACATTTGCGCAGAACCTTTGACAAGTGTCGCAGGTATGGATTTTCTTTAAACCCACAAAAATCTATGTTTGCTTTAGAAGAGGGTAAACTGTTGGGGCATATTGTAACAAAGACAAGGGTAAAATATGACCCGAAAATGGTAGAAGTCATAAATGGTATATCCTTGCCCAGAAACAAGAAAGAGGTCCAAGTTTTTCTTGGACATATCAACTTCTTGAGAAGATTCATACCGAACTATGCAGAGATAGTCCGGTATATAACTGAGATGCTGAAGAAGGATAACAAAGTAAGATGGACTACTGATTCGTGGGAAGCTTTTAACAAAATTAAAAATGCTTTTGCAAAAGCCCCAATATTGGCAGGACCGGATTATGCGAAACCCTTCATGATATTTTCGTTTGCATCTCCCCACACCGTCGCAACTGTATTATTGCAGAAAAATGACGAAGGTCATGAACAACCCATCGCCTTTTTCAGCCTAGTGCTTCGTGATGCTGAGCTAAAATATAATATCCTAGAGAAACAGGCTTATGCCTTGGTCAAATCCCTGAAGGCTTTTCGGATGTATGTATTGCAGTCAACTATAACTGCATTTGTACCCACAGCGGCTGTAAAAGACATCTTGATTCAGGGAGATAGTGAAGGAAAGAGAGGAAAATGGATAGCCAAGATACAGGAGTATGAGTTGGAAATACGCCCCACTAAGCTAATAAAGGGACAAGGATTAGCCAAGATCCTTTCCGAATCAAACTATCAGGCTTTGGGGATAAATTTTTCTATGGTGGCCAATGAAGAGCCTGAAAGAGTTGATGAGCAGTGCGGAATAGAAACCGCTATACAAAATACCCATATGAAGTACCTTCTCAGTGCATGGTACAAAGAAATTGTAGAATACCTCTTAACCCTTAGATGTCCTCCAAGCTACGGCAAGACAAAGTATAGAACGTTGAGGCTAAAATCTCAGAAGTTCATCATAGAAAATGGTCGTTTGTACTGGAGAGACCCATCAGGCATACTACTTTTATGTCTCACGGAAAATGAAGTAGAAGAAGTGATGGCAGAATTCCACGAGGGCATCTGTGGTGGCCACTACAGCTGGAGGGCCACAGCACACAAGATTTTGAAAGCAGGCTTTTTTTGGCCCAAACTTTTCGGAGATGTTTATACTTGGGTAAGGGCCTGTGAAAAATGTCAAAAATTTGCTAAAAGGCAGAAGTTTGCACCTTTTCCTATGATCCCGGTACATATAGAAGAACCTTTCGAACAATGAGTAATCGATTTCATTGGTGAAATTCATCCCGCATCAAGCAGGCAACACAAGTGGATACTAACAGCCACCGATTACTTCACTAAATGGGTAGAGGTCATGCCAGCAAGGAATGCTACAGACACAGTGGTGATCAAGTTTCTAGAAGATAACATTATCTCAAGGTTTGGCTGCCCTGCTAATATTGTCACAGATAATGTTCAGGCTTTTAAGTCTGTCAAATTTATCAATTTTTTCCAACAATATAATATTGTGTTAGGACAATCTATTGCATACTATCCATAGGGAAATGGATTGGCAGAATCCTCAAACAAAACACTAGTAAGGGCATTGAAAAAGGCCATAAATAAAAACCAAAAGAACTGGGATTCTCCGCTCAAGTTCGCGCTATGGGCAAACAGAATCACTAGTAAGAGGTCAATAAGAAAATCCCCGTATGAATTGTTCTATGGTAGAGCAGCGGTTTTCCCGATACAATTGGCCTTACTTGTGGCTAGGTTCATGTAGGATTTTCAAGAGGAACCAAACAATCTTACCAAAAGAATGAATCAGTTAGTAGAGCTGGAAGAGACTCGAAGTCGAGTAAATCAGAGGCTGACTGATTACCAAGAGAAAATGAAAGACCTGTTCCATCAGCACGCTAAAGATAAAGAGATGCAGGTCTGAGATTTGGTGCTAAGATGGGATATAAGAAGGGCTGAGAAAGGAAAGCATGGAAAGTTCTATCCTCTATGGTTCAAACCTTTCAAAATTGTTGAAGAGGGAGGAAACAACACTTTCAGACTGGAAAATTTGCAGGGTGATCTGCTCGAAGCCCCTGTGAATGGGAAATTCTTAAAACCCTTTTTCCAGTATTGATTCAGGCCGAAAGGTCTGCTGTATGATATTGTACATTATTCAGTTGCTTTTATTATGATGTTTGTTGTTTTGAGTTGTCATGAAGGAAGAAGAGAAGGCATCAAGGAGACTGTGTTCACAAGAAGAAGGTTAACAGATGGTCTGCGGAGTTCTCGACACGTTCGAGGACGAGCGTGTCATCCCCAAATGGAGCCAATGTTGTTATATCATTCACCACCGCCCTAAGAAACTTCAAAAGGGGATCACCCGAAGCATAAAGGGGTGAAATATTTAAAAGAGCGAGTGGGTCGATGCAAATGAAAATCCATATAAAAAAGGGGACAAGACACGATATATATTGTATCCTTCCGGTAAACTTTACACGAAGCAAAAGAAGATAAAGGTGCAAGACAGTTGGACAAAGTGGGACCCGCCCTTGCTCCAAGCAGTCAAAAGGAAGAAGGCAGCGCTAAGCATTTCCGGGGGGATCAAGGATGGCAGGGGGAAGGTGGAAGTTCACCCCCCCGCAATGATGGTGACGTAGCAACAGTGGGACTCGAGACAGATTTTCTGTGGGGTGATGGCCGCGAGCTTAGAGATGCTCCAAGACCCCGTCGAAATGCTTGGCGGACCCGACCATGGGGACACGTGGTGCTATGAATGCAACAATAAGGTAAGTCCTAGGACACCCGGTACACGACAAGTACCAGTATTTAACCTGGCACGTGGTATACACCTAACCAAACTCTAATAACCAATAACCAAATGCCACGTGTCCCAGTGTCGGCGTCCTTATGACGTCAGCCCCACAAGTGTCATCCTAGCCTCGTTTTTTGGGTAATCTAAAGCCATTTAACCTTACTCTGTGTTCACTGTGGTAAAATAATTTATTTTACGAGATAGTGTATTGCCAAAGCTTGAGCGCCCAGTACCAGGTCTACCAAGTCACTTTCAACTTCCCTACGTCGTTTTCTCCCAAAAATTTTCCTTACTGTGCAGGTATTCCGTCCCTCTTTCACTGTCTAAGTTTCCTTCCGCTTTTCATTTTTCATAATGGTCATGGGTAGAATCAAGATTAAGAAGTCGGAGCCTGAAACCCCCCAAGTTCGCAAGTCCAGGGCTGCTCCTAGACCTGAGCCATTCACAAACATGCAAGCCCACATTCGAGACCCACAATACCCTTTCTTCATCAGTAGCGTCAAATCTGACCTATTTAGGAAACATATAGAAAACAGGGATAGGTTCAGAGTTGTTTTTTCGGGATTATACCACCAAATTACTCCGCTCGTATACCCAGTTGTTGAATTGATATGCTGGCTCAGGGAAGCATAAGATATTTAGTATATCTCTCGAGATCATCAGGAAAGCCCTATGTTATCCTCCCAGTTCTAACTATATTAGTTTCACTGAAATGTCTTTATCTCATCAGTTTTCCAAGCTACCTTGGAGGGAGCAGAGAAATTTCATCGCTGTTATTTCCAACTCTCACCTTACATCTTTCCCGTCTTCAGACTCGGTGCCTCTGAATACATTTAAGGAAGACCTTCAGCCAACACTTGCTCTCATTGCAGGGTTTCTATGTATAGAAGGCGTTGAGCGAGTCTCGAAGGAATGTGTAGCCCTTTTATGGTTAATGTCACAATCAGGTGTTGTCTTGGATATCCCTGGTTTCTTGGCCTCCTCCATCCAAAACCAGTTTTTAGACCTCCCAGCCACCGACTATTTTCATTTATGTTCCATGGTGTTCTACCTCTTCCTTTTCCAGCAGGCTGATAAGTTCGAGGGTTTGGGTCTGGAAAATTTTCTAGGATAACTTCCCGACCAAAAAATTTCTTTGACTGGAACCCTGTAGTACATCAGTTGGCTAATGGGGTGGGTTATTCAAATTTCTTGAACGAATTCATGACAATAACTTATACTATTATTCACGACAACCCTCCGCCCAGGATTTTTCCTGAACAGAGGAACTGGCTACAGTTCAGCGAGGAAGAAAGCACAGGAGATTGGTACCTATTTGATGACTACACTAAGATCAGGGTCTACGATGCAGAGGTTTCCCCTTACAGATTTCCAGTTTTTCCCTCCATGCGCATTTTCACCTTGGAGTACCTCCGGCAGACCTTGAAGGTTGACCAACTCCACTTCCTCCCTACGAAAAAGGGGTTCATTCGTAAACTTCCTACAACCATTGGCCCCTTCATTGTTAACTCAAGGCATGCCCTCCCCATAGTGGAAAACCTGCTCAAAGGTATGGATTTAAGACAAGGGAAATCTTGGCCTTATGATCCAAAAGGCATAATCTCAAACAAGAGGAAGAAGATTAAATCAACTGCATATGCTCACGAAACTTGACCCTTCATCGAGTGGAGAGATAATCTTGATACCTGGCTTTTTCTTTCACAGATGGAGAGTGATTCATCTATGACATGGGAAAAATGAGACACCGCTTCAACACAAGAAGCAGGTAAGAAATAGGTTGAAGAAGCTAGAGTCACAGGAGAAGACTCTCCTCCCTCTAAAAGGCAAAGAACAAACGATGAAGAAGGTGTTGGGAAAGAGCCGCCGCTGGAAAAAGTAGCACTGTATGGAGAGTTAGACAAGGGAAAAGTGAGTTTCATGGTAAAATATGATGGTCCATCATCGTCTGATTTCTCAAAAGTTTCACAAGCCATTTCTGTAAACAGGTCTGAGGCGAGGAACGAAATGAAGGGGAAGAACAAAACTATCAGGGAGAAGCTTTGGTCAGAATTGGCGGGATATGTAGACAAATATCATATTCGTTTTTCCGTCGAGATTGACATGGATAAGGAACAATTTTTGATGGCCATGACTAAAGCGGTACTAAACCCAGAGGTTGGGACCACCAGCTACAGAGCTCTGGAGGTGGCTGTAAACATGTCACAAGTTCCCCCGATTGATAAATGAAATTTGTTCCAGTGTTTTGGTGACATGGTAAAGGATGAGGTTGTGAAGCTCTCTCTCACTCTAAGGAAGCTACAAACCAAGTACAACCAAGTGGTCGAGAACCTTAGAGTGGAGAATACTAATGCCCGGGCACTCTCAAATGACCTATGGAGTCTTCAAGTAATTGTGAAGGGAAAAGGGAACGATAAAGCAGATCCTCAGGGTCATGTCATCTCGGAGTTGCAAAAATAGGTTGCAGCCCTGAAGCATAAACTAAATATGCCTGGTTTTTAGCACGTGCAAACTGCTGAATTAGCCCAGATAGAAAAGGACAAGGCTGACCTAGCAGACTCCCTACCGAGGAGAAAGAAGAGAGGGCTAAAATTTCTAGCGAGATCCCTCTGTAGTAACTGTGTTATGGGATACACAGGCTATAAACAGAACCTCCTGGGAATTTCACTGACTTACTGACACTTACTTACTACTGGCAGACTTATATTTATGTAAATAACTGGGGACTGGGAATGACCTTCTGTAAATGCGCTCGGCTATCCCAACAAAAAAACATGTGGTTTCAATAGAAGTAAGTACAAGGTAGACTATACACTCTACCCTCCAGCAGAAGATGGATGAGTGGCAGAAAAGCTGGGGTGCACACCTATGCTCCAGACCACCTCCTGAAGGATCCAGTTCACTCTCAGAACAACTAACTACAGCACTGGCCGAACTTCAGGTAGCAAAGAAGCAGGTTCAGAGAGCACAACAGAAGATCCATGAGCTCGAGGCCCATCTCAAGGAAAATACCAAACTGGTAGCAGCTTTGCAAAAAGGGATAGAGGAGGCGAAGAAAGAGAGGTTGCAACAGGAAAATATGATCAAAGACCTGACGAGCCAGATCAATAGAAACATCACCCTCTTGGAGGCTCGACACTTGATCTGGACAGACATCATCATGGAGGTAAAGAAGCATTGGGCCTTTCTGACCTTAATTGAAGAAAATAAAGTCGTGGTTCGTCAATTCAGAAGAACTCTACATGAAGGGAATACAGACGCTTCAACTAAGGTTGAAAGTGCTAGAAGGTATATTTCCCTCCTAAATGATTTGAGCTCAGAATAATTGGCCAAATGGGGAATCAAGGATAGGTTCAAGGAGGCGGCAGAATGCCGGAGGGTGATGGAAAAGGAAGTTGTGCGCGACCTTGCACTGGGTAGTTTGGAAAGGATGGTGACAAGCTTGGGACAGTTTGAAACATAATGGACTGAACTGACACTCATCAACCTCCCATCATGCTGGGAGCCTACAAATGTTGTTCTTCAACCATTACCGGTATACGAGTGCAAACTGACAGAGTTGATGAATCAAACAGATACACCGTCTGAGAAGACCTCTCGGCTTAAGGCCGAAACAATAATTGCAGCACTCGGTAAAGAATTCTCTCTCCTCCATCAAGTTAAGCAACGATTTCCCACTCAAGTGATTTATTCCGAATTGACAGAAGTGCATGTTCTGGTCGACACTTTCATTGCAATACTTGGTCCTGCAGCTGACACCTGGCAGAGGTGTAGCGATCATACGAGTTCATCAGCCACCACATCTGCTTCTCTATCCACTTTGTCTGCCAGTAAGAAAGACAGCTCTTCTACAGCCACAATACTGCCTTCTCCAGCTGTAGCCCCGACTCCATCCCACTACCAACAATGTTAACTCATGATTAGGCCTACGTGGCCTCTTATTTTATTTTCTTTTCAGTTTCAATTTCAAGTGAAACACATATTTCACTCTTGCATTTTTACTTTTAGTTAGTAGGTTGTTGTGTTTCAATTAGAAATGGCTTTAAGCCCAAGTGTAAGATGATGGGAGGCGTTCTACCCCATCATCAATTTTGATTTTTGATTAAGACTTGAAACTGCATACAGGCATGCGGAAAAGATATTTTCCCAAAATATCTTTCCGCTTATAGCACTTGAAAATGTTATAAAAGCAGAGAGGAAAGACATATACAAGGTTCTAGATTTTCTAAAAGACTCACTAGCTCAAGCACTCTGTATGTGTATTTTTGTAGGAATTCGGTAATTGATATTGAAGATCCTATTGGGATTCAGTAATAGAGGATTTTACTGGAATTGGGGATTCCACTTGAGATGATTTACAATTTGTAACCCTTCTCCATGTTTTTAATATGAATGTTCATTTTGTATTTCTCAACACTTCTGGTGTCTAAATGTTCAGGAATGCGAGTGCTCCCATGTTTAAATGTGAATTTATCATAGCAGATACTCATATTTACTCATCTATATCACTTTAAATACATCTCGGGCATGACACTATATTCATTTCCACATCTCTTCCATCATTCTACTGGTAATAACTATTTGGATTCTTATCCTAGAATAATCCCAATTATAGTTAATATCTTATCTCATTTTCTGTCATAGTCTTCACTCATAACTTGACCACTGTACGTTCATTTCATGGTTGGCCCCCTTTACAGCATTATGTTTTAAAGCTATCTGATGCATTTACTTACTGAATTTCATATTCAGTCTCTACAGTTTCCTTCTTTGTTGTGATTACATTTAGAGTCTCAGTCCCATCTTTATCAAAGCAATTCATTAGTTTATAGTAGCATGAGAGCCCAATATTTTCAACTGCAATCGATTGAGTCATATGCTCCTTGCATTTATGATGTCCTAGGCACTGGTCTTTTACAACTCAAGGCTATCTCTAGGAGTGACAAAATTAGGAAAAGCCTTCATCAATATTTCTGCTACATGTTCATCTATCGAGACATACTCCAGCTTTACGACCCCATACTATACCAAGTTCCTAATGAAGTGGAACTTATTGTTGATTTGCTTCATCCTATAATGAAACACGCGATCTCCAAACATCTTGATGCATATTTTATTATCACAATTGATTATAGTAGGACTTAGAGAACTCTCTAACAAGTCTGTCAGAATCTTCCTTAACCATACAACCACCTTTCCTGCTTCATATGCAACAACATATTTAGCTTCAACACTACTTACGGCAGTGAGACCTTGCTTTCTACTCATCCATGATACCATAGCAGACCCCAGGCTAAAGCATCAACCGATATTACTTCTTCCATCGGACTCACTTCCACCCCATTAAGAATATGAGAAGCCAATTAGATTGACTTCCTTACTATTGTATTTTAGGTACTGGTGTATAGTACCACGAATATATATTAATATGTGTTTGGAAGCTATCTAGTGTTAATGACGAGGTTCCAACTGAAATTGACTAAGGATGTTCACGACATAGCATATATATGGCCCAGTGTTTACCAGATACATTAGGGAGCCCACCAACTTTCAATAGGAGGTAGGATCCATGAGACTTGATCCGGAACCTTGTAACTTCTTGAGATTGGGGATCATAGGAGTAGTCATGGGTTCGAAGTCCATCATTCCAAATTTTTGCAACATCTTGATGATGTGATTTTCTTGCCCCAATTATATCTCCCCAAGTTTCTTCCATGCTTCAAGACCTAGGTAGTAATGCATGAGTCCTAAATCCTTCATATAAAATTTGACTGCCAACATCTTCTTACATTCTTCAATTCTTTGCTCCATGCCTATGATGAATAAGTCATCAACATATAGTAGAATAATGACGGGCTCATTATTTACGACCTTGATGTGGAGATTTGGATCAACAATACCCTTAACGAGCCCATTCCTTAGGAGATATTCATCCATTCTCGCGTACCATGCCCTAGGAGATCGCTTCAAGCCATATAGGGCTTTATTGAGTTTGCAGACATGAGATTCCATGCTATTTACTTTGAAACCTTTGGGTTGTTAGATGTATACTTCCTCATCAATGGTCCCATTTATAAATGTGGTCTTCACATCCATTTGATGGATATTCCAACCCATTGTAGCATGCAATGAAACCACAGATCTAATGTTAGTATACCACGATGTAGGTGCAAAGGTTTCTTCATAATCTATTCCTTCATTTTGAGAGAATCCCCTTGCAATGAACCTTGTTTTGTACTTGTCTATGCTTCCATCAACATCATGCTTGATTTCGTAGATCCATTTGGATGTGACAACTTATTTGTCACTAGGTCTAGGAATGATTTCCCAAATCCCATTCCTCATAATGGATTGGTATTCTTCTTGCATCACCTTCTTCCAGACATCATGTTGAATAACATCTTCAAATGTAGATGGTTCATATTGAATGATATTTGTCATATATGCAGCATAGCCAGAGTATCTCTTTGGTCTTTTACTTTCCCTAAAGGTTACTATGGGAGCTTCATGTCCTTCGGCATCTTTTAGTGTATATTTTAACCAATTTTTCCTTTTCCTTGTGGTCGATATGATCATAGGTTGAATAGGATTACTCGGTCCTTCTTCTTCTTGATTTGTAATAGGATATTAATGATTTGGTTCTTCTTCTTCTAATATAGGAGTTCTTCATCATCGAAATCTATGCAAATATCTTTGGATTTATTGTAGGATTTTCTCTCATCAAATATGACATCTCTACTTACTTCGATTTTCCTTATTTATTTGATGTAGATTCTATATGCATTTGAGGAGAGACTATATCCAGCTTCTTTCGCTTGTCCTTTAGAACATGGATGTAGGAAAGGCTTCCAAAGATTCAGAGGTGATCCACACTTAGCTTCTTTCCTGTAAATGCTTCTTCAGGATTTATGTTCAAGAGAATTCTATTTGTATGTACACGGTTTTCATGGTTGTTTCTCCCCATAAGAAGTTTGGTTGGTCTTGGTCAAGGAGCATTATCTTAATGCCTTCTTCAATCAACCTATTCTTTCTTTCAGAAACTCCATTTTGTTCAGGATAGTAGGGAAAAATGAGCTCCATCCTAATTTTTGTGTCCTTACAATATGCAATCAGTTCCTTGGAAGTGTATTCCCCACCATTGTCGAATCTTAGAGTCTTTATCTTTATTTCGGTGAAGTTTTCAACTTTAGCTCGAAACTCCTTGAATTTCTCAAATACTTTGTCCTTTTTCTTGAGAAGATAGATCCATGTATTTCTAGAATGATCATCTATGAAAGTCACGTAATAGATGACCTCCAAGAGATTTATCAAACATGGGCCCACACACATCATAGTGAATAAGGTCCAAAATTTCTTTGGCCCTAGATTCACTATTTGGAAATGGATTTCTTGTATGCTTTCCCAATGAGTATCCCTTTCACACACCTTCATGCACTTCCTTTATATTGGGGATTTCATTAACCAATTGGTTAAGAGTGGGAATAAGCCTGTAGTGTAGATGACCATATCTTCTATTTCATAGCTCAATAGGGATAATTTCCATATGAACTAAATCTTGCGGAGATGGTGTAGTAACCCTAAACAAACTTCCTTCACGAACTCCAGTAACTCTAGCTTTGTCAATACTATATTATTTTCCCCAAACCAATACTTTTCCATCAACAAAATAATTTCTTTCTCCTTTATCTTCTAAACAAGAAATAGAAAGAAAATTATTTTTCAAACCTAGAAGATATAGCATGTTATTGAGGTGCAACTTCGATCCACTTTCTAATTCCATCGAGGATGATCCCAAACCTTTCACAGCATAGCTTTTTTTTTCACCTAATTCCATTGCATGAGAGGAAGATTCCATTGATAATGTATGAAATTTTTTACTTTCTCCTGTCATGTGCCTCGATGCTCCACTATCAATGATCCATGCATTGTCATCATGGAGAGATCATGTAAGGGTAGCCAAAAATCCTTAACTTTTGACTTTGATGAATAAGTAATGGATGAACTTATCGATCCATCTACTAGTAGTGTTGATACCCATCCTTATGTAGTACATCAAAGAGGGATAATCCATGCCAACAAAGTGATCTTCAATCCTTCTTGGCCTTAGCTTTGATATGTTGAAGAATCAATGCAGTTATATTAGGGTTTGATTCTTTGAACTTGAAATTACTTGTGAGTGTGTTGGCTTCTTTTTCTTCTTTATTATATTATATTTCATCAAGAAATTACCATATTATGTGTGTATGAAGATAAAAAAAATAAGACACGAGATATAGGCACTATGCTAGAGAAAACCCCCCCTTGTGGGGAAAATCCAGTCAAGATAATTCTTCCTTTCAATAGTATTCTTTGAGACTCTTCACCCTAGACATGAGCCAAACTTTCCCTCCACACCAATTCATCCTTCCAGATCTTTGATCCAGCAGCAACAACTTGTCCTCTAGAAACTTCGACTATGAAGCAGATTCAACAACAACAACAACATCAAAACTTAGAAGACTTCAATCTCCCAAGAGAGGGCACGAAATGCAGATATTCCTTCACCAAAATTTTGATTTTCTCTTCCGCTTGCTTCTAGACCCAACTCACACTCTTTTTTCCCTCTTCCCTCCACTTCACACTTTTTCCCTTGATGCAGTAAATATCAAACTTTCTTGAGAAGTGATGGTGAAAATGAATTCGATATCCTTGCTTTTATAGGCTCCAGGTGAGTTTGAATTTGTCCCTTTGAGGCCGACTTGATATCCTTAATGCCAACATAATGTGGAGGGATTTTAAACCATTTTTTACTAAAAAATAAACATAATTACATGATTCAAAATCCCGAGAAGGGTCAATATAAATCTGTAATAACTAACCTAGAAGTCCACAATGGGGAGTGTATACTAAATATGACCTAAGCATGAAACTCGTGCTTTAATAAGTCATTTAATAACAAAATAAATGTCAAATGATAATATAAAACATTTTGATAAGTAAAATAAATATAAATTATGAAGATCGAACCTAGTTACAATATTCAACATCATAAAAAATAATAAACAGTAGACAACACCATACAACAATGCAGAAATATAAAACAATGGACACAAATATTTTTAGGTGGAAAACCCCCTTCGGGTCAAAAACCACTAAATGCTTTGTAGTAATTGTATTCTCTCTTTTCAAAGAAAATAATTACATCAAGTTTTCAGCTACAACTAAAGGAGGCTCCAACCCCCTGATTTACAAGCTACAACCTATAGGACGTTACTACACCCTACTAACTTGCTGCAACCGGAAGGATGCCCCTACGCCTTGTGATTCAGGCCACAATTTGACGAGTGTCCCAACACTCTATTTACGATTTTTTATCAGAAGGATGCTTCATTACCCTAAAATTTCTCAGTCCCAGATGAAAGGATGCCACAATTCCCTATGAAGGCTATGCTTTGCCCTAACACCACCGTACCACCCTGAAGAGTTATCAAGCCATTACCTGAATGTGTCTCCAATCACCCTAAAGATTTGGTGGACCATGTTTCACATTTTTCACACTAGATTCCCTTATGATTTGAATCAATATAAAATTTTTATATAGAATATAATTATGTATTGTTAAAACTAACACCCGATCATTGCACATCACTTACCACTGCTCATCACTAACCACTGCACATAACGATCATTGTGCATCATTGTCATTTTTTATGATTTCATATCACTAACAACTTAACATCATTGTCACTACACTGCACTACTCATGAATGAATAGGCATCAAGAGCTCATAAATCAGTCATCACATTACGTTGTACTTCATTGTACCAAATTTCTCATAATGTTGTAAACATCTAACACTATTATAATGGCACAAACCTAGTTGCCTCGGTTCATCCTATGACTTACCTTCAAATCTCTCAAGCTAGGCCCAAAGAGGGCTACTAGAATATGTGTAAACATTTTTGCTCGAATATTCAATGCCATGTAGCCATCATTACCCATTGTAGTCATGTATGTCACTATCTAATGAGGTTATCATAAACCAACTGCAATATTGTTCATAATTGTTATCATATCAATGCATCACATAAAATAGATAAGCTTCAGCATGCTTGACCAGACCCAACACTACCAGTTTACTAAGTTAGGGTTAACACTAATTTTCAACTCAAAGTGTTAAGTCAAAGTCAAAACTATTCTCAACTCTAATTGTAAACTCACTATTTCAATATATGATTAAAGTCAATATGTCATGTCAAATTAATGTAATTTTCTCATTAATATGTCAAGTCAAAGTCAAGATACAATGTCAATGTGTCACTTGTTGTCCCATCAAGAGATATAGTCACAACAATTGTTAACGCTTTATCTCATATCACTGTCAATTCATTAGATATATAATGATTGTCATAGGCATAGTTCTACTGATTAAATGTTCCAAAAATTTTATATCAATTATCCAAATATTGTAGCTAACATGAGGTCACAGGTTATTTGCACATCTAAACTCAAGGAACTACTTTACTTCACTGTTGCACTTGTCTTACAAGGTCACTATGTCAATTCAACTATTTTCACAACCAAATGTCACTAACTGATATATCATAGTACCATTGTTTTCATATCAAATCATACTCACTATTAGATCTATTTATATATCAATGTGTAATCCAAAGGTCAATTTACTATCAATCTTTTTTATCTTTCTTGTTGTACGTAGATGGAATCGTTGATTGCTATCACTAGAGTATTAACAGTGAATGGCCTTATTGTTGTAGGTGGGAATATAGTCAACAAAGAATGAGAATGTTTTGTTGTTGTTGTTATCGTTGTAGTACTTAGTATTATTTTATTATTTCAAGGTCACATGACGTAAGTGTTATGGAATGATGATTATTTGTCACTGTAATTTGGTTTAGGATTCCAGTGAGATCTTAATGATTGTCTTAGTGCATTTGATATTGATACTCAAATGATGAACCCCTTACTACCACTGTCTTCTAGCAAGAAACAATGTCATATATTGACAATTGTAGGATCATTATGGATTTCACTTTTAAAATTCTAAACGGACTTTGTCTCATTAAGTTAAGCTAAATTCAATAGACTTTATGTAATATGCAGCCTTGATTTCATAAACTAAGTTCTGAGTCATTTTTTACATTGTTACTGTCATAGAGATGTCAATAAATTGTTTCCATCAAAAGCTTCCATCATCACAACAAAAAATACAAAGTAGGATGAGGTCAAGAGTTCTAAAGTGATTTCCTAAAACTTCAATTCATTGTTTCAAGAGTTAAAAGGTTGCTTTCAAGCCTTAGAAAATTACACCAAGTCTGGAGTTCCTAAGGTAACTTTGAGTTAGAAAGATTCCTAACCACGGGTCCTATTAGGGTCCTATAATAATAGGGATCATAATTTTGAATTGGCTATGTTTAGTCTTGTAATATTGTACATACCTTTGCATTTCTACAAATGTTTTCCCATATTATAATGAAAAGAGGGTATGTCCTAAAAGAATAATCAAAGGACCAAAAGTAAGAAAATAATAAAAAGATATAAGATATGAACCCCATAAAAAGAAACAAAAATAAATTCTGAAAGTGTTTCACATTCAAATGCCACTGCTCTTAATTTACTTTATGCAAATAAAATTGTGTGCAGCTTGTCCAAAATGCCACAATTCATGATGATTATACAGTATAATCTTGATCATTCATGGCTTTAAATTTCATGTTATAATAGTTAGTGAATAAATATCTGACCAAACCATTTAATCTTGGCACATTAGTAGTTATGTAGAGAATAAAAATTAGCTCATAAGTTTAATCTGATCCATTGGAAGATATAAGGTTAGAAATAACTTAGTTTGCTTATCAAAAGAAAATAAAAGGGTCAGCAAGCTCAAATGCACCCAATAGAGGAAATAAAAAATGTTAGGATGAATAAAAGGGTAGGAAGAGCACTTTTCAAAGATTATATAAGCCTCATTATGCTTATCCATTATCAAAAAAAATTTCTAACACCTTCCCCTTGCTAAATCCCTTTTTCTTCTCCTGGAAACCATTTCCCCTTGCTAAAATCTTGTTCCCTCTTCATTTCCCCCTTATCCTAACTTCCTTCCCCTCATAAAACCCTTCTCCCCTTTGAAATCCCTTTCCCCTTACTAAAATCCATTTCCCCTTATGAAAACCCTTTTCCCCTCCTAAAAACCCCTTTTCCCCTCTGAAAATCCCATTTCCTTTGCTAAAACCCCATTTTTCCCTTTAACTAACTCCACCTTTTCATTAAAATATAAAACCCACTTTTTCATAAGTCTAAAAGGCATAAATATATTAATTAGGCCCCACTTCCCTTTTATTTAATCCCCCCCCCCTCACTTAATATATTTCATAAACCCCCATTACATGTTACCCTCCGCATATCAATTACCCGACCCCACCTCTTTGAAAAGCCACAACTTCCACCTACCGCTCGATCTCCATTAATCAAATCCAACGGCCTCCAAACCCTTTCACACCCCACAATGTCTGACATTTAAAACCAATTGAGATTGTGATAGATGATTGAATCCGCCCACCTTGTGCTGATTGCTATTGTGTTTTATTGCCCCCCCCGCCCCCACTCCCAAACCACCAAACCACTTCTAAGGCATGTGATAGACCATGCAATAAACCATCAAACCACTTCCGTGCCCTGCGACAAACCACTGGAATTTCAAAATTATAAAAACTCGTTGCTTTACCGTTATTTTCCTATTCTCTGATTATTTGCGAAAGAGACCAAGAGCCATCACCAACCGGAATTAAAGCCCCTACTGCCGCCTGGACCCTTCTATGACCAAATTAACTATATTCCAAGTAATTATGAATAACTGACACCATTAAATAAGCTTATTAATTCATAATTGAGCCAAATTGATGGCTTCCCAAAGCATTCAAACAGTAAACCCTCTGCAACCACCCCTGATAGATGTCCACCACACTCCTTTGGTCGATAAGGACTTCAAAATTAATGACATTGTGACTGATAGCAACCTTTTGGAGCTCCATTGTTGGAGCCATGATAAATTTTTTGATCAAGCAAATGATATTCATCTATGGGAATCTAACTTAGCCAAAAACACATTTCCACAAACCTACCAATTCCCTGAACTCATCAGATTGTGCCAAATCAGCTATTTTCCAAATGAAAGAGCCATAGTCACCCCTAACCAAGAAATCATATTTACCATCACTACTAAATCTATTAATCAAATGCTACATATTCAATCACAACCTGATGGAGTGCCTTTCTCCATTAAGACCCTCACTGAGCTTTACTTGAAGCTAGATTTCCCTAAAAGGTTTCAAATCTTTCATACTTTCCTCCCTCAATCAATAGAAACCCCTAAAAACAACCCTCCATACTGTGCTACCATATTTTAAAAAAAAATAGACAATTTGTGACCATGATGTCCTGGATTTTAGGATATTTCACTGATGAGCATGTAGATGAATCCATCCTTGGTTTCCTTTCTATCTTTTTCCCAGATCAGCCTCCAGCTATAAATTTCAATTTTTCCCAATTCCTAGCAGATGCAATGCATGATCAACTGATCAAACTTCCAGAAGAAGGAGTCTTCAAATACTCCTCAGTGTTATTCCATTTGTTCATATATTTTCAATCAGAAAGGTTTGCAGTTAACCTACAAAAACTGGACACAGAGGGTAATCACCAGTCTGTTATCTTTTGGACATCCTTGATCAAAAAGGATTCCACTAAATTCAGTTTCAAATACTTTATTGATTCTTTTGTATATCCAGTAGTTAATATGCTTAGCAATTGCATTCAACCCAGAATCATTGAAGAAATCAAAAATGTGCTACAGCTATCAGATTAGAGCAAGACAAGAGACTGGTATTTATACTAGAATCACACAGAAATAAAATGTATGGAAGCCAACTAACCCCTTACAAATTTCCCAAATACCTCCCAATGAGGGTATTTTCTTTAAAGTACATCAGGCAGATCTTGAATTCTGATGAAAACAATTTCCTTTCATCCAAATAGAAAACTCAGTTCAAGATTAAAAATCAACTAGTGCCTTTTATATGCAACAGTAGAAATGTTGGAAAGGACGCAGAAAGATGTTTACAAGAGTTAAATTTCAATGGCAGTTTCAAATGGTCATATGAACCCTTGGGTGTCATAAACAAATTAAGATTTAAATTCAAATTGACCCCTTTCATTCATGATTCTAAGCTTGAAATTGAGAAATATTCCAACCAGTCAGAGTGGTTGGAAAACACTCTACAGGAGGTGGAGAAGTAGCTTGATACTAGTTTCATCCTGCATACTCCAGCCCCATAGGATAGAGATTCAAAAATGGCTAGAGAAGAAGGCTCTTATTCAACAGAAACTACATCTAATAGTCAATTCAAACTTATGTATAGAAAGAAAAAAAAGCTAAATCTAGTGATAGAGTAGGAAGAAACCATTGAAACATATATTGTTATCAGGGATGATGCACCTACAACACATTCATAAGAAACACCTTTGCCGTCAACTTCCAGTGCACAAATCATTCAAAAGCAAAAGAGTGTAGAAATTTCTGAATCTTTCACTTTATGCAAAAATTATTACTGTTAATCTGGTTATTCTCCTCCTACTTATGCAATTTATTAACTGAATAAATTCAAGTTAAAATCAAAGAAAAAAACATAACATATCTCTACCAATCGAGATCTAGAATAGGAACATGCACACATTGACAAAGTGACATAGTTATTTATGGACAAATAGTCCCCGAAAAAACCCAATGTAGGAAAGCCAGTCTCTGGCTACTGGAGGGTTCTATTATTAAGAATATTTCTGAATACACAAATATGGGTTCTAGATCTGGAAAACCTGATAGAGAAAACACTAGATCTACAACTCACTGGCTGATCTAGGGCCAAAATAATGACTGATACACACCCTCAAACAAGATTTACAGAACTCAACCAAGATTAGGTACTAGAAACCCCAACGATGTCCCTGAAGAGCTCTATGTCAGCCTCTGAAGTCCCTGAAAGCCTCTACATCAGCCTTGGAAGTCCTCCAAACCCTCAGTAATGGTCCGAAAGGGACTTCGTTACCCCAGACTGGGTGACGCATTCACTACGCTTCCCCTAAAGGGTCTCTGTGTAACCCGTGAGGGTTTCCTGTTGAAAATCATGTTGTCCTTGGAGAGAATATGATGTCCTTGTTGGTGTTGTTGATGCCTTCCTATGTGTTGTCCTTGAGTTGATCTCTGCCTCTTTTGTATTCTAGACCTCGGGATCATATCATCCCCTTGGTCTAAATTCCCCTCTCAGTAGCTGAAACACTTCTGAGTATTCTTAGCAAACCCTATCCTAAAATCTCAGCTTAGCTTCAATGCTCTGCCTCTATGTCTTAACAAATGACCCCAAGCCTTTCCTTTATACTTTTCTCGTTGAAAAATCAATGACCGTGATCAGATCTTGAATCAATGGCTAAGATTAAAAGAAATTTTGATCTATGTGACTCAAGACAATTTAATCACATGTTTAATTAAATTCACTTTATTTATTTAAGTTCCATAAGTTTTAACATAGGAAATACATTAAAATAATTAATTAATTTAATATCTCCTAAACAGATGAAATTTCCCAAACCAATTTTTGGGTCTTGTAGATCAAGTGTACTCTAGTCCCTCCACAAATTTTGGGAGCTAGAGCACAACTGATGCTACCCAAAATACACAAAATCTCAACACTCTGTCTTAGCATCAAGGATGTACTCTAGCAATACATCACACTTATGCATTACATGATTTTGGGTATTGGTTCTATGTTGTTGATTATTTTCCTGCTGCCACTCAACTCTGCACTGTTTCTTCCATTCTGTACTAATTCCCATGACTCTGCCACTACTTATGTGCTGAAACTCCCTCTCAATATGTTGCATTTGTGTTGCTCATCGCACTACCACTGCTGATCTGTTGCACTGCAACTTCAGTTGTTGAGAGAAACAACTAAATCTCCTGCCCAATATTTGACAAACAAGTCTGATGGGTTGCATCCTTATCATTGAAGCTCCATAGGCTACAGATCCGTGCTGGCATCTAAATAACGATGCATAGTGTTTCGGGGAATTAACACCCTAGAGGTTGGTTGGGATTCAACCTCCACAGAGCAGGGGCGTACTACTTAACAGAGACCCACACGATCATGCACATTCATAAAAACTACATAGAGCAGAATGAGAGGTTTACCCGTTGGTCCTACATTTGAAGTAGATCCACGTGGAGTTCAAACTCCCTGCAACCGTCCTTCCTCCTTAACCTGAAATGCAAGAAGAAACCAGCACAAAGGACAAGTTGTACAGTATATTTCTACTCTATATGTTAGTGTGATTCATATAAAACATTAAACAAATCATAATAAATGCATGTATAACAAATATTCTTCATACATTAAAGCATACACTAACACGTTTATTTCGGGAACAGCATGATACTTCTGCATTATAAATAGTATGTACAAAAGTAATCGTGGAGAGATCACCTGATCCTTCCAAGGCCTTCGCAGACCGTCGTCCGGATCCGTCCAGCCCTTGCCTCGCTAAGACTCCTTCCAAACTGGTGCATACGAGATAACATATAAGGGATGTGTATCTCAAGGAAACAAGGGTTTCCTACAATGAACTGGGAAAGTGCAGGAGGCACGGGGAATCAGACTTGGATAGGGAATACCAACAGAGTATAATATCAATAATTCTCTCTCTCTCATAGGCCATACACATGAGGGCTTTTTATAGTCCCTCCAAGTAGTTTCAGCAATTGGAAACAGTTGGCCACGGGCTGGGGTGGTTGAACTACCTGAGTAACCATCAACCCAGCGCGAAATTAGGGATTTTTATATATTTTTTAATCATTAAAATGGCATACGCGAAAAAGTCTAGCTGTACTCGCGTATACACGCGGAAAAACACGGGCATAGTCGCGTATGAAGGATTTTCCACTGTTTTTAAGTGAATTTGTCCAAGTCTGTAGGAATGGGTGCCCATAAAGCCATGTAGCAATCATGAATCATGTCAAGGTGAGAAATGATACTATAACAGATGCCCCCTAATATATGAGGTCAGAAGGGGTACATGATGGCCGAAATGTATTATGCACATAGAAAGAACTTCGCAAGGACAAGAGAGGACTTCACCAGATTTCAGCCTGCCAAAAACCAATGAAAGAAACCAGAGAGTCAACTCATGCTGAGGCGGGCATACCCATGCTCAATCAAAAATACATCATATATATAGAAAGTACTGAATAGATCCAACATGTATACAAGTATAACTGAACTGAAAGTACATAGTGAATCATCTGAGCAGGGCCCGTAAAGACAAGTCTGTATCAATGTCCAAGTATCACATATAGAAAGCCGATCAAAGATAGTGCAACTGGATGTCTGATCAAGTAACTGAATCTCCAAGTACCGGATCATAAGAGGCGGATCAAACGGTACAATCACGCAACTCGGGGACCAACATATAAGATGCTGCTGTGCTGAACTGCAACATATAAGGGTGGACGGCAACACTGGCAGAAACTGAAAGGACTGTCAACAGTGAACCGAGAAATGATGATACAACCCGAGGTCTTCACCGATCACAACGGCACAATTCTACACAATGGGAATAAATGAGCTGAAGTCGACCATGTGAGAAATCGTTGGATTACCGGGCAATGATGTTTCCCGTTAACCAACGCGAGACAACCCACCGATAATGAAAATGAGTGTCAAGGTGCCCCAGTACAATCTGACAAGTGCGAATGAATGAGTTGAAGTCGAACACTTGAAAGAATCTACCAATCAGGAGGCAATGATGAATCCCCACTGTCGATAGCGAAGAGTCTGCCACTGATGACTGCAAACCCTAAGGTACTGACAAAAAGACTCTAGACCTTATTCCCAGAGCAATGAGTCGGAGTCGATGGGAAAAGATCTGCCGGAAGGAAGGCATTAAGGCATCCCACATCAGTCCAGCGCGAGTGTAACCCGCAGGCCAAGATTTGGAAGGAATCGGACGAAGGAGAGTGATGGAACCAAAACCGAAGTACGCTTCCGACGTGCACAAGATGAAGCTAGCGCACGGAAGAAACCCTCTGAACCAACCAATAATGAAAGCTGACACAGAGGCGAGAAATCCACCGATAGGGTCAAATGGAAATCCAGGTACTGCACGAATCCCAAGTGTGATAATGTGTGCCGACGTCGAACACAGGGGAAACCACTCAGTCAAAGACCCATGATGATGATCAAATGCTGAGCACGAGGTCACCTATCAATGATGGAAATAGGCCCAAGGTGCGGCTCTAGGCTTGCTCTCATAGCAATGTGTCGTAGTCGATAAGAGACAAACCCGCCGGCAAGAAGTCAATGGGGACCTTCTCAAACCAGCACGAGCAGAAGATCAAAACATCTGATGTGATAGAACATGATACCGACAAGACCGGGAAGGCCGACTGAATAATGAGTCAAGAGACACCGCAGAATGGCCGACTCAGGCTAGACTTCCCTTGAACAAAAGCACGACTCTGTGATGACCATGGCAGTAAAAAGTGACACTGTATAAGTCTGTCTTGCAAGAGGCAAAACAAACTCTCCATATGATTGGAAGAGATAACCAACCGAGGGAGAACTGACAAGTGAAACATGGTAAAGGCTGAACCTAGGTCAAACTAGAACCATCCCAAATGAAGGAAATATATATAAGTATATGTGCTTTGTTCAAGGGCGACAAACTGACTCTGTACTGCCATCAAAATAACGAATATACATCCCGTTCCCGCTCTTTTTGTTATATTTAATTTTTTTGTGTCTTTTTCATAATAAGCCTGAAAAAGAATAAAAGAATGCTATGGTACAATGGATAGAACGAGTATCAAGAAAGCAGATGCACTAGTTCCGGGGATTGGAACAATCCTATGCTCAATGCAAGGTGGCGAAAACTAGTCAGTGATACTCAGAGGAATGTTCCATCCATGGGTACAAAGGTGTCAAGTCGTGATAGCTAAGTGCATGCAATGGTTAACTTGTACAGAAAGTCAAGGTCAAAAGTTGGCTTAAACATCGAGTCCAAATGAAGCCGGCTAAAGGCCAGGATAAACAAGTAGCCAATATGCAATGCAGTAATACAACTTAACGACACCAGGGATCCTCTAGGGTATAAGCCAGAAAAATGATAAGTGATGAAGGAGAAGAATGAAGCTTCAACACGAAAGACATGGCGGGACTAAAGAGGACTCCCGAGCCTACATAAAACGCAACATGGGCAACAAGTGATAGCGAGGAACTAACTAGGAAGCCCATGTAAAGGAAGGCTCTACCATCAAGTCATGATTAAATAATCGGCGAGTGAAATGGGTGTAATACTCATGACCTGATGGGATTGACCCTAAGGCAAGTGATCAGTATGGAGGCTAGAATGCAAGATGCAACGGAAAGTGATTCCCTAACCTATATGCCAGTGAAGATCATATACCTGCCGTGAAGAGTCTGAAATCATGGGTCAAAAACCGGGAAAAATCTCGAAATGGTCAAAATGTACCTGAAACATACCAAACTGGGCACTTCCAAGCAATCGAGTTATACAGCATAAGACAGATCGAAAAAATAAGCACAAGGAAATTTTTGCAAAAATTTTCAATTTTTTAGCCATAAATACACAAATTACCTCTCAATTGGTTCATTATTGCATAGCTGATTTGGAAAAAGAGCTCTGGAGCTAAAACTTGTTTCGTCAAATCAGCAACAACCGACCGTCGGAATTCAGTGAAACTTCAGGTAGGCTCCTTATTCATCCTGTTTAATCATTTTGTCCGTTTAAAAATTAAAATTAAGTGAATTTTTGCCTAGAAACCCTTCTTAAAAAATGTGTATCTGCGCATACGCGGGTTCAATGAAGTGGAGCCGCGTATACACGCGACTGTGCACAGAACAAGTCGCGTATGCGCAGGTCCATAACTCAAAAAGAAGTTTCTAATGCAAATTTTAATGAAATTTTTCAGGATGACTATCTCTTGGAGGGAACGCGAGCATAGTGCAATAGACCAAGAGGTCATGGAAGATCGCACAGCACAAAATGTCCTCCGAAACCGTGGATTATTCAAATTTTTCAAAATGCCCAATATGAAAAGTAATGTGAGATTGCTTGAAATGCTGGTAAATTATTGGGAACCGGATCAGGATTGCTTCATCATTGATCAAATGCCACTACGCATAGAAGTGGAAGATATATACTTCATCACTGGACTCTCCAGGAGGGGAGACCCAGTGGATCTGCATGGAAAGCCCCTGGGAGGGTTGACCGTGGAGGACTATGTCCAAATCTATTGCGTAGATAATTCCAAGAAAGTTGGCACACAGATTGCAATCAGAGATATCAGGGATTTGCACATAAAGATCCTCCTATTCACCATCGACAGAGTGGCAGGATCTGCCTCACTACACCAGGCGTCCAGGACGCACATGAGCATAGCTGTAGAGTGCTTAATTCATGTGTATGATTGGTGCACAGCCCTGCTACAGAACATGAAACAACAACTGACCTCCATTCGCCAAACAAAAACAAAACACTTTGGCTATGGAACCATTTTGACTACATTCTTCTTCGAGAGAGTTCCAACTTTGAGACCCAAAGTCATCTCAACTATCAGCAGCCCTCGGGACCCAAGAATTGCCCGTTGGGCAGACATGATGAAGAGACTGGGGGGCAGCGAGGTACCCCGAACTACCTGCGACGATGAGTTCTTCTTATGGTGGAGAGAACAGATCATCGCAGTAGATGACTACCCCTATGCCGGGATGGATTTCCGAGGAGATCCAGATCTAGTACTTCCACCCGGTGCAGCATGGGGAGCAGTCGGTAAGTTTTTTCAAAAATTTTAACTTATATGATTTTTTTGGATTTTCAAATATGTATGAAAATGAAAAACAAACATGTTTTTGGATTGGATTCATAATGACTGACAAATGAAAAATTATCATGTTTCAGATGTTGGACCAGTTCGTCCTGAGGGCCTAGCACGTCACAAGCGCCGCAGAGGTGAGGCGGAGACAGCGGATTCTGACAGGACACTCCAGGCCGTACAGAGAAACTTGGAGGGACTGACCCGCCAAATCCCTCTGGCTGCTGTGGAGGACTTGCCAGAAGCCGTCCAGAGACGGGTTGTAGGACTACCCCGGGACTGGGTTAGACTGTTCCGCCGTGTAGCCACTGCAGTGATGTTCTATAGGAACGCAACTTCTGGGCAGGGTCCTCAGGAGTAGACAGATTTTACATATTAGATGACTGTATATTCTTTTTTGAGACTGAACATGATGGGGCATAAGCCCAAGTTTTGTACGGCATTGATGGATCCAAATTTTGTAAAGTTTTTTGACATACTGATGATATATATACAGCGATATTTGATGTGATGTGATAAATGTATCAAATGTATGATGTTTTTGATGATTAGAATTTATTGTATTGAATGATTAATATGCCAATCTAAAGCTTGATTAGCTAATGAGTCAGCAAACCAATTGTCAGCTCGAGGAATATGAATGAATGTTAAAAATTGAAATGACCTTTGTAACAAACGCACCCTCAAGAACAATCGTAATAAAAATGGATCTCGTACCCGATAAGTGTTGTTCAACTACGACACCACCAGCTGGGAGTCCAAGAAAACTACCAACGAATCAACACCCAAAGATATTGCCTCCGAGAGTAGATGAATGACTGTAGTGTATTCTGCTATATTATTGGAAGCAGGACCAATGCAGACCCCTCTTGATACCAACAGCTGACCGGAAGGATAATGAAGCACCCAAGCCGCGGAAGCTAAGTTCCGGGTGTGTCTACTGGCACCATCGGCGAAACCAAAATGACTCATGACATCAACACAACCTGCCAAAGCAAATCAAAAACATCACCACCTCATCAAAAATCGAAAATCAAACAGATATGTACAAAGCAAAAAACTACTATATACAAAGCAAAATGCCAGGCCAAAGCCTAGGCATAATACTTCTTCAGATAGAGCCCATTTCGGGGCTCCGACAACTCGTTCCCTTCGAAGTCAACCAAGGTATACGCTCCTTTCTTAAGGACCTTTTTGACGATATAGGGGCCATACCACATCGACTTAAACTTCCCTGCCCCCAAAGCATCTTTTTCTTGGGCATAGACCAAAACAAGGTCACCTTCGGAAAAGATCCTAGGCTTAACTGCCTTATCGTACTGAACTTTGACTCTGTTTTTATGCGCTTCGTTCAACGTGGCGGCATCTCGACGTTGCTCATCAAGATGTTCCAGATGAAGAAGCCGCTCTGCCAGACTAGAAGTGTCAGGAAGAAGCTCAACAGCCAGTTTAAGGGAAGGAATCTCGCATTCAATGGGAAATACGGATTCCACCCCGTGGACTAATTGAAACGGAGTAAAGCCAGTTGCAGTTTTAACTGACGTCCTGTATGCCCAGAGTGCAGGATATAGCATAATGTGCCAGTTGGATCTATGTTTATCAATCGTCCGTTGAATAATTGTCTTCAAGGACTTATTCACGGCTTCCACCTGGCCATTGGCCTGAGGATAATATGGAGATGAATGCTCCTGCCGGAAACCCAATTTAAGAGCCAACTCAGCCATCATACTGTTCTGAAAGTGACTGCCATGGTCAGTGACAATCTCTCTCGGTATACCGAAACGAGCGATGACTTGGTTGAAGAAGAAAAGAGCTGCAGTCTCACCATCGTTCCCAAAAGTAGGCATAGCTTCGACCCACTTCGTAAAGTAGTCTACTGCTACGATAATGTACTTGTGACCTTTTGTCGAAGGCGGGTTACAAGTAGTATAATCCATACCCCACTTTGTGAAGGGTCCAACAGTAACGACTGGAAAAAGCGGAGCTGGATGAGCGCGCATTTTTCGAGTATACACTTGACAAGGATGACACTTCTTGACCGATTCAATACAATCTTTGAAAATCGAGGGCCAGAAGTAGCCAGCACGCAAAATCTTTTGGGCTGTAGCAAGCCCTGATAAATGAACCCCACAAGCTCCACCGTGAGAATCATTGAGCACAGCCTCAGCTTCTTCGAAAGTTAAGCAGCGTCTTAGGATTGAATCAACCCCTCGACGGTACAAAGCATCACCAATAATCAGATAACTTTTAGCTAAGTGACGCAGCTTGCGACGCTCATCTTTCGAAAAATAAGAGGGAAACTTCGCAGTCTGGAGATACACAATGATATCCCCATACCAAAGATCTTGTGGAGAGATTAGAAATAAGTGTTCGTCCGGAAAGGACTCATCATAGATCATCTCCTCTCCACAAGGCAACTCGGAGATCAATTCCGCAAAGACTAATGACTTCTTGGATTTGGCAGACATGAACTCTAGATTCGACTGTATCATAACTATCTATTATATCATTTCCAATCACTGGTCAAGCCGAGGACAAATCAAATGGATTAGCAAATTTGCTAAGACATAAGTTTTGCGAAGAATAATATAATGTCGAGTCGTCAGACAAAGATGGATCGTCGTTATGCTAATTTTTCTATCGGTGTATCATAGCTCAAAGTCCTGTCAGTCCTCGACTAAGGTAGTAACAACATTCTCAAATTTTCAGCACAACATGACCTAATCCGTAACCATACCAATGGTAGATTCTGTTGTTGCCAGATACAAAATAAAATCTCTGCTATAATCAGGTGGACTCAGTAAAGGAGCAGAGGTCAATGCCTTTTTCAAAGAATCGAATGAGCATTGAGTGTAGTCGTCCCAAAGAAAAGGAACTCCTTTCTTCAACAATCTCATATATCCCTTTGTAATCTCAGCATAGTTAACGATAAACCTCCGAAGAAAGTTAGACGTCCCTTGGAGACTTTGAAGCTGACGAATTGAAGACGGGGGAGGCAACCGAAGTATTGCCTCAACCTTGAAGGGATCTACCCTTATCCCTTCCCTAGACACAATAAATCCCAACAGCCGACCGGATGTAACCACGAAAACGCACTTGTTCGGATTCAATCGAATTTTATAAAAACGACATCTTTCAAATATTTTCCGGAGGTGACCAGGATGATCCATCCTCTTTCGAGAATAAGCAGCTAGATCATCTAAGTATGCCTCGATAATCTTCTTGATGTCGTGGAAGGCGTAAGACATGGCCCGCTGAAAGGTAGCTCCAGCATTTTTAAGACCAAAAGGCATTTTCTTATATGCAAACGTACCCCAGGGACAAATAAATGCGGTCTTATGTTGATCTTCTCGACGGATAGTAATTTGATTATAACCAGAGAAACCGTCCATGAAGGAGAAAATCTCGTTACCGACACACTCGTCAATAATCTGATCGATGAAAGGTGTGGGTTAATTATCTTTAGACACGCCTTATTCGTGTCTCAAATCGAGGACACTCGACCTGCTTCCTTGCTTTTTATCAACTGGAACGGGCCGAAACTCATTCAAGAAGAGGAACTGGAAAATGGATCCGCTTGGCAAAGCCACAAATACCATGGTCACAGCTTCTTCCAGATTAACGTGGACGGTTTTTTCTCGGATCGATTAGCGTTTTCATACGCCTTGATCTCATGCTGGACGATAGATGGGTCTATGCCAGGCATTTCCTCATAAGACCAAGCAAAAACATCCCTATACTCTTTGAAGAGCTCGGTATAGATTTGAACTTCTTCACGGGAACATTCAGCTCCAATGAAAACGTTCTCGATAATGTTGGGATTCCTGGAGATGTTCACCGGGATAGTCGGAGAGATCACAGCCATGTTCCCTTCAGCATAAACCTGTGCTGGTGCTAAGGGGCTCAAGACCGGGTGAACAGGTCCAGGAGACTGAGGACTTGGAAAACTAGCTTCGACTTCGCTCAAGTCAGGTAGGAAGTAAGACCGATGATGCAAGTCATCCCACGGCCTCTCTATACCTGTCATTGCTTCCAGGATGGCCTCTTCAGATGGAAGAGTGGTATCTAGACAATCCTGGGCAGAAGAAGAAGTAAGCGTCCAAGCCGGAGCCACATCACCATCCAACTCTTCCGGCAAAAGAGGAGCTGGATCAGACTCTGCAGTGTCAACAACAGACTGATATGCAATCTCAGCTGCAGAAATCGGGAATGCCATTCCACCCACTTGCCCTTCTTCCAATGTGGCAGTTGGAGAAGGTAAGGTCCAAGGGTCCGAAAAATAATGAGTTCGAAAGAACTCTCTTCAAAGGGGAGCCTTGGAGGATGAAATAGCATTAATAGACACCTTAGGAGGAGGAAGATCAAAAGAACCCATCAGGGAAGAATACATTCCAACTCCCAAATTCTCGACAGGCGCCTTGGTATTATCCAACTTAGGAACAGATGAGTCAGAAGGCGCATCCAGGTCTACAGGAGGACAGTCCAGTTGATCCACCGTGACTATCCTCCCTTCGTGGGGGAAACATACAATTCAAAATAATAAGGATGGAATGGCATCCATCTCATATATCCAGTTCCTCCCCAGCAGAAGGTTGTAGTCCAAGGCTGCATCTACTACCTCAACTTCTATGTTAACGGTTTTGCCCCCAACACAGATGGGCAAAGCCGGGACAATACCATGGGGTCTGTGAGAATGACCATCGAATGCAGTAAGAATAGTGCTAGACGACGCATATTTTGGAGATCCAAGTGTCTTCCAACATGCAAAAGACATCACGCAAGTAGAAGCACCCTCATCAACAACCGTGCGAAAGATGTTAGTCTTCCGATACGATGATTTAATATGGAAGGCCATGTGATGAGGAAGTCTCTTCTTAAAATTCTTCATATCAAAGGTAATCAGAAGAGAATTTTTCAGATCAATAGCCCCAATGGCAGTGAGCAAAGCACTGCGCTGAGCCGGACAAGACTGGAGTACCTCTAAGGCAGACATAGCACAAGGACTCTGCGCCAGATCTTCTACAATTGAGTAGTTCTGGGCAGCCTTCATGTTCGGATTAATCATTGACCGTTTAGAGGATGCCTTCGGAATCCGAGGCATAGACTCGACAGTTGGCTTCGTGATGTGAAGCGGCTCAGTAGCATCAGGAACTTCCTTAGCTTTCGAAGATTCCTCTCCGCCATAATCACGGGATCTCGTAGCGACATCCACGTGAGCACTCATCATAAAGATATTCGATGGAACTTCCCCTTCCTGAGCACCTCCAGAGGAAGCCCCAATATTTTGGTTCGTGCCAGCAATTAATTGCTTCCCTTGGGGAAAAGGGTTTGTTAGGACAGCCTGGGAACTAGAAGAACCCTGCTGAGATAACAGGCGCTGAGCATCCTGAATTTTCGGGCAAAGGTGTGTGAGATGATCTCCAGCACAAAGCTTGCACGGAAATTTTACTTTTTTTTTCTCCTTTTGCCCTTCACCAACACGCTCGTTGGTTTTATTTGCATTGCCCTTCCCATCCTTGCCCTTCTTCTTGTTATTACGTCCCTTCTTCTTCCCATCGGACTGTTGATTTCCTTTGGGTTCAGAAGATTGGACAACATTAATGGACAAAGACTGGGAAGGTGATGAATCAGCAGGCACAGCCTGACCAGAAGAAGCAGATTGTAAAGACAACTGCTGCAATTGAGAAAGCAGGCTGGCTGCACTACTACCGACCGATCCGACAAGTCCGTCACCATGCGGACCAGGTTTAGGTTTCGATAGATCCAATTTGGAGCGAGGAGCATTAGGCAAATACTTGTAAAGCATGCCAGACAGAGAATAGATCAACTCTAACTGCTGGGCCCTAAAGATGGCCTGCTCCTCGGAATATACCCCTGACATGGATACATCCTTTGAAATATCTGACTGAAGCGATTTCAAAAACAACTCGAGAAGGAACTCACCTGGAATATGGGCTTTGATAAGCCTCTTCCTTCTCCTCCATTCCTGAATATGATCAGAAATGTGAGTTGCCTCATCTTGCTTAAAATTAGCCAGGAGTTCGGTCCCAGCCTCATATCTGAGAGGCAACTGGAAATGGTTAAGAAAAGTGATAGCCAGTTCTCCAAATGTGGCGAAACTGCCCCCAGTGAGCTCTATATACCACTTTGCGGCATTTCCAGTTAAGGTGCGCTGAAATAATCTCAATCTAATCGAGTCGTCGATCAGAGAGTTTGAAGAGCACCATAAGTGGAAAGTGGTGATGTGATCTGCCGGATGTTCACCATTCTTGCCTTCAAACTTAGGAATGTCTGAAGGAAGTTTGGTTGGAACCGGAGGCCACCCCGGACTGTATCGAATCGGGTCATTAGTTAACTTCGCCAAGTCTGGCAAGTTTAACGTTGCCAGAAATGGTAATCGAGGTGGAGCCTGAGAATTCCATCCTTGATGGGATGGATTTCCAACATTCTGAAAAGAATAGCCTAGATTTGATGAGGCACCAGGCTGCCAGAAAGGACCCGTAGAAAACGGAGAAGAACCTCCTCCCCACGCCGAGTTACCATAACCCAGGCTAGTTCCCCCCGCTGAAGTATTGATTGAAGAGGAAAGCCCCTGGTAGGGGTTCCATGCATTAGATAGAGGGGAAAAAGACTGATAAGCACTCGATGCAGGGAAAGAAGCATTCCCTGGATGACTCGCGATGAACTGATTCCCTGCCCCCGACGTTGCAAACATAGGATTCCACCCCATAAAAGCAGTCGAACTTGGCCCCTGAGCCCAAGGATTGAAACTTTGGGTCTGGGACGTAAAAGGAAACGACCCTAAAGAAGGATTGGGACTAGGAATATGCCCAGCCCCAAAGGGGAAACCCTGAAAAGAAGCTGATCCACTAGCCATGTTGGACATGGGCGTAGATCCAGCTGCACCGGCGGTAAAGGAAAAAGAGGGATTTCCAGCAATGGACATCCCTGAAACAAAGGGACCAGATTGAGAAGCATATGCTTGGTTGAACCCAGAGCCAAACATAGCAGTGCTAGAAGCACTCGAAGATAGAGCAAGAGTGCCCCCTGCCTCGACAGAAGCAGGGGTCTGAATGCCCGCAGCACTCACGGTAGAAGCCGCGTTCCCAGTCGTGGCCATCGAAAGATAAGAAAGACAAGGAAGATCCGGCGGTCTCTCAGACTCCGGTCCGATGTACTCTATAACAAACGGATGATCAAGAGGAAGAGGAGATGGACCTGTAGCCGCAGGCTCAGGTATATCTTCTATCTGAAAATCTTCCTCCTAAGGAAACAATACTGCAGAGCGAACGTCCTCTCTTAACCCGACACCATTCCGCCAATGAAACCTTCGCACCTTAGTGGAGATCTCTCTCCACAAGGTCGACTCCCACAGAAAACCACCTGCTAAATCACTCCTACGCCTTCTCGAAGAAGGCTCTGGACTCTCGGGAGATAACCCCCAGATTCTCCTCGATCGTCGAGGCGCTTGATCAGCCACTTTTATAGATTTTAAATTAGACTCAAAAAAGTGAAAATCTAGGCAAGCTAGAGCAAAGAGCACTCACTAAAATAAAAATCCCTGAGATACAGTCAAGCAAACAGCCTCCAAGTATTTCCGCTCCGGGTGATGAGGACCGGACACCAAAATACAGGAAAGCGAAGTATAGGACCTCCCGAAAGCAGTCTGGGATGATTAGGGCCCAAAACAACTAGCGAAGGTATCAGAAACAGTTACGCCGACCTCCTAACGACAGCCTTTGCCGGGTCAAGCACCCAAGCTTCGCAAGGGCACCCCCCAGAAGTACTGCTGAAAGTGATGCGACGTCTGCCTCAGGTACCACGGGTATTCCCCCCCGCAGTCACCCGTGTGGAACCTAGGAACAGCAACTATGGACACCAATCCGTATCAGAAGCTGGGCGGAACGGTCTTGAGGTTAGATTCAGCTAATCGGAGGGGGGGTATCCCTCTTCTTAACCTTCACTTCCCCTCGCGCTTGACTCTCGGATGAGAGCTTTCCCAGTCCACCTCACGGAGTTGGATTTCCCTCAATTAATAAACTTCTATGTTTGTTTGAGCGGCCTTGGAGAGTTAACTCTCCTCTCTCCTATTCCAAGGCCCTACAACCTAGCTAGTTGGTGATTGACACTTAATAAAACTTGCTAGTTGATTTTAGATTAAATCGCTTATTTTAAGGGTTGTTGTATTAAGTCACAAGGATATGGAGTTGAAACCAATGATGTTCTGACGCAAAAGAAATTAATAAAAACCTGACTACATGCACATGCAGTTCTTTGTCTTTCGATGAAGAGCAATTTCTATATAAGTTCTACGAGACTAAAAATGTATTTTTCTTTTCGAATTACAAACTCACACTCACAAAAACTAAGAAGCTAACTAAATGATTCAATGCACCTAATGCAAATGACCACTAGCATGTAAATTCTAAGATGCAAAAGTCTCTTGAAACAAGGTGAAATTTCCCAAAAAGGCTCCTTCAGTTTTAACTCATCTTTTGTTATCCAAAAAGCCAATTCTTGGAAACAAGAACTCTTAGTATAAGACAACAAAAATACTCGACAAGAAGAAGAAGAAATCAAAAGACCACCTCTCCTCAAAATCAAGCTGAAAACTAGAAGCAAGAAACTTCACTAAAGTCTCAAAAGATGAAGCCAAACGAAAATGAAAAACGCAAGAACAAAAACAAAAACAAGAAACAATGTTTTTTGAGTTTTTGATATGCAAAAACAAAAAGCAAAACAAATGTTTTTTGGGCTTTTTAGTTTTATAAAACAAGAGCTTCAAAAAAAAACCAAGAACAATTATCCCAATCCAAGCCAAAACGAGACCGAATTTCAAGCATAAACTTCAACTATGCCCCCAAACCTTATAAAGCTAATGATAGCAAGATCAATAAGAGCAATGGAAGACTAAAAACTCAATCAAACAGCCAAGAGAAATAGTGCAAATTCGTTGCAACACAAAACTCCAAAGAAACAAGAAAAGTTCTTCGAAAATTGCAACGAAACCCTAGCCTATGAAACCCAAGAAAACCAATCGAAAACAAAGCAAAGAACGCAATGCAAAGCACAACACAAAGATAGGAGCGAGTCAGTGAGCAGAAGCTCTCTGTTCTGATAAAGCAGAACAGCCAAGAACACTCAGAAAGCGATCTTGGAACTCAATCCAGGAGTGCTAGCACCAACAAGAACACTTCGCCAAAAAGATCAGTTTTCGGACAAACGAAAGAGAACCAAGACTTGAAACCACTTCTGTCACACTCCAGTAAGTACAGAGACTCTGCAGACACAGGCCTCCACAGCCAGAAAAGACCAAAAACACCAGAATCTTGAAATTTCAAATTCAGCCCAGGTATACGCGACCTTGCAGTTATGCAACAGGCGTGTATACGCGTCTGTGTTGAGGGAAACCCGCGTATACGCGGTTCCTTCTACACAAACTCGCGGGTATACGCGACTGTGTGCAAGAAAAAAGGCGTATACAAAGAAAGATAATGAAAAACAAAAATTACAAGCCTGGGAAAGATATCAAAGCTTCAGACTGACTGCAAGAAAGCAAACTGGACTGTAAAAGACAGAAAAAACTGTTGGCAACCTACCAAACAGCTGAAACAACCCAACAGGAGAATCACAAAAATGTTATCCCCAGTGGATTTATTGAATATGCTTATCATAAGGTGTTGAGTTGTAAAACCGCCAAAAATGTATGGGACAAGCTTGAGAATATATATGCAAGTGACTCAAATGTCAAAGAAGCAAAGATTCAAATCTACAAAGCAAAATTTGAGCAACTCAGAATGAAAGAAGATTGCAACATTGTTGCATAATTCCAATATGTTGATGAAATAACCAATACTCTGGAAGGATTAGGAGAACCAACTGACGAGAAGACTATTATATGGAAGATTCTTAAAACGTTGCCAGGGAGATTCAACCCAAAGGTATCGGTCTTAGAATACAGTGCAAATATGGACAAACTCAGCAAAGAGGAATTACATGGAGTTCTCATAGCATATGAAATGAGACTTGATGAAAAAGAGGGTACTTCAAATCTAGAAACTGTGTTTGTTGTATCTAAGAAAACCAATAAGGAAAAAAAACCTTCCATTGAAATGACATGCACCTGCAAGTGTGAAGAAAAGGCAGATGATGGAGAAGGTATTTCAGATGAATAATATGCTTACTTTACGAGAAAACTAAAAACTGGTAAGGGAAAATTCAAATGTAAACTTCCATTGATATGTTTCGGTTGTGGTGAGGTTGGGAATTTCGCAGCAAAATGTCCGAACAAAAGTGATGGAAACTAAAAAGGAAAGAAAGGCTGTAAGAAATTCAACAAGCAAGGCAAAAAGAAAGGATCCAAAAGGAACTTTCTCTCTAAAGAAGATAGTTCATCATCCGATGAAGAAAGTGATAGCAAAGAAGAAGCCAATGAGAAAGTATTGTTTATGGCCAAGCACAATAAACAAGATGTATCAAACAATGAAGAAGAAGGGTTGACCATAGAATAATTTTATGAGGAGGCAATCAAGCTTATAAAATAGCTCAATGCTGAGAAGATCTGTTCCAATACTCTTGAAGAACAAGTTCAAGGTCTCAAAATTGAATTTGAAGAACACAAATGTATTGAAGAGTCACTTCAAAAGAAGTTGGAAGAAAGCAACCAAGAAAGGGAAGCATTAGAAGCCGAAGTAGTCTCGCTGCGTAAGGAAGTGAAGAAGGGAAAAACTATCCAAAACTATGCCAATAGCTCAAGGGCATTGGAAGAACTCATCAACAATCAACGATCTTACAACGACAGAACTGGCCTTGGTTACAAAGAAGAAGAAGCAGGACCTTCTACAACAAAATACAATGAACGTATGAGATCTGACATACATGTAGACTTCATTGGACAAGATTCGCAAGCACATCCTTGGAAGACGATTCCTCGACGAATATTTCCATCCAGGTACTAACATATTTTTCATGGCTATTGTTATTCATGTGGAAAATTTGGTCATAAAGCTGTAGAATGTCGCACATACCCTAGGAACCAATACAATTCCAATAGATCCTTCAAATATAAACCTCCCAAGGCTCAACAAAACATCAATAGATTTGAACATTTAAGAAATAATATGGAATGCTACAAATGTCAGAACTTTGGACACATAGCCAGAGACTGCAGACTTGAAAATCCTCCAGAAGAATCTTCAAAGCCACAGAATAAACGAACATGGAAGAAGAAGAAGACTGATAATTGTGCTTTCACTCTCAAGGCTAAAAACAACAAAGATGTGTGGTATGTTGACAACGGTTGCTCAACGCATATGACTAGAGATAGAAGGAAATTTGTATCTCTGAAAGAGAAGAAGGATGAAATCGTATCCTTTGGAAATGATGGATCTTAAAATGTTATAGGATCAGGTACCGTCACTCTCGGAAGCAAAGATGGTATAGCCAAGAATGTTCTATTGGTTGAAAACATGAATCACAATTTGCTCAGTGTTGGACAAATGTGTGATCAAGGACACACAATGCTATTCAACTCCATAAAATGTGAAAACAGGAAAGGCAGGTATGGTAAAATTGTGGCTACAACAAGTCAAGCTCCAAATGACATATATGTTCTAGATGAAGCAATTAAAGCATGTCTACTAGCTAAAGAAGATGAAAGCTCATTATGGCACAAACGAATGGGTCACATAAACTTTGACAATCTTTTCAGGATAAGCAAAAATGAAGCAGTACAAGAAATGCCGAAAATCTCAAAACCTTCCAACACACTATGTGAGGCCTATCGGCATGGCAAGCAGACAAAGGTCCAATTTAAAACAAAATAACACTTTGCATCACATCCATTGGAATTGATACATACTGATCTATGTGGTCCTGTGAGGACAAAAGGCTTAGATGGAGAATTATATTTCATGTTAATGATAGATGACTATACCAGGATGACAGCCATTAGTTTCCTAAAGAAAAAATTTGAAGCATTTGAGTGCTTTAAGATCTACAAGGAGTTGGTTGAAAATGAAACTGAATTGAAAATAAAGTGTCTAAGATCAGATAATGGTGGATAATTCACTTCCAAATTATTTCAGCAATACTGTGACGAAAATGGAATAAAAAGAAAATTTTCAACAGCACGAACACCTCAACAAAATGGAGTTGCTGAAAGAAAGAACAGAACCATACAGGAAATGGGTAGAACAATGTTGAAGGACTCAAAATTGGATGAAAAACTCTAGGTTCAAGCAATTGATACGACAGTCTTCATTATCAACAGAAGTCTTCTCAGAAATAATTGCAACAAGACTCCATATGAATTATGGAAAGGAAAACCAGCTAATGTAAAATATTTCAAAAGAGAAGATCAAAATTTGGGTAAGTTTGAATCACATGTTGATGAAGGTATCTTTGTTGGTTACTCATGCAAAAGAAAGGCCTATAAATTTTATAATCTAAGATGAAAACAGATAGTGGAGATCATAAATGTTACATTTGACGAAGATGGTGTTCTAGCGAATAATGATGAGGATCTAGAATCTTTGAAACTTGAGACAGAGGCTGAAAAATACATAGATAAAATTATAGAACAAGAAGCAACTATCAACGAGGAAGAAGTAAACAATCATCATCAAGATATGCCAAAACAACAACAACAAGCTCCTCCAAGGAGAACAAAATAATGGATTCAAAATAACCATCCATCAAATCAAATCATTGCTGACATAAATGAAGGTCGACAGCTTCGTTCATCACAACAAGCTCACATTGCTTTCCTAGCAACCTTTGAGCCTAGTAGTTTTGAGGAAGCCAGCCAGAATGCAGCTATGAATGAAGAATTGGATCAAATTGAGAAGAATAACACCTGGGAATTAGTTCCATGACCAAAAGATAAAAATGTCATTGGGACTAAATGGGTGTTCAGGAACAAATTGAATGAAGATGGGCAGGTTACCAGAAACAAAGCAAGATTGGCTTGCAAAGGCTATGTACAAGTGGAAGGAATTGATTTCGACGAAACATTTGCACCAGTTGCCATAATGGAAGCCATCCGAATGTTTCTCGCCTATGCATGTTCAAGAAAAATCAAAGTCTACCAAATGGATGTTAAGTCAACATTTCTGAATGGAGAATTAGAAGAAGAAGTTTACATCGAACAACCTGAAGGTTTTCTACTATCAAAAAAGAAGACTATGTTTGCAGGTTAAAGAAGGCTCTATATGGTCTCAAGCAAGCTCCTAGAGCATGGTATGCTCGTCTTGATGGATATATAGGTCAACAAGGGTTCAAGAAAGGTACTGTTGAAAGAAATCTTAATGTACAAATAAATAAAGATAATTTAACAATCGTTGAGGTATATGTGGATGATAAAATATTTGGTAGCAATGATGATCGACTAAGTAAGAACTTTTCTACAAAGATTCAAAGTGAGTTCGAGATGTCTTTACTTGGTGAGCTGACATACTTCTTAAGGCTTCAAATATCTCAGCAAGAGAAAGGAATATTTATATGTCAAGCCAAGTACATCAAGGGAATGCTCAAGAAATTCAAAATGGAAGATTGCAAGCCTATCCTTACTCCGATGGTAACAGGTTGCAAATTAAGCATAGACGACTCATCTAAGGATTTGGATCAGAGGTTGTACATATCTATGATTGGTAGTCCTCTATATGTAACAGCCTCTCAGCCAAATGTTATGCAAGCAGTTGGACAAGCAGCACCAAAAGAATCACATATTATTGCCGTCAAAAGAATTCTTTGATATCTAAAGGGCACATAAGAATATGGCTTGTAGTATCCCAAGGGTAACAATCTCATTGTTCAAGCCTTTACAGATTCAGATTGGGCAGGAAGCGTTGATGATCGTAAGAGTACTAGTGGAGCAACATTCTATCTAGGTGGTTGTCTCATTTCATGGTTGAGAAAAAAACAAACCTCAATCTCATTATCTACAGCAGAAGCAGAATACATTGCAGCAACATCATGTTGTACTCAAGTCCTTTGGATGAAACAAACTTTGCAAGATCTTCAAGTACAATTCAGTGAGCCTATTCCCATATTCTATGACAACACTAGTGCCATCAGCATCTCCAAGAATCCTATCATGCGTTCAAAAACAAAACACATTCCGATCAAATATAATTTTGTTAGAGAACAAGTCGCTGAAAATACTATCAAACTTGAGTATGTTTGTACAAAAAAAAAATTGCTGATACCTTCACTAAACATTTACCTCGTGAAGCATTTGAATATCTTCGTCAGAAGCTTGGGATTTTCCCAAGTTCTCATTAGATTACAGGTCTGCAGGACGGTTGTGTATCAGGGGGAGTGGAAGTGTGTACAGGTCCGCAGGATGGTTGTGTTTCAAGGGGAGTTACCCTTTGCCATTGATGTCAAAGGGGGAGAGAATGTTGTAGGAAGAGGTGTCCTAATCGCAGGGGGAGTACTTGTGTTTCCATCAATGCCAAAGGGGGAGATTATTGATCAGCGGTTTTCATTGATGTCAACTGCTGATCAACATCCAAAAACATTTTTCTTTGGACAGACTTTCCCTCATATAGGTAATTCAAGGCCTTTTACATCTCGTTAGGTGTCTTCTTCTCATCTATGTGTGGTACAATATGATCCTTGATACTATCCATAATCCGTCGCCTGGCATGCCTAGAAGCTTCCTTATGCTTCCGAAGGAGATCCGCATCTGTCGGTGTGGCCAGAGTCTACTTTGCCTGGTCTCTTAGATTGTACACCTCAAGGAAAATCAAGATCCTTTCCTTCTGATCTGAAATGTGAGAACTTCTTATTTCTAATACAGAGATTGACTATAGGGGCATTTACTATATATGTCACCTTTAAAGAAAAGATGAGATCCAGAAGCTATCTCGCCCTTTACAGACTCTGCCTAAAGAAATAATAGAAGTAATCACTAATTATATGAAAATGAAACTACTTGTTTGTTGGTGCAAGGTATTCATTATCCATAAACTTATGTGTGCAAACTGTTTAATATGTTTTGCAATTGGAACAAAATGCTTTTCGTGAATTTCAGAGTCTTTTTGTGTGTAAGAGGCTTATTTATTTTTACTTTTTATCATATTTAACTCTAGAAAAACAAATCAAATAAATCATAGAATATAACACAACATATGATAAGGCAGTTCACCCATCCTGGGCTACATCTGCCGAGTCCAAGACCCCCAAATGGGCATGTCCTTGCTCTTATTATGATCTGAAAATGGTTATACAGTATGAAGAAAGCCTAAACAGGAAAAAATAACTGTATAAAGGAGTTCATAACACTGAAAACAGTAAATATAGGCTTTCGTTTCACCTCCAATGGTTAAACACAGCTCAACACAGCTCCAAACCCAAAATGGCTCTAGTGGCCCTGAAAAAGCTTCTGAAGGTTTTCGGCTTCTGAAATTCTTCAAACAGAACTGAAACCTCTCCCAATGGCTATGGAATGCTTTAAATAGTCAAAAATGACTTTTGGTTCACCTAAAATGGTTAACCACAACTCAGCACAACTCCAACTCCAAAATGGCCCCGGTGGCTCAAAAAGCTTCTCCGAAGCTAAACAGGCTGAATATCAGCTCCAATGGTTCTGAAACTTGTACCATTGGCTTCATAATGCTGAGAAGATACGAAATCAAAAAAAAAAATCGCTCAGAAAGGATCTCCCATGTGGAAGATATGGCCCAAACAGTCTTTTGCCCAATGTTAGGCAAAAAATCCCACAAAAGGTGGGCCAACTTTAGTTAACTGGAGATAAAATTGGTAATGCCGCCGAATTAGGAGGCTGCGCTCAAAATTTATCGGGTGGTTAAGGGATAACATTAAATGTGAAGTAAGTCGTGGCCACATGCATCGACATTTTTATGTGGATTGACAGTTTGAAAAACCGTAACAACAAATGTCGAGCCCCCCGCCGTTGCATGTGACCTTGTATAACCATAACACTGTTTGAATCCCACTGGCATGTTTAGCCCTTGGATCCGGGTGATAGGTCTCGTGGTAGAGGGGCTAGCCCCTTTACGGCCCCGCCCAAACACATTTCAACATTCAAATATGACTTTGATCTGATACATAATAAGAATCAACGTCGTGGCCCAGTGGTAAGTCGTGGGCGTGTGGAACTGCAGGTTGTGGGTTCGATTCCGAAATAACCACAAAAATTTTTAATACATCGCCAATCCAATGTGACCTAGGGGCCACGTGGCGGCCTCGAGGCTTGCCACGTGGCTGCCTCTGATTGGCCCGCCATCCATAAGTCAATCAATAAGCCAATTGCAAAGGGACACTTGTCAAGCTGTCATAGGCCCGAATGAAATATTTCAAGGAATATTCTAGGGAATATTCTAAAGAATATTCCAGGAATATTCCTTTTTTAATTTTTCAAATTGAAAGTCAAAGGCAGTCAAACTGACTTTTTTGCAGAAATTTGTAAACTTCAAACCTTCATAACTTCCTCATGCGAAGTCGGATTTGAGTGTCATTCATGGCATTGGGATCGTATCACCGAGGCCTATCTAGTCACTCTGGTTTCAACCAATTCTGAGCAAACAAAATTTTGAGCATTTTTCCAATTAGGACATGATCACCTAATCACACCTCCCTAATGGGAAGCTTTTGGACCCACAAAAGCTCACCGAAATGATGAACTGAACTGTAGTACAAAAAATGAGAGAATAAACATCCTCTTCTCTTCGGCCCTTCAAAAATTTGCTTTGCATAGCAAATGAAATTGAACCCAAACTTGAAAGAAATTCACTCTTCCCTTCACTGATGTTGATCCTCCTGTCAAAAGCTGCTTTTATTGCACTCACTCAGCAAATTACTAGCGAGAAAATTGTAGAAGTAATCTGAACATCACGTCCTAAATGGACTACAAGTTTCTTGGAAAAATTTTCCTGACTTGTCAATTGAAATACATGCATACAACATCTGAAATTTGCATTTACAAAATGAAGATGACTTACTGCATTAAGAAGTTAATCCACTTCTTACCAAGCCAACTCCATGGCGTCTTTTGTTGCAATACACCTTCAAGTGAATCTTCCATTTCCACATCGATAATGGACTCCATAGATCCACTTACGCCAAGCTTTTTGTCCTCTAGCTGCCTGTGATTTGGACGATTTGTTGGATGCAAGGTCCAACAATGAGAGACATCATGTCCCTTCCTTTGACAAAATGTGCAACTTTTAAGCACTTTCTGAGAAAGCTTTCTTTCCCTTTTCTGCTTCCTGTGTGCTTTCTTTTTCAACCAGCATCTTGAAGCAACATGGTTAACTCCACCACAAAATGTGCAACAAAATTTTCTTTCATTTGAAAAAGAAAAATGATCATTCTTGTTGAAACATAATCAAATTGATCATTTGAATGATTATACCTCTTTTGCTGCATAGAATTTCCATCCTTTTTGTCTTCGAAAGATGATGAGCTAGTAGAGGAAACAGCTTTCCTTTTCATACTTTCATCACAGTTCTTGTCTTGAAAACTGTTTGAACTTGGAGGCTCGCCATAAGCAACATGTTTACCCTCTACTTGTTGCAATGATGGCTTAAAACAATGGCAATCATCCTTAAAACAATCTTGACATATATGCATAGAAGAACTTGGAATAAAGGTTCTCTTAAAATTTGCATTACATGCATTCAAGGATTTGAATTCTTTGCCATAAAACTACTCATATCCAAGACCAACATTCTTGGGATGCTCCACCACCGAAATAGGGTCAACCATGCCTTGTGCATTCTTTCCCAAAACTTTCCCTTCATGATAGCCCATATTAAACATTAATTTGGACCCTATACCCCTTGTATGTTTTTCAAAAGAACCAACACACTTTTCAATAGAGGAAATTGAAGACAAGTTTGAATGGTTTACCTCTTTCTCAAGAATTTTCTTGGATAAAGCTTCTTGAGCTTGAAAGAGTTGTTTCTCCATGTCATGCAACCTTCGGAGAATAATTTCCTTCTCTTCATTCATAGCCAAAAATTGTGCATGAAGCTTAACACTTTCTCTTTGATCCTCAATGAGAATCTGCACCATGTCCTTCACCTTAATGAACTCATTCTTCATGTCATCATTGAAGAATCTTGTGAAGGAGGAAACTTCACTTGTGGAAGAAGTTTACATTATGTAAATGGTCAAAAACAAAAAGAACTTCCAAATAAGTTCTCAAAGCTTTCCAAACAATGACAATATTTTTTCCCAAATGTCAGTAAAGATTCCTTCTTGTTCAAGCAGCCATAAAACACAAACTATTGGAGTTTGTTTTCCAAAGATAATCTTGAGGTAATTTGGGGTAAGGAAAATAGTCTTCAACACTTTCCAAAACTTAGCTAACAACAGCTATCCTTTCAACTCAAGCAATCAATCATTTGCAACAAATAAAACAGTAAGACTGACTCTTTTAACACCTTTTGCACATCAACAAATTCTCATTCAATGCTCAACCTGAGCATAACCAAGCTTAACCAAAGCTCTAATACCAATCTGATCTGAAATGTGATAACTTCTTATTTCTAATACAGAGATTGACTGTAGGGGCATTTACTGGATATGTCACCTTTAAAGAAAGGATGAAATCTAGAAGCTATCTGGACCTTTACAAACTCTGCCTAAAGAAATAATAGAAGTAATAATTAATGATCTGGAAATGAAACTACTTGTTTGTTTGTGCAAGGTATTCATTATCCATAAACTTATGTGTGCAAACTATTTAATATGTTTTGCAATTGGAACAAAATGCTTTTGGTGAATTTCAGATTCTTTTTGTGTGTAGGAGGCTTATTTATTTTTACTGTTTAACATATTTAACTCTGGAAAAACACAGAAAATAAATCACAGAATATAACACAGCATATGATAAGGCAGTTCACCCCTCCTGGGCTACATCTGTCGGGTCCAAGGCCCCCAAATGGGCATGTCCTTGCTCTTATTATGCTCTGAAAATGGTTATACAGTATGAAGAAAGCCTAAACAGGAAAAAATAACTATAGAAATTAGTTTATAACACTGAAAAAATTAAAGATAGGCTTTGGTTTCACCTCCAATGGTTAACCACAGCTCAACACAGCTCCAAACCCAAAATGGCCCTGGTGGCCCTGAAAAAGCTTCTGAAGGTTTTCGGCCTCTGAAAGTCTTCAAACAGAACTGAAACCTATCCCAATGGCTCTGGAATGTTGTAAATAGTCAAAATTGACTTTTGGATCACCTAAAATGGTTAACCACAACTCAGCACAGCTCCAACTCCAAAATGGCCCCGGTGGCTCAAAAATATTCTCCGAAGATAAACAGGCTGAAGATCAGCTCCAATGATTCTAAAACCTATACCATTGGCTTCATAATGCTGAGAATATACGAAATCAAAAAAAAAATCGCTCAGAAAGGATCTCCCATGTGAAAGATATGGCCCAAACAGTCTTTTTCCCAAGGTTAGGCAAAAAGTCTCACAAAAGGTGGGCCAACTTTAGTTAACTGGAGATAAAATTGGTAATGCCGCCGAATTAGGAGGGCGCGCTCCAAATTTAACGGGAGGTTAAGGGATAACATTAAATTTGAATTAAGTCGTGGCCACATGCATCGGCATTTTGATGTGGATTGACAGTTTGAAAAACCGTAACAACAAATGTCGAGCCCCCCGCCGTTGCATGTGACCTTGTATAACCGTAACATTGTTTGAATCCCACTGGCGTGTTTAGCCCTTGGATCCAGGCAATAGGTCTCGTGGTAGAGGGGCTGGCCCCTTTACAGCCCCGCCCAAACACATTTCAACATTCAAATATGACTTTGATCTGATACATAATAAGAATCAACGTCGTGGCCCAGTGGTAAGTCGTGGGCGTGTGGAACCGCAGGTTGTGGGTTCGATTCCGAAATAACCACAAAAATTTTTAATACATCGCCAATCCAATGTGACCTAGGGGCCACGTGGCGGCCTCTGGGCCTGCCACGTGGCGGCCTCTGATTGCCCGCCATCCATAAGTCAATCAATAAGCCAATTGCAAAGGGACACTTGTCAAGCTCTCATAGGCTCGAATGGAATATTTCGAGGAATATTATAGGGAATATTCCAAGAATATTCCAAGGAATATTCTAAGGAATATTCCTTTTTTAATTTTTCAAATTGAAATTCAAAGGCATTCAAATTGACTTTTTTTGCAGAAATTTGTAAACTTCAAACCTTCATAACTTCCTCATGCAAAGTCGGATTTGAGTGTCGTTCATGGCATTGGGATCGTATCACTGAGGCCTATCCATTCCCTCTGGTTTCAACCAATTATGAGCAAATAAAATTTTGAGCATTTTTCCAATTAGGACATGATCACCTAATCACACCTCCCAAATGGGAAGCTTTTGGACCCACAAAAGCTCACTGAAATGATGAACTAAACTGTAGTACAAAAAATGAGAGAATAAACATCCTCTTCTCTTCAGCCCTTCAAAAATTTGCTTTGCATAGCAAATGAAATTGAATCCAAACTTGAAAGAAATTCACTCTTCCCTTCACTGATGTTGATCCTCCTGTCAAAAGCTGCTTTTCTTGCACTCACTCAGCAAATTACTAGCGAGAAAATTGCAGAAGTAATTTGAATATCACGTCCTAAATGGACTACAAGTTTCTTGGAAAAATTTTCCTGACTTGTCAATTGAAATACATGCATACAACATCTGAAATTTGCATTTACAAAATGAAGATGACTTACTGCATTAAGAAGGTAATCCACTTCTTACCAAGCCAACTCCATGGTGTCTTTTGTTGCAATACACCTTCAAGTGAATCTTCCATTTCCACATCGATAATGGACTCCATAGATCCACTTACGCCAAGATTTTTGTCCTCTAGCTACCTGTGCTTTGGATGATTTGTTGGATGCAAGGTCCAACAATGAGAGACATCATGTCCCTTCCTTTGACAAAATGTGCAACTTTTAAGCACTTTCTAAGAAAGCTTTCTTTCCCTTTTCTGCTTCCTGTGTGCTTTCTTTTTCAACCAACATCTTGAAGCAACATGGTTAACTCCACCACAAAATGTGCAACAAAATTTTCTTTCATTTGAAAAATAAAAATGATCATTCTTTGCTGAAACATAATCAAATTGATCATGTGAATGATTATACCTCTTTTTCTGCATAGAATGTTCATCCTTTTTGTCTTCGAAATATGATGAACTAGTAGAGGAAACAGCTTTCCTTTTCAGACTTTCATCACAGTTCTTGTCTTGAAAACTGTTTGAACTTGGAGGCTCGCCATAAGCGACATGTTTACCCTCTACTTGTTGCAATGATGGCTTAAAACAATGGCAATAATCCTTAAAACAATCTTGACATATATGCATAGAAGAACTTGGAATAAAGGTTCTCTTAAAATTTTCATTACATGCATTCAAGGATTTGAATTCTTTGCCATAAAACTGCACATATCCAAGACCAACATTATTGGGACGCTCCACCACCAAAATAGGGTCAACCATGCCTTGCGCATGCTTGCCCAAAAATTTGCCTTCATGATAGCCCATATTAAACATTAATTTGGACCCTATACCCCTTGTATGTTTTTCAAAAGAACCAACACACTTTTCAATAGAGGAAATTGAAGACAAGTTAGAATGGTTTACCTCTTTCTCAAGAATTTTCTTGGATAAATATTCTTGAGCTTGAAAGAGTTGTTTCTCCATGTCATGCAACCTTTGGAGAATAATTTCCTTCTCTTCCTTCATAGCCAAAAATTGTGCATGAAGCTTAACACTTTCTCTTTGATCCTGATTGAGAATCTGCACCATGTCCTTCACCTTAATGAACTCATTATTCATGTTATCATTGAAGAATCTCGTGAAGGAGGAAAATTCACTTGTGGAAGAAGTTTACATTATGTCAATGGTCAAAAACAAAAAGAACTTCCAAATAAGTTCTCAAAGCTTTCCAAACTATGACAATATTTTTTCCCAAATGTCAGTAAAGACTCCTTCTTGTTCAAGCAGCCATAAAACACAAACTATTGGAGTTTGTTTTCCAAAGATAATCTTGAGGTAATTTGGGGTAAGGAAAATAGTCTTCAACCCTTTCCAAAACTTAGCTAACAACAGCTATCCTTTCAACTCAAGCAATCAACCATTTGCAACAAATAAAACTGTAAGATTGACTCTTTTAACACCTTTTGCACAACCGCAAATGCTCAGTCAATGCTCAACCTGAGCACAACCAAGCTTAACCAAAGCTCTAATACCAATCTGATCTGAAATGTGAGAACTTCTTATTTCTAATACAGAGATTGACTGTAGGGGTATTTACTGGATATGTCACCTTTAAAGAAAGGATGAGATCCAGAAGCTATCTGGCCCTTTACAGACTCTACCTAAAGAAATAATAGAAGTAATCACTAATGATCTAGAAATTAAACTACTTGTTTGTTTGTGCAAGGTATTCATTATCCATAAACTTATGTGTGCAAACTATTTAATATGTTTTGCAATTGGAACAAAATGCTTTTGGTGAATTTCAGAGTCTTTTTGTGTGTAGGAGGCTTATTTATTTTTACTGTTTAACATATTTAACTCTGGAAAAACACAGCAAATAAATCACAGAATATAACACAGCATATGATAAGGCAGTTCACCCCTCCTAGGCTACATCTGTCGGGTCCAAGGCCCCCAAATTGGCATGTCCTTGCTCTTGTTATGCTCTGAAAATGGTTATACAGTATGAAGAAAGCCTAAACAGGCAAAAATAACTGTAGAAATGAGTTCGGAACATTGAAAACAGTAAAGATAGGCTTTCGTTTCACCTCCAATGGTTAACCACAGCGCAACACAGCTCCAAACCCAAAATGGCCCTGGTGGCCCTGAAAAATCTTCTGAAGGTTTTCGGCCTCTGAAAGTCTTAAAATAGAACTGAAACCTATCCCAATGGCTCTAGAATGCTGTAAATAGTCAAAAATGACTTTTGGTTCACCTAAAATGGTTAACCACAACTCAGCACAGCTCCAACTCCAAAATGGCCCTGGTGGCTCAAAAATCTTCTCCGAAGCTAAACAGGTTGAAGATCAGCTCCAATGGTTCTGAAACCTGTACCATTGGCTTCAAAATGCTGAGAAGATACGAAATAAAATAAAAAATAAAAAATCGCTCGGAAAGGATCTCCCATGTGAAAGATATGGCCCAAACAGTCTTTTGCCCAATGTTAGGCAAAAAATCCCACAAAAGGTGGGCCAACTTTAGTTAATTGGAGATAAAATTGGTAATGCCACCGACTTAGGAGGGCGCGCTCCAAATTTATCGGGCAGTTAAGGGATAACATTAAATGTGAAGTAAGTCGTGGCCACATGCGTCGGCATTTTTATGTGGATTGACAGTTTGAAAAACCATAACAACAAATGCCGAGCCCCCCGCTGTTGCATGTGACCTTGTATAACTGTAACACTATTTGAATCCCGCCAGCATGTTTAGCCCTTGGATCCGGGCGATAGATATCGTGGTAGAGGGGCTGGCCCCTTTACGGCCCCGCCCAAACACATTTCAACATTCAAATATGACTTTGATTCGATACATAATAAGAATCAATGACATGGCCCAGTGGTAAGTCATGGGCGTGTAGAACTGCAGGTCGTGGGTTCGATTCCAAAATAACCACAAAAAATTTTAATACAGTGCCAATCCAATGTGACCTAGGGGCCACGTGGCGACCTCTGATTGGCTCGCCATCAATAAGTCAATCAATAAGCCAATTGCAGAGGGACACTTTTCAAGCTCTCATAGGCCCGAATGGAATATTCCAGGGAATATTTTGAGGAATATTCCTTTTTTAATTTTTCAAATTGAAAGTCAAAGGCAGTCAAACTGACTTTTTTTGCAGAAATTTGTAAACTTCAAACCTTCATAACTTCCTCATGCGAAGACGGATTTGAGTTCTGTTCACAGCGTTGGGATCATATCACCGAGGCCTATCCGGTGGCTCTAGTTTCAACCAATTCTAAGAAAATAAAATTTTGAGAATTTTTCCAATTAGGACATGATCACATGATCACCTTCCAAACCGAAAAGTTTGAGAGGCCATCTAGCCTAACCTGATCACGCAGTCCATGAGAAGCCATCTGCTCAGAATGTGTCATAACTTCCTTTTCTCTTTTCTAGAGAAATGGATCTAAGGCCCTTGGTGAAACAGGTGCCTTCTGCTCCCTCTGACACTTGATTTCCCTCCTTGGAAATCTACCAAATCAAATATGATTCAGCTTCTTCTTTGATCCTCTGATCAAACTCTAAGTTTCCTTTGGCAAGAAACTTCCTGAGAAGCTGATCTCCTCCAATATTTGTCACTTGTGCTAAGGCTAAAAAAATATGAAAACTTCAAAATTTTAACCCCATCAGCTCTTCTGAATTTCTGCAGCTTTTCAGCAGTCTTTTCTGGATCTTGACAAATTCAGATCTGAATCACACTGGTTGGCTTCAGACTAAACCAGCGTTGTTTCTGAGCTGCCTCTACATAGTAATTGTGTGGGCTTTCTAGGACATAGCATTGGACAGCATCACCCTTCCCTCTGCGTGAGTCTGCTCCTAAAAATTGTGTTGTCCCTTCAGATCTGTGTTTCTGCTGCTTTTCCAGCTGCTTTCTGCAACTAGATCCTTCATATTCTCCTGCTGGTGACCCTCCTATATCTACAATTACTCTGATACCATGTAGAAATTTCTTAATCTTTCACTTTATGCATAAATTATTACTGTTAATCTAGTTATGCTCCTACTTATGCAAGTTATTAACTGAAAAAATTAAAGTTAAAATCGAAGCAAAACACATACATATCTCTACCAATCCAAATCTAGAATAAGCACGTGCACACATTGACAAAGTGACACAGTTATTTCTGGACAAATAGTCCCCAGAAAAACCCAATGTGGGAAAACCAGTCTTTGGCTGCTGGAGGGTTCTATTATTAAGAATATTTCTGAATACACAAATATGGGTTCTAGATCTGGAAAACCCGACAAAGAAAACACCAGATCTACAGCTCATTGGCTGATCTAGGGCCAAAATAATGACTGATCTACACCCTCAAACGGGATTTATAGAACTTAGCCAATATTAGGGCCTAGAAACCCCAGCATTGTCCCTAAAGAGCTCTGTGTCAACCTCTGAAGCCCCTAAAAGCCTCTTTGTCAGCCTTGGAAATCATCCAAACCCTCAGCATTGCTCCGAAAGGGACTGTGTTACCCCAGACTGGGTGATGCAGTCACTACGCTAGCCCTGAAGGGTCTTTGCATAACCCCTGAAGGTTTCCTGCTGAAAATCACGCTGTCCTTGAAGAGACTGTGTTTTCCTTGTTGTTGCTTCTGCTGCCTTCCTCTGTGTTTTCCTTGAGCTGATCTCTACCTCTTGTGTATACTAGACCCTGGGATTAGATCATCCCCTTGGTCTAAATTCCCCTCTCTGCAGCTAAAACACTTCTGAGTATTCTTTGCAAACCCTACCCTAGAATCTCAGCTTAGCTTTAGTGCTTTGCCTCTGTGTGTCTTTACAAATGACCCCAATCCTTTCCTTTATACTTTTCTCATTGACAAATCAACGGTCATGATCAGATCTTGACTCAATGGCTAATATTAAAATAAATCTTGATCCGTGTGACTTCAAACAATTTCATCAAGAAGAAAAATGTAGACATAACTGCACTGAAGAAACAATTAAAATTACCAACTATTGAGCATCCAAAAACCAAGGAGGTTTTAGAAACATACAATCAAAAGTATGAGATGATGAATCTAATCATTTAGTTGATAGCTCAACTAAAGGAAATGGAAACATAAATGGATAAACTTATGCAGGAAAAGAAAGCTAGTATGGAAGCAGTTCCCATTACTGTTATTCCCATAGCATCTACATCAGCTCCATTATCTACAGCAGCACCAGTATCTACATCAGCAACAGTATCAGCAATATTAACAGCCCATCCCACTAATGAGGCCAGAAAATTAATCAAAGCAATGGAAGATATGTCCATTTAGACTACATAAATTAATAATCTCAAGTAACAAGTAAAGAGCTTAGAGGATGAAAAGAAATTGGCAATGGTCAACTATCAAACTGAAGTACAAAAGCAAATAGACTGACTGACAGAATCCACAAGCTAGAAAAAAATCTATCACTAAAAGAGCCTTTAGCCCAAGCAAAACAGAGATTGTGGGCCAATATCATTAACTCAGTTAATGATATTTGGCCTTCTATCCATATTATATTTGAACATAATGACTTGATAAAGGAGGCTAGTGAGGCAATTCAAAAGGTCAAAGCCAATCTTGGAAAGAAACCGGAGGAAGCCTCTGAAATAATCAAATTCTTGAACTCAAAAAAAAAATATGAATTAGAGGAGCTCGGGATAACTGACACAATAGAAACTATCTTAGAGGTGAAGAAAGTAATTTCCAAAAGAAATTTGATGATACAGCTTGAGGAGAAATGTCAAACTATGGAACTTACAGTGAACAGGTTTTTGAACAAGTTTGAGGTGTTGAGAGAGAAAGGTTTGCCTAATCCTCTGGTAATAAATGATAAACTCATGAGACATGAAAACTATGATAAGAAGATGAGGGAAGTAGCCAAAGAAACTTCCAACAGTCCCTCAATGAAGGGCATTCTCATAGGCAAGGTGCTCCTTCAAACTTTAGAAAACTTCTTTTACCTCCAACATAAGGTAAATCACCTTTTTGTAAATAAACCTACGTTTGCCGAATATACAAAGGCAAATGAGATTTACTGTAGGATGATGAAAATCAAACTCCCAGATGAAAACACATGGAAGAAATGGTGTGATTTACTATAACAGGTGAAAGAAAAAGATAGATGAAACAAAAAAACAAATAACAGCAATCAAAGAAATAAGGGCCAGATATCAGTTAGTTAGAAGGTGTCGCTATCTTTTTTCACAGAGATATTTTATTTTCCTAGAATAAATCCTAGTCGGTTGATAGGATATTTTTTGTAAATTTTTGTACAAATACTTCATCATTCGAAGTATTAAGTGTCGGTCAAGTGTGGACTTCTAAACATTTTGTTAGCTGACTGATCTCTTGCCAAAGGGTTATTGTACCAATTTCCAATCGACAGACTAAACCAGTAATAAATAAACTTCTTTACAGAATTCATGTGATGAGCCATCTCAGTGAAGTATAAATTTCAATTGTTCATGTTCTTTCTTTAAGTATTCCATAAACTTTTATGTGTTCTAAATTTGAATGTTATAACAAGAGTTTTACTGCAGAATTTGTTTAAATATTACACTCTGCCTTTAATTGTTATGCATTTCTATGTTTTCTTCTGATATCTAGTTTAGAGAATTCTTAATTTCCCTCTAATCCTAATTGATTCCTTTATCCTTCTTCATTATCTGGTTTAAGGAATTCTTAACTGCTTCTTCATCCCGACTGAAAAATCACTTCACCATTCAGCCTTGAGTTCTGATATTGCTCACTTATCTTGCCCTATAACACTTTCTTTATAATTTGGTTTTGATCTGTTTCAAAGTATATTTGACTCCATAGCCCAATGGAAAGTTGATAAGCACCTATTCATCTAAATCATTAATTCCACCAACCAACCAAAATCAATCAAAAAACCAATCCAACCAAACATACATAACTAGCCTAAAATCTATTAAAATAAACAAAGTTAAATCATTAATATAGAGCCCTCTCTAAGTTTAGGAAGGCTAGATCTTAATCTCCAAAAGTGGATAGTAGTTACCTCTTATATTTCTTTGTAATGCAAGAACAACCTTTGGAAATTTCAGAGTGATAATAGGTCCTATACAATGTATATAGCAAGTTCCCTTATTACACAAATCAAACATAAGATATTTCGACATTGGATGCACTGAGTGAATGGATGAGGCTGCAATGAATTTTTGCTCAGAAACACTTGATCGACATAATTCAAAGAGGGTCACAATGTCTATTACTAAGTCTGTAGTTTATTGTTTAGACATAAAACAAGAGTTCAAATAAAAGCAAACATTTTGGCCCCAATTCCTTTTGTAGTTTTGTTTAGGAGGTTGAAAGTATCTATCCTTAAGTAAGCCAAGAAACTTGAATGATAATTCCATGTTGTTATGTGAATATCTATATTTGAAGGACAAAAATCCAGACACTCTTGCATAGATAGGTCGAAGTTATTTCAGAGCAAAGGTAACGTGAAATGTTGTCTGATTTGGAGATTTTTTGTTCTTATTTTTGTAGTTTTAGGTTATACTAATTAGGGGCTATTTGAGCATAGACATTGTAGTAGATTAGGATTTAATTTTTTTTTTTTTAATTATTCACTTAACTAATTACTATATTACCTTTAAGCCCTAAGCAAACCCTTTAGATGTTAAATATGATTTTGAAAGGAATTTGGTTTGTTTTAATAGTGTTTTAGAGAGGGCTTCATTAAGTGAACATTGGAGGACCTTTAGGAAGTATAAGAATTAGTAAATGTGTTGACTCATTAACTTGTTTAATTTACGTCACTAATGGATTAACTTAAGCACTAAACAAAGTCTATTTTCCCTATAATAAGGGTATCAGGTTAGCTAAGAGGTTGAATTTACAAGGTATCATGAGGAGTCCTTCTTGCTTTAATTTTGATTCCCATAACCAATAAAACTATGCCATGTCACTACCCCTTGGGGTTTTAGCCCAGAGACTGGGTCACAAACTTCAATTACGAATATCTCTCAATCTGAGAGACCTCTCAGGGCGTACCACATACCACCAGAACCATATTTCCGAGGAGAATCCAATGATGTGAATCTCCAATCTAGACTCAAATATTTTCCACTTCAAAAACCCTTGACAAATTCGGGGTATATCCTCAATCCAAGGAACCCAAACCCTAGGACTTGTGTTTTCAACAATCCAAAAATGTAGCTGCCAACTTGATGTAATCCGAAAATTCTAAGAAGAATTAATTTCTCATTTGACATCAATGACTGGTGTTTCAATCAAAGTCAAACCAAGTCAAACCCCTGGGGTTGACATCAATGACAACACCATTCAAAAATCTCCCCATTTTTCATTGGTGGAAAAACATGTAATATTTTTTAGAGTAAAACTCCCCCTGGCTTCATGCTTCCATATTCTTCTCATGACTTCAATCTCTTTAGCACGATTTCTCTCCCCCTTTGACATTAATGGCAAAGGGTTACTCCCCCTGACAATTTTCTTGCTTCTTGTGGACCTATCATCTGCATGTGCTCCCCCCTAATGAGAATCCTTATTCTAATAATCTATCAATAACGGTCATTGTGGATCTATAATTGATCTGAAATGACTGTATTAGTTGTGTTGTGCTAATTGTTTTTTCAGTTTAGAAACATGTGCATAATCAGTTCATTAGTTTGCATGAGGTTTAAGGTGTTTTTTCGTGAATTGTAAATGATTTTAAGTGAATTAGAAGCATAGAAAAAGCATAAATAACACTGAATACCAATGTAAAATAGAGAAATAATTCACCACATGAAATTTACACAACAGGCATGATGAAGCAATTCACCCCTCCTGGGCTGCATATGTTGGTCCAGCTCCCAATGGCTTGTCCATCTTTCATTAAGATAAAAATTTTGCTATTACATGTAGTTACAGTGCTCTAATGGTTGTTTTCTTTGCACCAATGGCTCCAGAATACTCCAATTAATCAAAAATTCCTCTTCATTCACCCAGAATGGTCGAAAATTGGGCCTCCTACACTTTTGCCCAGTTTCACCTAGGAAAGCTCCACTAAAAGTGGATAACTCCACTTAAATGGAGTTAAAAAAGGCATAGGCTGCCAAAAATGGTGCGCCCGCTAACTATCCACAAACTTGACCATGTATTAAATTCCACGGTTTGGGTGATGGCCACATGCGCGCCCCCAAACCAGTTAATTCCAAACAGTTAGCGGAACTCCGGATTAACCGTTATTTTAACGTTTAAACTGTGGGTTGAGTTGTCGTCGATTAACAGAGACCGTGGAGTAGTTGAAGTTTATTGTTACAATGTGACCATACAACATGGGGACTACTGGTGGGTTGGGACCGCCGGTAGTTCCCAACCCCCAACCATCATTGCAATAAAACTTGATTCAACTCGCAACCGTATACAGTTAAGAAAGATCGTGTAGCTCAGGTGATAAGGTCTGTGTGTGCCCGGCAGGAGGTCTGGGGGTCGATTCCTACAGACCCTCACAAAATTTTACCATGCCATTTCAGGGACACGTGGCAGCCTCAGGGCTGGCCACGTGGCACCCTATGATTGGCTCTTCAACCCCGTACAACAAATAGTACCTTGACACTTGTCAAACTACGATTGGTTCTGAGGTCGGAATATTCCCTTTTTGCTGACTGTGCATCCCTTTTTGTTGACTGTGCATCCCAGTCAAACTTGGTCAAACTGTCGCAATTTTACCTATTTGGCATTTCGATCAGAACGCGATATCTTCCTCATACGACATCAGTTTTTCGAACCATTTACGACACCGGAATCAGGAATATGAGATCTACACAACCATCTTGGTTTCAACCCAATCCTGTAATTTTGAATTTTGAGAAAAATTTATGAACTCCTGATCATTCCTCCCCATTGGGAAGCTTTTGGACCCCAAAAGACTTGATTACCTATTAAGTAGATGAGAGTACAGCTCCCTCACCTTTCCAACCTCCATCCATTTTTCTTTGCTTGGTATAGTTCCTTTGAGCCCAACTCGAAGGTAGTCAACACATCCCCTCTTTGATGCTCTTGTCCTCATGTCCATAATTGTATCTTCTTTGAGCTCATCCAGAAATTCTGGCGAGAAATCTTCAATAGAAGGTAGTTGAACATCACTTCCTAGATCATCGATCAAAGGTGGCTCATACAAGCGTAAATTTTCAACATTAACAACTGAATACATTGGCATGTAAGAAGGAAAGTCAAGTTGTAATGTATTATTACCAACTTTCTTTATGGTATTGAAAGGACCATAGTGAATGGGTTTGAGATTTTTACCTTCCCCTTGCATTATTTATTTTATAATGTGCAACCATACCTCATCTCCCCTTTGAAACTTGTGATCAACCCAGTGTTTTTCATTCCTCTCTTTGTATTTGCATTGACTTTTCTCAAGTTGTTCTTGAACTTGTTGATGTATAATCTGAATTTTCTCAAGGAACTTTTGAGCCTTATCAATGTCACTATGGTTATCAATTGCAACATCCTTCCCAATGATGAATTCTAATGGTGATTTTGGCAAATATCCAAAGCATACTTAAAAAGGTGAGGTTTGTGTTGAAGAGTGCTTTGCCTGGTTGTAAGCATGTTGAATGTAATGTAGTTGTTCATCCTAAAACTTAGGATGTGTGTTGTAATATTCTCTCAATAGATGCACAACTATTCTATTCACCACTTTGGTTTGTCCATCTGTTTGTGGATGAAAAGCAGTACTCTTTTTCAACTTTGTATCCACCATTATCCATAGATTTGGCCAAAAATTCCCAATGAATTGGAATCCCTGTCACTAACAATAGAAGTGGGAAATCAAAAATGAACCCAAACATTTTGAAAATAAAGTTCAGTAGTTTGTTTAGGAGTAATGGTTTTCTTACATGGCATAAGTATACACATTTTACTGAATCTATCCACAACTACATAAAGATAATCATGTTTCTTTCTTGACATAGGTAGTCCTCCAACAAAGTCCATGGAGACACTCTTCCATGGCCTTGATGGTAAAGTTAGTGGCATGTACAATCCAAGCTTCCTATTACTAGGCTTACTTGTTGCACACATAGAACAACCTCTTATAAAATGTGACACACTATCTGTCATGTGAGGCCAATAAAAAGACCTCTATAGATGTGCCATTGTTTTTCTTACCCCAAAGTGTCCAGCAATAAGAGAAGAATGAATTTCTCTCATAACACTTAGCCTCTCTCCTTGTGGAATACATATTTTGCCCAAATGAAATAGCAAATTTTTATGCATGTGATAATCTTTTTTTTCAACTTGATTCCCTTCACTCAAACTAGCATACACATCTTGAAAATCAATGTCATGTGCATATTGTTCTATGTAACTCTCATGTACAACATAATCATTTTTTAGTAAAGTAGATGCACTAATGATTGGTCTTGAAAGCATATCTGCAACTTTATTGAAAATACCCTTCTTGTACCTTATAACCAAGTGAAATTGTTGAAGAAATCCCATCCACCTAAAATGTCTTGATCGCTACAATTTTGTTTGTGACTGCAAGTACTGTAATGGTTGGTGATCGATGTATACAATAGTCTCTTTACCCATCAAGTAGTGTTTCCACTTCTTGAAACTTTGTACCAGCGCATATAGTTCTTTGTCATATGTAGGATAATTAGTCACAACACCATTACTAGTTTCAGAATGAAAGGTGATAGGCTTACCATGCTACAAAAGAATTGTGCCCATGGCATAATCACTAGCATCGGTTTGAATCTCGAATGGCTGTTTCAAATTTGGTAATGCAAGGATTGGAGTTGAACTGATCTTGTCTTTTAAAGCTTCGAAAGATTTCTGCTGTTTTCCTCCCCATTGGAATACTTTCTTCACACTTTTCATTGCATGCATAGGAGTTGCGATGGAAGAGAAGTTAGAAATAAACTTCCTCCAATATTGAGTTCAACCTAAGAAACTTCTTACCTCGATAACTATTTTCGGTGTGGGCCAATTCACAATGGCTTCCACTTTAGAAGGATCAATCATTAATTCTCCTCCTACAATATGTCCCAAATAGACCAAAGAATTCTTTCCAAACTCATACTTTGACATCTTAAGAAATAATTCATCTTTCTTCAAAATGTCAAACACTCTATTCACATGCAAGACATGATCTTCCCTTGTTTTGCTGAAAATTAAAATGTCATCTAAGTACACAATAAAAAATTCATCAAGGAATGGTCGCAAAACATTATCCATAACTCGCATGAAAGTTTCCAGTGCATTACATAAAGCAAAAGGCATAACTAGCCACTCAAAGAGTCCTTGTTTGGTTTTGAATGCAGTTTTCCATATATCACTTTCTGCAATTCTTACTTGATGATATCCACTTCGTAAATCTAACTTAGTGAAAAAATTTGCTCCTTTCAGCTGATCAAGCAAATCATATATTCTTGAAGTGGGTAACGATTTTTCACCATAATCTTGTTCAACGCTCAAAAATCTACACACATGCGCCAAGTCCCATCTTTCTTTGGTATCAAGACTATGGGTGAACCGCATGGCGAGGTGCTTGGCCTTATTATTCCTTTATCCAACATCTCTTTGATTTGCCTCTTTATTTCATAATTCTCCATTATTGACATGCGATACATACCGATGTTTGGAAGAGGACAATCTTGTTGCAACTGAATCTCATGTTGAATTTTCCTTTTCGGAGGAAATCTTGTTGGCTCTTGAAACATCTCATGATGTCCATTAACCACATCATATAATTATTATTTCAACTTAGGATCACATCCCTCAAATGATTCATGATTAATATCAGCTTTAGGCTTAATCATAAGAAGAACAAAATCTTACTTGAATTTACCAGCCTCTTTACCTATCCATCATTTACCAAAGCAATGTTTGTCTTCTTACGATGTGCTCTAAAAATGAACTCCTTTCCATCTTTGAATAAATGATACTTGTTCTCATGGCGATGGAAAATCGCTTTCCTGTCATACAAGTAAGGACTCCCTAATACACTACCAGTTATTTCAAGCAGAACCACATCTAATTCAACTATGTCAACAAATCTTGCAGTGATTGCAAACCTCAATATACATTTCTTTGAAACCTCTAGGTTTGCATCCTTACAAATCCAACCCAATGGATATGGTTTTGGATATGGAATGGTCTCAAGGTTAATTTTATTGACCAAATCTTCAAAGATTAAGTTTTCTTGCGACCCACTGTCAAACAATGTGTCAATCTTGGTATGCTTGGATATGACCCTCACATGAAACAATTATATTCTTTCTTCTTCATTTGGAGTGTTTATGTGACAGTTTGATGTATTGGTATTGGGTTTAGTTTCAATTTATTTTCCCTTCATGTTATTCAATCCCATGGCTATAATTTTAGATTCATCACCTGAATCAGATCTTAAATCATGCTGAGTTGTAGCAACAGTTTTCTGTTTCCCTTTGTTATTGGGTTTCTTTGGCCTTAATTCAAGATGTGATTTCCAACAATGAATTTTATCATGGCGTTTTTTTGAATAATTTTTACAAACCACTTTTTCTCCCTCTTTCTTAACAGATGCATTCTTTTTGTTTTTACCTTTTGAGGTATTTTCCTTGGCTTTACCCTTAAAAGGTTTTCCTACCCTCTTCAGAAATGTTCTTCCCTCTAGCTTCTAGATGTGTGGCCTGAACACAAACTTCATCTAGACTAGTGGGGTTAAACATGAGAATAGTATGTTTAGGTAGCTATGTAAGCCTCCTATGTACTTTAACAAAGTATCTTGACTCTGCAAATCCACCCCTAATAAGAGAGCTCTTCTCCTAAATTCTTGGGTGTATTCTTGCACATTTTGTCCCTTAATTGCCTAAATTTCTTCCAGTTCATGATGGCTTTTTGCATATGAGCTAATGGATAAAAATGTCGTTTAATAGCAGTAATGAAATATGACCATGATAGAATAATCTTACCATGTTTCTATTTTCCTTCTTTGTCTTGGCTTCCCACCAAACAAGTGTTGCTCCTTCCATTCTCAATGAAGCTAATTGGATTTTTGTATCATCGTCTTGAAGGTTTTGTATTCTCAAAAAGACCTCTAATTGTCTAATTCAATTATCTATCTTTTCTTCATTTACTTCACCATTAAACATTGGCAATTCGAACTTAAAATCAAGTTTTAAAAAATGATTTTTACCAGTTCTCATGGACATGTGTGGCTGATGTACTGAAGAAGACGTAGAGGATGATGATGTTGAGGGTGAAGATGATGGCTCTCCATTGCCTCCATTTCCTCCATTTTCCTTCTTTGACTTGTCTTCATTATTTTGACCTCCTAAAGATCCTTGTCCTTCCTTGTGAAGTTTAGATCCTTCTCCTTCCAATCTCTCATTCCTTTCTTGATAAAGGATTCTAACCATCTCAGTCATGTCAAAAAATGCTTTCCTGAACACTCTTTCTTCCTCCTTAGGGTCAACTTCTTCATGGATTTCTCCTTCCACATGAGGAATGCTTAATGGAACTTCTGCTTCTTTAGGAGGTGAACTAGGTGGTGGAGATTTTCGAAATCTTGCTCTCCTTTGCTTTTGGCTCCTTTTGAGACCCTTTTGCTTCCACCAATTTTCCTTGTCCTCTTTTGAGCTTTAACCTTGTAAGCATCTAAAACTTGAAAACAGTTAAATAATTCTTTGCACTAAACAACACTAGAGAATAAACTCTAGCTCTGATACCAATCTGGTCTAAAATGACTATATTAGTTTTGTTGTGCTAAGTGTCTTTCCAGTTTAAAAACATATGCATAATCAGTTCATTAGTTTGCATGAGGTTTAAGGTGTTTGTCCATGAATAGTAGATGATTTTTAGTGAATTATAAGCATAAATAACACTGAATAGCAGTGTAAAATAGAGAAATAAGTCACCGCATGAAATTTACACAACAGGCATGATGAAGCAATTCACCCCTCCTTATCTACATTTGTTACTCCAACTCCCAATGGCTTGTCCATCTTTCATTATGCTCAAAAATTTTCTATTACATGTATTTACAGTGCTCTAATGGTTTTTTTCCTTGCACCAATGGCTCCGGAATGCTCCAATTAGTCAAAAATGACTCTTCATTCACCCAGAATGGTCGAAAATTGAGCCTCCTACACTTTTTCCTATTTTCACCTAGGAAAGCTCCACTAAAAGTGGAGAACTCCACTTAACTGGGGTTTAAAAAGGCATAGTTTGTCCGCCGACTTGACCGTGTATTAAATGCCACGGTGAAGGGCGGTGGCCACATGCACACCCCCAAACCCGTTAGTTGAAAACAGTTAGCGGAACTCCAGGTTAACTACGGTTTTAACATTTAAACTGTGGGTTGAGTTGTCGTCGGTTAGCGAAGACCGAAAAGTAGTTGAAGTTTATTGTTGCAATGTGACCATAAAACATGGGGACCGTTGGCGGGTTGGGACCGCTGGCGGTTCCCAAACCCCAACGATCATTGCAATAAAACTTAAATATAACTTTTAACCGTATACAGTTAAGAAAAATCGTGTAGCTCGGGTGGTAAGGTCTGTGCGTGCCCGACAGGAGGTCTGGGGGTTTATTCCTGTGGACCCTCACAAAATTTTACTATGCCATTTCAGGGACATGTGGCAGCCTTAGCGCTAGCCACATGGCACCCTATGATTGGCTCTTCACCCTCTCACAACAAATAGTACCTTGACGCTTGTCAAACTGCAATTGGTTCTGAGGAAGGAATATTCCTCAGAATATTCCCTTTTTGTTGATTGTGCATCCCTTTTCGCTAATTGTGCATTCCAGTCAGACTTGGTCAAACTGTCGCAATTTTACCTATTTGGCATTTCGATCAAAACGCGATATATTCCTCATACGACATCAGTTTTTCGAACCGTTCACAGCGCTAGAATCGGGAAGACAAGATCTATGCAACCATCCTGGGTTCAACCCAATCCTGTAAATTTGAATTTTGAGCAAAATTTATGAACTCCTCATCAATAATCCTCTAACTGTTCTTCTCCCCTTGAACTTGTTATGGATTTGACACATCTATCATGATGTTATTATTTTTCCCATGTTGCCTATATGTCAATTTTAGACGTGTGCCACATATATATCATCAAAATAATGTATCACCTAACTCTTTGTTTGGATGTGTATCATTGTCCAATGTACCTATTAATTTATCATTGCCTTTCACCCTTACAAATACTAAAATGAATTTTGAGACTTTTTTATCTGCTTGATCTTCTTGTTCCTGTTTTTATTTCTAGACCTTCTTGTACCTACAATCTTGAGCTATGTGCCCATAGTTATGACATTTATAACATTCAATGTTGGGTTTGCACCTGCACTCTCGAGCCATGTGCCCATAATTATGACATTTGAAGCATATAGAAGATACCATCTAGTATATGCAATTGTGAGCTATATGGTCATAGTTATGTAATTTGAAACATTCAATGTTTGGCCCATTTGGCATGTACTTTATGTTGACAAAATCATCATGGAACCTGTCTCATGATCCTGAAAACTTGCTTCTACGGCTTTGTGGATGCCTCTAGTAGTTGTGCCTATCAAAAACTTCAATATCCCTAGTCATATGTCCATAGTTAGTACATGAAAAACAGTAACCATTAAATAAATGAATGTACCTGGATGAGTTATCTTGTTTCGGTGGTATTTGATAATTGTACCTTTCAACAACTTCACAATCCCTAGCAATATGTCCATAGTTAGTACATGAAAAACAATAACCTTTAAATTAATGAGTGTACCTGTATGGTATTTTGTATTCATTCCTTTTCGAAGGCAGTGGGGTAGTCTTTCGTTGTCCTTTGTGCTTGATTGCGTCATCGTCATTCTTTGAAGCTTCAATACTCTTAGTCTTTTCCTCATCCTAGTTTTGCAATGAATCAAATCTTGTACCTTCATCACATGGAGCTTTACCTGCTTCTTCCGTCTTTATCTTTATCTGGGACAATTCTTGATTATTCTTGTCAATAACCTGCAAATGTTCCTTTTGCTAATCCTTGAACTTGTTGACTTCATTAAGGATTGCATCAAGTATTTCTTACTTTTGAGCAAGGTCTTCTTGAAACAAAATTTTCAATATTTTCCTTATTTCTTCTACCTCTTCTACCTTTAGCTTTAGAAGAGTGACCTTTTCTGATTCTTTGTCGTGAACATATACATGTTCCTTCTGTTTCTCACTTTCTTTCTTGAGTTTATCCATTTCTGCAATTGATTCTTATAATTTTCCTGCCAAAACTTTCTCTTTCTTTTCTTCTTCCTTGCTAAGAAATTGTACTTGTTCCTTATGTTTCTCACTTTCTTTCTTGTGATTTTCCACTTTTGCAATTGATTCTTGTAATTTTATTTCCAAAACTTTCTCTTTCTTTTATGCTTCCTGTACTTGGTGCTTCATTTGAGACACTTCCCTTTCCAATGTGTGATTATCTTTCATTGTGTTCTGGCAATCTAATTCTTTGACCTTTCTGGCTTCTTCCAACTGCACTCTAAGATTGTTGATGATTTCCTTTGATTTTTAATTCTTCTCATAAAGGCTTATGGCACGTCCTTTTGCTATATCTAGTTCTTCTTCCAGAAATTTGACACGTTCTCATTCATTCTGAAGTTATTTTATTACGCTGACAACTTTATTTTGACATTTGATTTCACTCATTTCTTCAGCTTATTCACTATCATCATTGTTTGATTCCTTGATATCAGGATCCGCCTGCTTATAAAAATTTATATCTTAACCTGCATGCTTCTTTGAGTAGAGATTATGGAGCCTTTCCCAAATAATCTTGGTCGTCGAGCATTGACCAACTTTTTCTTTTACGGGATCTCGCAGAAAATTAAAAATGACATTCATAGCTTTTGTATTGTAATTTTTAGCTTCATTAGTAGATGTGTCTCCAGATGCAACAGAATGTCATACATCATGAGCTTCCAGATGGAATACCATTCTAGATTCCCATATCCAGTAATTATCTTCATCAAATTCGGGAGTTAGTGCACAATAATGATTTTCTTCAGATTTGTAGATTGTTACAGTACCTAGAACTTCCTTTGAATTTTTGGTGGCTTTCTTCTTCAATTTTCCCATCCTTGTACTCTTAGATTTTCCTTCCAATTGTTAAGATGCTATTGAAGGAACCTTCTTTGATTCCAATTGTTGAAAATACTAAGGGGGGGTGCAATAGTATTTCTTAGCAATTAGCACTTTTTAATACTTTTCAAAGTGTTAGTTAATCTTTAGTTATTATTATTTTTATTCTTCAGATAATCATAAACAATAATAAACAGTAGACAACATCATACAACAATGGAGAAAGATAAAAAAATGGACACAAATATTTTTAGGTGGAAAACCCCCTCCGGGTCAAAAACCATCGAACGCTTCTTAGTAGTTGTCTTCTCCATTTTAAAAGAAAATAATTACATCAAGTTTTGAAGCTACAACTGAAGGAGGCTACAACCTGTAGGACGCTACTACTCCCTAATAACCTGTTGCAACCGAAAGGATGCCCCTATGGCCTGTGAGTCAAGCCACAACCTTGCGAGTGGCTCAACACTTTGTTTGCCAGCTGTTGTTGGAGGGATGCTTCGTCGCCCTATAATTTATCATCCCCAACTAAAAGCATCACAATGCCCTGTCTAGGCTATGTTCTGCCCTAACACCACCCTGCTGTGAAAATTTATGAATCTTACAATTATGCAGAAATATACTGTTAGATCTGTTTATGCTCCTCCTACTTAATTAAGTTATTAACTGAAAAATTTCAGATTAATATCGAAGCAAAACACAAAACAAACTTTCACCAATTCAAATCTAGGAAAAGTACATGCACACATAGACAAAGTGATAGTGATTTTTTGGACAAATAGTCCCCGAAAAACCCAATACAGGAAAACTAGTCTGCTGGTTGTTGGAGGGTTTTATTATTAAGAGTTTTCTTAATACAACAAATTTGGGTTCTAGATCTAGAAAACCCGACAGAGATAAAATAGATCTCCAACTCACCAGTTGTTTAGAAGCCAAAATAATAACTGATCCACACCCTCAAACAGGATTTACAAGACTCAGCCGAAATTAGGCCCTAGAAACCCTAGCACTGCCCCTGAAGCCCCTGTGTTAGCCTCTACAGCCCCTGTGTCCCTCAGCGCTGGCCTGGTGTTATCACCAAAAAAAAAAATTCAAAACATGGCATGTCAACTCTGTTTTGATCATGATCTAAATAGTTTTGAAATTCATTTTAGCATGGTTAAGGGTATGTCATAGTTTTAGAGGTTTAGTGTTCACCATCAGAATTCAAATAAGGTCTTTATAGGTCCATTCCATAGTCAAAAAGTTCACATTTTTCATTCAAGGGTCATCTAAGTAAGTTTTGGGTTAATTTTATGCAATTAGCCACAAATCCACAGTTTCGTAGCGTCATTAGTTCAAAAAAGGAGTTTTGTACTACGAAAGCACTGCTACTTTCGTAGCGCAAAGTGCGAAAATTACACTATGAGCCCTACGAAAGCGCGATTTCTTAGCTTTCGTGTCAAATAAGCCGAGATTTGTCAGTTTCAATTGGGGAATGATATGATAGGGGTATGGTGAGTCAGTTAGTTACCAGATTCAATGTACTTACCTATCCTATAGTCATCATAGTCATGATAGGATATCAATTAAACATCATTTGGTCATGAGGTGACATCTCTAATTCGAATTTTTTGCCTAATTGAATCATATTTGTTTCATTAACCTTCACATATGTTGTCCAAGCTCTGAAGCAGTAAGGATAAGTTTGTGGTTTTTCTATTCAAAGACAACCCTCACCATTATCAAGCGAGGTTTTTCATCAAATCAAGAGAGGTTTTTTTACAGGTTTTAGAGAAGCTAACAAGTTTTCTTTACAAGAAACATGGCAGAGGAGAAGAATGTCCAAAGAGGGGGACATTGTCTAAGATACGAGCCTCCGAATGCAATTGTTGTTATGGAGGATCAAATGGTGATGGAGGCTTTTAGCAAAGCTGGCTGTCTCAAATTTTGTGAAAAGCTGCAAGGTTGCCACACTCAAGTGTCCAAAGAGTTTGCTTTACATTTCAGTGGAACCACTACCAAAGTTGGAATGATAAATATGCCAGTTACATCTGAGATCATAGTTGCTGTGAAAGAGATACCAAGGGGACAGGAATCTTGGTTTATAGGTTTTATGTTCGACATGGAGCCATGTAAGGAATTTATGAAACATAAATATGTAGACATGGACCTGAACAATGCAATACCCAGAAGTTGTATCAAGGACAACTATGCAAAGTTGTTATTCAACATTCAAAGATATTTCACATGTGAAGGCAGATACCATAAAGTTTACACTTATCATTTCAAATTGTTGTTGCATTTCACAGGTATGATATCATTAGATTTACCATTTGACCTGCATAGAAGCCTTGCCAAAATGGCTGACAAAGTCCAAGTTAAATCTGATGGCTATGAAACATCTCTTTTCATCACGGTTTGATAAAGTTACTGGATTTGAATGAGCTTCAAAAAATAAATAGAGATTGGTATTCCTTTTTATTTATGAGTGGATTTGAAATGGAAGCCCTAACCCCAGCTAGAAACCCTAAGATTAAGGGGAATCCTTCACCACCAGTAGTAGAATCCAGTCAGCTAGTGGTTACAAAAGCAAAGAGGTTTGTAAAGTTGAAACCAAGGAAACAGGTTGAAGATAGAACTAAGAAAGCATCAGTGCTTGTTGCAGAAACCCCATCACCTGCAAAACAGAGAGTAGAAAGGGTCAAAGAAACAAAACAAAAACAGGTGGCCAGTAAGCAGGAGATCCAGAGAAAGACAAGAAGTCAAGCAGCAGCATCAAAGGGAAAAGAAGTTGTTTCAATGACAGAGGAAAACCCAATGATGAAAGGCAACTTGGATGATATACTTCATGCAATTTATATAGAAGAATCACCTATTGTGCAGGCAGATTTCATTGAAGTGGATGAGCCTAAACAGAGAAAAATGAAATCAGCAAAGAAATTGGAATTTGAAGGTGAGAATGCAGCTTTTGTTTTTCAAGCTAAGAAACCTTTAACCAGGCATGAAAAGAAACTCCAAGAAGGTAGTAAAGATATCCAAGTAACTATTGAAGCAGCCAAAGTCCCTGAAGAGGTGGTTGATCTCTCATCACCTATAGTGGAGCATGTAGCCAGCAATATAATGAAGGGAAAGGAACACATGTCAGAGTGTCAACTACTGGAAGAAAGGTTGAAGCTAGCAAACCAAGAGATGGAAATGATGAGAAAGAGGGCCAGAAAGCACATCATTGAAAAGACAAAATTCAAGAGGATGAAGGTTGTTTGGGAAGGTCAAAAAGTTGCTAGGTCAGAGATCCCAAGCAGTGCACAGCAATTCTTTACCTGGACAGTTCCAGCCATTAAGAAGCAAAATTTGTTAAAGTGATCAACACCCATTTGAGAGCCAATAATAGAAAGCTAAGATGCCAAGTGGAGGATTTGGAGCTACAATTAAAACAGTCTCAGGATGAACTAAAGAGTAGAGGTACAAAATGACAAATTCAAAGAAAATTCAAAATGGAAAATGAGGATTAAATTTTATGACGGTTATGTTTTTAGTTCATATAGTTGATGGTTTTGATGAGGCCAATGATTTTCTAAAGTTATAGCATATTTCTGTTTCAAATTTTGAAGAAAAACTAGTTAAAACTGCTTACACAGCAGTTTCGTAGCGCATGTAGTGCAAAAAGGGTGAAATGCGCTACTAGCAACTTTTTCACTCATTTCTTATCAAATTTTGGAGGGAAGACCATGTATTTTGACTTGAAATTTCTAAGGAAGCTATGTCAAGTGAATATCAAAGTAACCTTGAAGGAAAGGAAGCTAAATTTTGAAGGAAAATGGGTAAAAAGACTGCACTACGAAAAGCGCTACGAAACTGTGTTGCTTTTGTAGCGCAGGTCTATTTTCACTATTTTGGGAAGTTCAAAGTGGTTTTACACAGCTGGCATGAAGGGATGACTTGGGACATATGCTAATCATGTTCCTGACATCAATTAGCCTCGAAGTTATGGGTTAGAAATGGTAAGAATATCTCAAGAAACTAAAAGAATCCTAAGCCTAAAAACAGGGGAGCAGTTTCCTAAATTGCAGGAGATCAACATCATCAGCATTATGGTCATAACAGGTTGGAACTCATCATCAGGATTTGACTTAATGGAAAGATAGGTGGCAAATGATGTAATTAAGTTTAGATAAAGTTATTTTGAGTAGAATCAAAAGAGTTCTAATTCTATTTGTAATAGGACTCTATATTAGTTTTACAGTTGTGTTTGTAATAAATACCATGTTTTATGGTTAGAATAGGTGTCAAAGCATAGGAATTCGATGTATCTAGTTGTGGATAAACTTATCTTATGATGTAAATTATCTATAAAAGATCAAGGAGTCGAAATAGAAAGGGTTGGACATTTGTTAGCAAAAAGACTCTGTTTATTGTAAGTGACTGTTTTCAGCTTAATACAGAATTTCTACTTAGACAACTCAAGATTCATAAGGAGTTCTTGTATGTTTTTGTTCTGATGGCATCTTTTCGATATTCTATTGCAGTGTTGTTTGCTTATGTTACTCAGAATTCATCAATGATGCTCTGACTTCCTTCATAGACAAACTGACTGTGTGTTTCACTGTTCTACATGTGTATTCCTTGACTTCCATGCTAGGTAGATTATTTTGGTTTTGTTGAAGCTATTATGACTCCATAAGCCCAATATACACTTGCTAATGTGATTTACAACCATTTTATATCATTTATTTGTTTTTATCCCATATAGAGTTAGCCATCTACATATTTATCAAAAATCATAAACCCTTGAGAGAGCCCTCTCAGGTTGAGGAGGCTAAGCCTCGGCCAAAAGATTGGTCTGAAACAATTACATGAGATTAACTTGATTGGTAGCCTATCAAGTCTGATTTTGTGATAACACCTAGAAAGGGTTGTGTTACCCCAAACTGGGTGATGCAGTCCCTATGCTGCCCCTAAGGGTCTCTGTGTAACCCCTGAGGGTTTCCAGCTGACTTACGCTGCCCTGGGAGGGACTGTGTAGCACCTGCATAGCTGAAGCTACCTTTGTACTGCGCAGCTGCTGCCCTCTCTGTCGCTGCTTCTCCTACTTCTCTGCGCTGCCTCTTTGAGCTAATCTTTGTCTCTTGCTGATTCTAGACACTGGGATCAGATCATCCCCTTTGTCTAAACTCCCCTCTCTGCAGCTGAAATACTTCTGAGAATTCTTAGCAAACCCTGCCCTAGAATATCAACTTAGATTCAGTGCTCTGCCTTTGTGTGTCTTTACAAATGACCCCAAGTCTTTCCTTTATACTTTTCTCGTTGGGAAACCAACGACCATGATCAGATATTGTATCAATGGCTAAGATTAAAAGAAATCTTGATCTGTGTGACTTAAGACAATTTTATCACGTGTTTAATTTAATTAACTTTAATTATTTCATTTTCCTAAGTTTAGACATAGTAAATACATTAAAATAATGAATTAATTAAATATATCCCAAACCAGATGAAATTTCCCAAATCTATTTCTAGGTCTTGTAGATCAATGTACTCTAGTCCCTCCACAAAATTTGGGAGCTAAAGCACAACTGATGCTACCCCAAATACACAAAATCTCAACACTCACTCTTAGCACCAGGAGTGTGTTCTAGCAATATATCACACCATGCATTACAAGATTTTGGGCACTGGTTCTCTGTTGCTGATGCTTGGTCTGCTGTCACTCAACTCTGCACTGTTGTTGCCATTGTGTACTGTTGCCCATGACACTGCCACTAACACTACAACATATGTATTGCAGCGCCCTCTCAATTTGTAGCATATGTGTTGCTCATAGCACTGCCACTGTTGATCTGTTGCACTGCAACTTCAGTTGTTGAGAGAAACAACTGAAACTCCTACCCAATCTTTGACAAACAAGTAAGTCGGTGTTGTGGAGGTAAATCCCCTCTGCGGACAGAGGCGATCCCTACTAGCCCAAACCGGGTCTAGCAACAATCGTTCACGCTATAGTGCAGGTTCCTAATTGCAAATAAACCAACTAACGGTGAAGGCTTACCTGGAATCCAACGCTGTTGCTTGTAGAAGTGGTAGTGCTCCCGTTCCTTAGCTCTGGCAGATCACGATCCCCACGATCTCCGTGATAGGACACCTGCGCATGCGAGAAAAAAAACAAACGCAAGCGTAAAATCCAGTAGATGCAACTATATGTCAGTCAGAGAGGACATAACTCATCATCATAAACAATAACAAGAGTGTAACCATAACCAATAATCGCTTATTATTAATCTCAAAGGAAAATTACAACCAAGTTCTGACGTTGAATTCTCCTTCGGCGGGTCGCCAGCAAAACACGTCTCGAAAATCCTGTCAAGGATGGGACAAACCTCTCTCTTCGGATCTTGACAATAGTCTCCTTGCTTGGATTTGGCCTTAAGGGAATTATGGAGGCTCTTGCAGCATAAGGCTCTTGGGAACTTGGGAACTTGAAGACTAGCTTGCAATGGAGATGGGCAAGCTTTTATAGATGGAGGAAGGGGAGTTGGGATCCCTATAATCATGGGATTGGCCTTATCATCAAGGAAGCTTCCATGAGAGGTGGCAAACCACTTCCTCTCTATGGAAATCCGTAGCCAAACCTCCCAACTCAAGATAGATAGCAATCCAGGAATTTGTTAGGACGAAACTTCCGCCATTTATTTTTTGAAAAACACTCCTTAAATTTAATTATTTTGAGCACTTCTCAGATGAGCACAATCAAACAATCTCTAAGGAATTTCCCATCAAGCGTAGTGACCAGAACTAGCTGCCCGGCACCAATGCAAAAAGGGGTGTTTTGTGCTTTTTACAAGTTGATGTCTCTTTCTTGGTAATTAAAGCTCTTGTTTAGAGGGATGTCATGAAAGTGATTTCAAGCCATGTCACTGCTCACAGGTCACGGAATGAGCCCTCCAATGTGTGGGACGGGGATTGCAAGGATGGTGACAAATTGCTGTGTAACAGATGCCCCCTAAAGCATGAGGCCCGAGAGAGAGAGAGGGGTGAAATGCTTTACGAGAACGTATCCAACTGAAAACTCTGGTGTCAGAAAACCTGCGTGGAGAAGTACAACTGATATCTCAGATACATGATATATATGCGGTATGGGCGCAGCCATCCATAACAGAGTATGCAATAATCCAAATCCAAGGCATGGACGTAGCCATCCAGTGAGGATCGATAAATAGACTCAAGTATGGTCGCAGCCATCCAGTAAGTGAGTCATGTAAATAATCATAATAATCCACAAAATCGCAGCCTGGATTATAACAAACAGGAATCCAGGGTCTTACGCTCCATCTCGACCCGAACAAAGTACAAGTTCAAGCATGTGAATAAGTGAGCTGAAGTCGAACACGCAAGAACATCGTCTGATTACCAGCCAATGATGAAAGTTGTTAACAGACGCGAGAGGAACCACCAATAATGACAATGGCCCTCAAGGTACCACAAGTACAATCTACGACATGTGAATAATGAGCTGACGTCGAACACCCGCAGAATCACTCGATCGGAGGCCAATAATGAAAACCTCACGTCGAATGCAAAGAACCTGCCATTGAGGCATGCAGGCTCCAAGGTACGAGAAGGGAGTCTCTAGATCAAATTCCTGGATAATGCTCTGAAGTCGACAGGAAGTGACCTTGATCGAAGGTGGGCCATAGTGTTTCCCACATCATCGACGCGAGGCAGAGAAACATAATGTTTTTGTGAATCACGATCAGATGAGAATCAGAGGGAGGTTGAATATTTGCAGAGGTCAACTTCTCTTGAACATATGGCGGCACAACAGTGAGTTTGGCAGTATTTGACGTCAAAAGATCAGAGGTCATAGTGACGAGGCAAAGAGCAGATGAGAGGTCAAAAGGGATCACCCAAACCCATGGAGGCAAGTGAGAGACGAGACGAGATGTCCCCAACCCGACACGAACGCAGACAAGTGCCATGTTCAAGAGCGACATACTACCGACACGACAATGATGCTGGTTCCATTTTTTCCCCGCCATTTCTGGCGAGTACCCCAATTATTTTTTATAACAAGCTTGAAGGGGATAGCATATGCTTGTGATATAAGTCCATCCTAGTACGTTTAACGAGCCCTAGGAAGGAGAGACTCGAGTAGCGTCATTATGACTGAATCCGATGTCATCAGGGTTTAATGAGTCTGACAAATGAAGAACTCGGTGTCTTTTCATGTTTAGAGAGTTTGAAAAGGCAGCTGAAAAGTAAACTCCAATGGTCCCTTTTCATAAATAGTTCCTCAGATCCAAAAAGGTAGAAAACTATGTCTGAGAAAACCTCCTAGTCGCGATAGGCTAAGGTATTCCTTTTTCTTAAATAATCTATCTCAGCCCGAAAAAGGGGTAAACGTATACTGGGCAGATGTCATTTCGCAGCCACTTTAACGAGATCAAAACGACAAGGGCATCGGCAATCTTTTCATGTTTAGAGAGTCAGAAAAGAGCTGAAAGATGACTCCAAAATGACTTTTTCGTGTTTTTACCAAGTCCAAAAAAGTATAAAATACAACTCGTTTCACCGTTTAAGTTGCGAAAAAAAAAAAACCTGTTGTTGCACACAGAGGCAAGTGTAAAACCCATTTTCGACAAAATATATCAAAATATCAATAAAAAATGACTTTTAAAACCTAATGAGATTTCAAAAAGTTATAAATAAGTCTCAAATGGTAAAAACAAAATTACTTTTACTATTTACCTCATTGGAGAGCAACAGTGGTCTGTTTGTGTGTGAACTTCCGACGGCGATTGCGACTAATTCGGGCTACCATTCAGATTCCCGTTCGTTCGAGGTAAGAGGCGCTTCCCTGTACTCCATTTTAATCCATTTTTTATAGTTTTCCATTGCTTATTAGACTTCTATGGAGAATTTTTTAAAATTTTATGGCTTCGCCCATTGGCGCGGGTATCGGGCACGGACCCGCGCCAATGGCCTTTTACATACAAAGGGCCCGCGCCAATGGCGCAGCGCGGTTTCCCGTTTCAAATTTCCAAACAGCTAGTGATTTACATGAAATTCGGGCATAACAGAGATCTAATCAAGGGTTTTTGACCATGTTGATGTAGGCAACCGAGCAAAATGGCTATCGAATGGAAAGAGAGGGAGCATGGGGAAGAGGATGAACATGCTATGGAGAATGAGACTTGTATTAATGCCCTCAAGAACTGTGGGCTTAAAAATTTCTTCCTGACACCTTGCTTACGAGCTCAACCGGAGCTCCTGCAATACCTGATCAGCATATGGGACGAAAACAAACAAGTGTTCAAGCTGCAGGACCAAGTATTAGAACTTGAGGTTTCTGACATATATTTCATAATCGGACTGTCGCACAGAGGTCCAGTGCCCGTCTTGACAGGCAGCAGACCATCTAGAGAGAAGATGGAGCAGGTGATGGCAAGAGTGTGCCGAGGGGCACGACTGGGATCGGGAAGCGGCAAGGTAGATATCCATACCATCCCCGATCTAGCACTCAGAGTGGTGCTACATACCATCACGCAGGCTGCGGGGTCGCAGGCACCGCACGAGGCGACCAAGGCCCAACTCCTCCTAGCTGCTGAGTGTATGAATCCAACACTATTTGATTGGGCTACTGCAGTGACAACAAATATGAAAAGACAACTCACAAAGTGTAAGCAAGCCAAACTAAAACAGTTTGGCTACGGTTCCATCTTGGTATCGTTCATCCTGGAACGACTACCTATCTTTCAGGGCCAAGGGACCATAGTCGCTGAGCCGGTACCACGAGAGCCGAGGATGGATCGCTGGGCAGCACTGATGCCCAGATCAGGAGGAGGCCAACAGATGTCCTGGAGGCCGGAGTTTTTTGGATGGTTACGGCGTCAGTTGATTGTGGTCGAGGATTGGCCATATGCAGGGACCGATTTCACTAGAGACCTAGACCTTCCACTCCCGAAGGGAGATGACTGGGACGAGGAGTTGGGTATGATCTTGTTTTTGATTTTTATGTTTTATGTTTTTTTTTTTTTGGTAATACATGCCCGTCCTAACAACAGTTTTATGTATATGCAGATGTCGGCCCAGAGAGACCTGTCGGTATGTCTCCTATTTCACGGAGAACTCAGCCCGCAGCCGACCCTCAGGCGGAGGGTGCCGAGGGGGGAGAGTTGGTCCAGAACCTCGAGGGGATCGCCCGGGGGATTCCAGACTACGTCCGACTGGCAGATGTTCCACTAGCATACTAGAGACATATGGTGGGAGTGCCTAGTCGCCTCCACCGTCTTCTGAGACGCTTAGTGTGTGCGGTGGCTTGTTATCATGAGCACCACGCAGATTAGACACCTAGGGCTTATTTCATGCATATTTTTTGAGAGACATGTCGTCTCCGGATGTATTAAGACGAACATGTATATTTTTTTATTTTATGTGACGCACACTATGTAAAAATTTCGATACATATATATATATATATATATATATATATACCTATTTATGGATGGATCTTTCTTTTACATATGATGTTGTTTTACAAATTGCGCAAATGTCTATCTAGCACCAAATTAGCCACTGCATCTGTTAATGTATTCATATGTCTGGGTATGTGTTGATATGTAATATAGTCAAAATTCCTTTCCAGTAAACGAATACGCAGATACAGACGTAAAATGGATGGGTTTCTGACTGAATAATAAGCATAAGTTGTGATACTACAAGTTGTGAGTCTAGATACACGAGTAATTCACGGATACCAAGGTTTACATCATCAGTTAATAACTCTAACACATCACTATATTCCGCGATGTTATTTGTAGCACGTCCCAGACACACACCTTGCAGATTGACCAACTCACCAGCAGGATCGTAGATTACCCAGGCTGCCGAAGACAGATTCATGGTACTGTGAGAGGCACCATCCGCGAAACCAACAAATGGATTGATGGACATCTGTACAATCAGGAAGACCCGATCAGCAGAAATATGTTTACATCGCACACCACACCACACATGCACACAAATGAAAATACACACCTATGTATACACACCACACCAAAAATAACTTCAAGCGTAGTATTTTTTGAGGTACAGCCCATTTCTGGGCTGCGCCAACGGAACTCCTTCATAATCAATGAGCTCATAAGCCCCATTTTTTAAAACGCGTTTTACTATGTAGGGCCCATGCCACATAGTTTGGAACTTACCAGCCCCAAGCTTGTCATGCGCTTGATCGTATAGGAGGACGAGGTCCCCTTCGACAAAGGAATGTGGAGAAATAGATTGATCAAAGTGAGCTTTGACCCGCTTCTTTTGTTCTTTAATGACTAAAGCAGCCAAACGGCGGGTTTCATCTAACCGTTCCAGATACAAAAGACGCTCTTCCTCGGGAGAAGTGTCGGGTAAAAGTTCCACAACTAACTTCAAAGAAGGAATTTCGCATTCAACCGAAAGAGTTGCTTCCAGACCGTACACCAATTGGAAAGGTATGAATCCAGTTGCATTCTTTGCTGACGTCCGGTAGGCCCAAAGAGCTGAAAACAGTTGGAGATGCCAATTGGATTTATGAACTGTCCGTTGAAGCACTGTGACCAAAACCTTGTTCACAGCCTCAACCTGGCCATTTTCCTGGGGGTAATATGGCGTTGAGCTATCGTGTCGTAAGCCCAATCTTGATGTCAGCTCGGCCATCATGTAATCTTGAAAATGGGTACCATGATCGGTAACAATGGCCTGAGGGACCCCGAAACGTGCAATAATATGGTTGAAGATAAATTGGGCAGTTGTCTTACTGTCGGCAGCTAGTGTAGGCATCGCTTCGGCCCACTTCGTAAAGTCGTCTACGGCGACGATTATATACGCATGCCCCCCCAGCCGAATGAGGGTTACATGTCATAAAATCTACGCCCCATTTCGCAAAAGGACAGACGGTAATAACAGGATGCAAAGGGAGAGGCGGCGCGCGCATCTTGCGCTGAAAGACCCGGCATGCGTGACATTGACGAACTGCTACGATACAGTCTTTGAATATTGACGGCCAGAAGTAACCTACTCGCAGAATTTTCTGGGCAGTGGCATATCCGGACATATGACTGCCACAGGCGCCACTGTGGCAGTGATTTAGGACCTTTTCAGCCTCTTCCAGGGTGAGGCACCGGCGGAGCACCCAATCTACTCCAACGCGGTATAAATTATCTCCTACTATACCGTAGGGTTGAGACTGATGCCAAATCCGACGTCGGGCATCTTTAGTCAACTCAGACCGAAACGTCGAGGTCTGAAGATACACAATAATATCGTCGTACCATGGGTCGCGAGTGCTGATAAGGAAAAGAGTTTCGTCCGGGATATGATCCTCGGAATAAGATGGGGTGGAGTCCGTCGGGAGTGAGCAAATAAGATCCGCAAAAACCAGTGATTTGGTCGATTTAGCAGTGGTGAACTCTAAGTCGAACTCCTGAAGGATAACGATCTATTTGGAGTATTTTCCCCCTAGTAATTGTCGAGAGAGAATATATGTCATGGGGTTGCAATCCGAAACCACGGTTGTTGTGCGCAACAGGATGTATTGGCGAAAGCGCTGCACAGCGTGTACTGCAGCTAATGCCAGCTTCTCGACGTGAGCATAACGTGTTTCTGTGTCGAGAAGGTTCTGTGACAGATAATAAACGACATGTTCATTTCCATCATCGTCATCCTGCACCAGAACCATAGCTATGGTGCTAAACGCGGCGGCGAGATACAAAGTGAAATCACGATGATAGTTAGGAGGACGAAGCAAAGGAGCATTAACGAGTAACGTCTTAAGCTTCTCAAAGGATTGTTGAGCAATTTCGTCCCAGTGGAAGGGAACGTTCTGCTTTAAGAGACGTGTGAATCCTTTGGCCACCTCTGCGTAGTTCGGGGTAAAGCGTCGAAGGAAGTTAGCTCTTCCCTGCAGACTCTGCAATTGATATAACGAGGAGGGTGATGGGAGATTGATGATAGCCTCGACCTTTAAAGGGTCAAGGCGAATTCCATCTTTGGAGACTATGAATCCCAAAAGACGGCCAGAATCCACGCAAAAGACGCATTTATGAGGATTAAGCCTAATATTGTAGCGCCTACAGCGAAGGAAAATCTGGCAGAGGTGTTCAGGGTGGTCCTCTCGCCTAGCTGAGTGAGCTGGCAAGTCATCTAGATAAGGCTGAACGATATGGTGTATGTCATGGAAAGCGTAAGACATCGCACGCTGGAAAGTGGCTCCAGCGTTCTTTAGGCCGAACAGGAGTTTTTTATAAGCGAAAGTACCCCACGGACAGATCAATGCAGTCTTGTGTTGATCTGTAGGTAGAATGTTTATCTGATTGTACCCAGAGAAGCCGTCCATTAAGGAATAAATCTCACTCCCAGCACATTCGTCGATGATTTGGTCTATGAAAGGAGTGGGATAGTTGTCTTTAGGACAGGCGCGATTAATATCGCGATAATCAACACAGACTCTGATAGTCCCCTTCTTCTTATCTACAGGGACAATGTTGGAGACCCATTCTGTGAGGGGAATCGGGTAAATAAAGCCCGCGTTCAGAAGTTTTTCAACTTCTGCTTTGATGGCAGCGGGTTTGCGAGGGTGCACTGGGCGTAGGTGTTGGCGCACGGGTTTCGCACCAGGATAGGTAGGAATCTCGTGCACTACTATGCTGGGATCAATCCCGGGCATTTCCTCATAGGACCAAGCGAACACATCTCTGAATTCTCGAAAAAGATCGGTATAGACTCGTATCTCATCAGGAGAACAAGTCACTCCCACGTGTATATTCTCAACTATTCCCGGTTTAACGGAGATGTCGATTGGAATGGTTTGAGTGATGTTGCTCAGGTTTCCCTCTTAAAGCACCTCATTTGTCAATATGGGCGTCTGGAGAGGTGGAGTGGGAACTTGAGATGCAAAACGCTCTAGACAATCTAACATTGCCCCCAAGTTAGGCATGAACGAGGAATGATGATGTCCATCGCTCCAAGGCAGCTCCTCAAGAGACATTGTTTCTACAATGGCTTCATCAGAAGGAAAAATCTCTTTGAGAGGATCAGGTGAATCGACCTGACCGAGCCAGGGGGACTGAGAATAGATGTCTAAAGCCATGCTCAAAGGAGCATGCTGAGGAGGGGGAGGATCAGATGCGGCGACGATTTCACAGCAGTTAATTTCTACTGGAGTTAAGGGCATCAATTCTCCAAACTCAGTCACCTGCTCAAGCGTAGGGATGAGCCATGGGTCGTCAGACCTAGAGATCATGTTAACTTGAGCGGTGTGCGGTGGTGGTGCAGGAAAAATACCCATGAGGACAGGGTCTTTGAAGAGACCGGGCCTTACACTGTCAGGGGGATTTGCGATCTGATCCACGTACGGGACGTTGTTCTCAGAGGTGGAGGTGAATAAAGACAACTGATCCACAGTAACGATTTTGCCCTCGTGAGGGAACTTAATAAGTCGAAAGAGGGTGGACGGCACGCATAACATGGCATGAGTCCAGCTGCGGCCAAGAAGTATATTGTAGTTAAGCTTGGCGTCAACCACTTCTACTTCTATGTTGACTGTCTTCCCCTGTAAAGTAATCGCTAGACTCTCGAGAACACCCAGGGGTTTGGATTCCCGTCCATCGAATGCCTCTAGGGCATTGGGAGACGATGAAAGGGCCGGAGAGCCAATGGCTTTCCAGCAAGCGGACGACATGACACAGGTAGAAGCACCTTCATCCACAATAGCCCTATGGATGTTAAGACCGTTGATCCCGACTTAAATAACAAGAGCGATCTAGTGTGGAAGTCGGGGGGTGAAATTTTCTAATTCAAAGGTGAGAAGACTAGAATCAGCGGGATCGATTCCACCAATTGCAGATAATAAAGCTTTACGTTGCGAAGGACAACTTTGAAGAACTTCCAATGCAGACATGGCAGAAGGCGCCTGTGCCAGATCCTCAACAATACTGTAGTGCTGAGCGGCACGGGCATTCGGATTGTAGGAAGATTTTCGTAAAACACCTTTAGAAGGTGGCCTCACAACAGGTTCAGCAGTAGGCTTCTCGATTTCCAACGAACCGGAGACAGGTGGGGGAGGTGGACCATCCGCAACTGCCTTCCCCGGTGCCTGACGCGATTCGTTGTAATCCTTCGAACGCGTAGCAATAGAGATAGGTGCAGCACCATTCATCATAAAGACCTGGGACACAAATGGTGCAGATGGTGAAGGTTGTTCAACCATCTGGGTCTACTGAGACGGGAACGGTTCTTTAAGAACTGTCGGAGTCCCTTTGGAGCCTTTTAGAAGTTGACTAACTTCAGATCGTCGTGGACAATCTTTTGTATAGTGATCTCCTTCACAAATGAGGCAGGGGTACTTCGGTTTGCATTGGGAACCGTCCTCGGCATGAGGTTTGGACTCTGGCTTTGGGGCGTCGGATTTAGATTTTCCCTTGGCCTTCTTTTTCCCTTTGGAGGCTTTCTCCGTAGGATTGGCCTGAACGGCATTAACCTCCTCAGTTTTGCCAGAATCGGTAGGGGCGGGAGAAGCAAAATTATTGGATGAGTTGGACTTCTGCTTCCCATTCGAAGATTTCTTCGAATTCTGAGACACGGAACCAATAACCCCATCCACCACTGGGGTAGGTGGAGCTTTAGAGGTTCCAGACCGTGGAGCATCAGGCAAAATATCATACAGCGTTTCGGACTGTGAGTATACCAGATCCAGATATTGAGCATGTGCTATGGCTTGTTCTTCAGTCACACACGCTCCCATAGCAATATCTTGGGCGATTTTGTTAACGAAGGAGGTGGTGAACCAATGTGTTAGTATCTGATCAGGTATATGAAACTTGATCAGTCTACGACGCCGTCGCCACTCATGAATGTGATCAGAAATGTGGGTGGCTTTGTCCTGCTTCAAAGAAGTCAGGAGGTGCGTCCCGGCTTCGTAGCGAACCGGTAACTGAAAGTGAGTCAGAAAAGCCATGGCTAATGTATTGAAATCTTGAAAGATGCCACGGGGTAATTCAATATGCCACGGGGCTGCAGCGCCAGTCAAAGTGCGCTGGAAGAGGCGTAGACGAACTGAATCATCCACCCAAGAGTTGGACGAACACCAAAGATGGTAAGTCATCACATGAGCTTGGGGTTCCTCCCCAGCTTTACCCTTAAACTTGGGGCAATCACCGGGCACCTTGGTAGGAACCGGAGGCCAATAAGGATTATGCAGAATTGGATCATTCGTTAATTTCGAAACATCCGGTAACTCCAAGGTAGCCAGAAACGGCAATGGCGGATTGGACGGCATACCTGGCCCTGGATAAGGACCAGTACCTGTACTCCACGCTGGTTGGGAATATCCTTGCCCCCATGGGTGTTGTCCCGTAGGATTCTAACCGTAGGGGGTATAGGTCGTATAACCAGCCTGATTCGGTTGCTGGTAACCAGCATACGGGAGTTGGTAACCAGAGTATGGACTCTGATTATGAGTCGGCCCTATGTAAGCAGCATTTGGATTTGGCTGCTGAGTATAGGTATAGCCGGGTTGTTGAGGACAATAGTTAGGACCTTGGGGCTGGCTATAATTCGATCGGTATTGACCATGAGAATAGTAGCCGCCTTGAGGTTGAGTGGGCTGTTGATAGGTGGGGCCCTACTGAGCCTGATAATTAGGGTGTAGCGGTTGATTTGGCTGCGACATCGAATAAGTCGGCTGTTGGGCAGGGTTGATAGGATGTGCAGGTTGGCCTGGTTGAGCAGGCTGACCTGGCTGAGCGGGCTGCCCTGGGTTAACAGGTTGACCCGGGTGAACAGGTTGTGCCGGTTGGGCAGGTTGACCTGGCTGTTGAGAAGCACCAGGTTGTGCTAGATGAACCGGTTGGCCTGGAGGTGGAACACCAGGTTGAGCCGGATAGACCGGTTGGCCTGATGGAGGTACACCAGGTTGTGCCGGATAGACCGATTGTCCCGGTGGAGGAATGGAGCCAGGTGGTGGCTGGTAACTGGTTTGACCTGCAGCAGGACCATAAGATGGTCCAGGCTGGTGAGCAACGTTGGGATTAACAGGATACTGAGGTTGCATGGGTTGGGAAGGTTGGACTTGCCCCCCAGGACCATATACCGGCCCCGGTTGGTACCCCGACTGAGGCTACACAGGTTGACCGGAAGGGTTGTAATACTGTCCTTGCGGACCGTACGATGGCCCTTTGCTGGCCTGCAGGATAGCCTTGTAAAGGCTGCCCCTGCAGGTCATAAGGATAGCCAGGCTGGCCCGAAGGTTGGCCTTGAAAAGGTTTCCCTTGCGGGTTATAAGGATGTCCAGCCTGGTTATAGGGTAAACCTTGAGCATGAAGGTGAGCCTCTGGAGCGGGTAAACGTAAAACGTCCCCGTGCTCATCATACTGATATGGAAAAGCATACACGGGCATACCATCCTGTGCATAATGCGAAAAATACGGGCGGTTGGGATCTTGAGAGGTTTGTCCAACCTCGGGGTTCGGCTGTTGTAGGGGCAACCGATACTCCTCCGGAGAAATGTTCTCCGGCATAGCAGTCGCTATGTAGACGTCTTCAGGAGGCGGCACAGCCCTCGCAGAGTGTGCCGTGATAGCGGGTGCAGATGCGGCCACACAGACAGTGGGCCGAATGGGTACAGAAGTGACTTGAGGGGACGACGTGACAGGTGTCTGAGGAGACATCCCCAATGAAGGAACCACTGGCCTCGTAGAAGGAACTGATACCCCCATAGAGGCTGCGACAACAATACCAAGGATCTATACCCTGCTGGTAATAAGGGACCGGGTGATGACATAACAGCTGGTTCAGGGTTGTCTCCTGGAAATAATCTCCGAGGAAATAACTGGTAATCTTCACCGAATGTGGGGATTTCCTCAATAGATTCACTCATGTTTGAGCCCGCCGCTAGATCTCGTAATAGACGGCGAGGACTAGGAGGAAAAACAACAGCTATAAAAGGTGAACCCGATGTAAGAGAAAGGAAATTTTCCCCTACTCTTAATTCAGACCAAGGTTCGGAAAAGGGCCAATTGAACTCAACTAGTCCCCCAAAGGGTTGCTCAGCAAGAACCGGTCCCCCATCAGGAAACTCGGAAACAATGGGCTGTTGAGGTTCAACAGAGGGTTGGGAAGCCTTTGATGAATTGTTCGTATATGGACTACCAGTAGACGAAACAGAAGGTTCCGCCACTATGGTAGCAACGACAAGAGAAAAAGACCAAACACACACACGGGCTGAAAAAGATTCAAGACACACAATCAAATGGCCAACAAGCAAAATCTAACAGGGCGTGTGATCGCGGGTGTTTTGTTTTACCACATTGAAACTTATAAACTTTACCGTTTCATGTTTTAAGAGTCGAGAAACGGCTGAAAGGTGACTCTATCTCTTTTAGTTTTGAAGCAAGCGTGAAAGGACAAGCGCTTGGTGATCCTTTCAAATTTAAAAAAGAGAAAGTCAGAGAGAGAAAAGATCCGACGCTACTGGGAATACTAGTCAAGGTGTGCAAATAACGGAAATTGAAGCTGAAATATACACAACGGTTTCAAAATGAAAGAGAGAAATCAACCAAGGACTTAACGTACGTGCGACAATCTCACGAATGCGCATTGTCCGATTAATATCACGGGTATAGGGCAGCAGACTCGACTTCCTATGGATAAAGGATATAAACCTAGTGGGGTCTCCCTTTATATACGCGACGGTACGGGGAGCACAAATCCGTGCTAGCGCTGTCTAAAGCCAAGAGGCGAACGACAGCTACTAGGTTTAAAGACGCTGGAACACGTCTCTAGTCTAGACCTCTAAATGTGTTTCGTTAGATTTCAATGCTGCCTTAGTGTAAATTGAGTAAATTTTAAGGTTTATCTTCAATTACGTTTCACTTTTCAGGCCCTAGCGAATGTAATGTCTCAAAATCTCCTAAATGCACTCTATATGCCACAGAGTATCATTTCATTCGATGAAAGCTACTTATGAGAGAGTTGAGAGCTTTTCACACAATAACGAAATGAACAGAAAACAACCAATGATGTCTCTAATGCAGCTAATGAAAACTAAAAAGCTTTTCGTTCAAAGTTACCAATCACTAATAACACCGAAAAGATCTAATTCACATTAACTAATGAAAAGCAAAAGAGATTTTTTTTTTATATTTTCAATATTTCAGAGCAAAGTGCGCTAAAAAAATGAAAACTAATGCAAGAGCAATTTGAGAAATGATGACAAGAGGGAAAAACAAGCAAATTCCACTCAATGCAAACGTACAATCAGACCTCAAATCAACAAAAAGTCCCTCAAAACGAAAAGAATCCCAAAGACTCCAAATGAGCCGTGTAATCAAGGCCCAAAACAAGACAAGGCGGAATTCAAATGAAGAAGGAAACAATCACTCAAACAACGCAATGAGACAATAGAAAACCACCAAACGAATGCAAAGAAGCGATCACAAGGTTGACTGAACTGATAGAGACCAAAAACTCCCAAGGGAGGCTCGACACACAATAGCACCTAGATGACCTAGGGTTAGAATGCAAAATCGATGGAAATGGGCAAACAACCAAAGGATGTAGGTAACAGTCACTCAAACAAGGCTTCAAAACACTCAAGCAGTGGAAAAATCAAGACCAAACACACAGATCAGGCTTAGGAAGCTCAGAACTGAGCAAACCCTAGTACCTCACAGGATTGGCGCGACTGTGAGGCTGAAACTAGCGCCAGAGACGAATTGGCGCGGTTAATACACAAGCAACCTGCGCCAATGGGCGCGACTGTCAAGCTAAAAAGCGCGCAAGTCGAGTTTCCCAGTCAAAAATAAAAAAGAGCAATCCAACAAGCAGACTAGTGATTACCAAGCTATCAAAAACCCAAATTCACAAAAAGAACCAGCCCAAAAGAGCTGATCAAGCAAGGAGAATCAAGAATTGACCGAAAAGACAAGACGATGCTCCAAGTGTTCAGTTTACAAACTAAACCGGAGATTGACTAAAGCAGCTTTGATCTACCTCGCAATTGCAGAGCAAAAGCATTTCCAAGGCTATCTGGCCAACTTCAGGCTCCGCCTATAGCTTATAAAACGAACAACAACAAGTTAACGTTCCTCAGCGGAGTCGCCAATTTGTTGTGGAGGTAAATCCCCTCTGCAGACAGAGGCGATCCCTACTAGCCCAGACCGGGTCTAGCAACAATCGTTCACGCTATAGTGCAGGTTCCTAATTGCAAATAAACCAATTAGCGGTGAAGGCTTACCTGGAATCCAACGCTGTTGCTTGTAGAAGAGGTAGCGCTCCCATTCCTTAGCTCTGGCAGATCACGATCCCCACGATCTCCATGATAGGACACCTGCACATGCGAGAAACAAAACAAACACAAGCGTAAAATCCAGTAGATGCAACTATATGTCAGTCAGAAAGGACATAACTCATCATCATAAACAATAACAAGAGTGGAACCATAACCAATAGTCGCTTATTATTAATCAATCAAAAGAAAATTACAACCAAGTTCTGACGCTGAATTCTCCTTCGGCGGGTCGCCAGCAGAACACGTCTCGAAAACCCTGTCAAGGATGGGACAAACCTCTCTCTTCGGATCTTGACAATAGTCTCCTTGCTTGGATTTGGCCTTAAGGGAATTATGGAGGCTCTTGTAGCATAAGGCTCTTGGGAATTTGGGAACTTCAAGACTAACTTGCAAAGGAGATGAGCAAGCTTTTATAGATGGAGGAAGGGGAGTTGGGATCCCTATAATCATGGGATTGGCCCTATCATCAAGGAAGCTTCCATGAGAGGTGGCAAACCACTTCCTCTCTATGGAAATCCGTAGTCAAACCTCTCAACTCAAGATAGATAGCAATCTAGGAATTTGTTAGGACGAAACTTCCGCCATTTATTTTTTGAAAAACACTCCTTAAATTGGCTGGCGCGAGTGCGACTCTGGGACAGAGTGCCAATTGGCGCGACCTCTTTGAAGGACTTTCCCCATTGGCGCGGATACTGAACTGGCTGCCCGCGCCAATGCAAAAAGGGGTGTTTTTAGGGTTTTTTACAAGGAGATGTCTTCAGGGCAATGAAAGCTCTTTTTCAGAGGGATGTCATGAAATTGATTTCAAGCCATGTCACTGCTCACAGGTCACGGAATGAGGCCTCCAATGTGCGGGACGGGGATTGCAGGGATGGTGACAAATTGCTGTGTAACAGTCGGGTTGCATCCTCATCACTGAAGCTCCATAGGTTGTTGATTTGTGTTGGCATCTGAAGGATGGTGCATAGCAACAGCTCTGCACTGTGTAAGCAGACTCCCTCTGCATTGTTGAAGTCACATCAACCCCTTGTGCTGAAATCCCTCATGTTGTTGATGTGCTGCATTGTCCTCTTGAAGCTTCCACATTGTTGTAGCTCTTCTTTGCGCTGCAGAAATCACATCAACCCCTATGCTGCTGCTGCATCTGCACTGTGTTGCTCCTTCCAGCCTTCAGATCTGTCTCCTGCTTCATCCGTGATCTATGCACCCACTGCTCTACTTGCCCCGCCACTATCTTAAGGCTCCCATAACTCGGATGTGATCCAAGAGATGAGCTGCTCAAGGATCCCTCAATACAATCTATAGCTCCTCTACAGATCCATTTCACCCCACTTTCGTGGTTCATGAGAGCTCATGGCTGCATCATCTTCCGACCCATCATCCGCCACAGTAGCCTTGGAGGAAAAACTTTCCTTGTCCTTTTTCTTCTGAGGATAATTGTTGATAAAATGTCCAAATTCACCACACTAGAAGCACTTGATCTTAGACAGATCCTTCTTCTTTCCCTACTACCTCTTTGATGCCAAGGTTGCATCTTCTTCATCTTCCTTCTTCATTTTGCTCGATCCAGAGCTGTACTGCTTCTTGGTGATTCTGCGGAGTTCTTCTTGACACAGAATTGCCCAAAAGTTGTCCCAATCTAGGAGGTCCGCTCTGCCTAAGATGATTTGGACAAAGGAAACCCACTCATCTATGACTGCATTGAGAGCAATCATGACCATCAGCTCATCTTCCACCTTAGCACCCATTGCAAACTGATCTTTGATCGACTGCAATTTGAAGAGGAAATGTTCCATGTTTTCACCCTTGGTCACCATGAATGACCGCATCTGAGTCTCCAACAGCAGCTTCCTTTGGACATACTTTCCCTCATATAGGGAAGTTAAGGCCTCCCACATCTCATTAGTTGTCTTATTTTCAGTTATATGTGGAACAATATGGTCCTTAATTCCATCCATGATTAGCTACTTGGCATGCCTAGCAGCTTCATTATGCTTCCTTAGGAGATCTGCATCAGCCGGTGTGGCCAAAGTTTGTTATTCATGGTCTCTTAGATGATATGCCTCTTGGACTATCAGGATCCTAGCCTTCCAAACTGAAAAGTTGGAAATGCCATCCAATCTATCCTAATCACACAGTCCATGAGGAGTTGTCTGCTCATAAATGTATCGGAGCTTCCTTTCTCTTTGCTAGAGAACTGGATCTAAGGCCCTTGGCGAAACAGTCACTTTTTTCTCCATCTGAAAACTGATTTCCCTTCTTTGACATCTGCCAAATCAACAACGATTCAGCTCTCTTTGATCCTCTGATCAATCTGCAAGTTTCTTTGGCTAGAAAATTTTTGAGAAGTTGATCTCCTCTCGCTCTTTGTCACTAGTGCTTAGACTAAAATTTTGAAAACTTATAACCCCACCAGCACCTTCTGAATTTCTGCAGCTCTGCTTTAGGCTCTTCTGGATCTGACAGCCTCAGATCTGTGTCACACTGGCTGGCTTCAGACAATCCCAGCGTTGCCTCTACACTGCCTCTGTGCAGTAAGTGCATGGGCCTACTGGGAGACAGTGTTATATTGTGTCACCCTGCCCTCTACATAACTCTGCTTCTCTGAAAACTGCGTTGTCCCTTCGAATCTGCCCTTCTGCAGCAAGAACCTTCAGTCTTCTATTAGTGACCGTCCTAGATCTGCAATTGTTCTGATACCATGTGAAAATTTTTGAATGTTACAATTATGCAGAAATATACTGTTAGATCTAGTTATACTTGTCCTACTTGATTAAGTTATTGACTGAAAATTTCAAATTAATATCGAAGCAAAAAACATAATAGACTTTCACCAATTCAGATCTAGGAAAAGTACATGCACACATAGACAAAGTAACACAGTGATTTTCTGAACAAATAGTCCCCAGAAAAACACAATGTGGGAAAATCATTCTGCTGCCTACTGGAGGGCTTTATTATTAAGAGTTTTCTAAATACAACAAATCTGGGTTCCAGATCTAGAAAACCTGACAGAGATAAAATAGATCTGTAACTCACCGGCTGTTCTGAAGCCAAAATAATGATTGATCCACACCCTCAAACGGGATTTACAGGACTCGGGCAAAATTAGGCCCTAGAAACCCCAGCACTGCCCCTGAAGCCCCTACGTCAGCCTCTACAGCCCCTGCGTCCCTCAACGCTGGCCTGGAAAGGGTTGCGTTACCCCAGACTGGGTGACGCAGTCCCTACGCTGCCCTTAAGGATCTCTGTGTAACCCCTGAGGGTTTCCAGCTGACTTACACTGCCCTGCGAGGGACTGCGTAGCTTAAGCTGCCTCTGCGCTGCGCAGCTACTGCCCTCTCTGTTGTTGCTTCTTCTGCTTCTCTGCGTTGCCTCTCTGAGTTGATCTTTGTCTCTTGCTAATTCTAGACACTGGGATCAGATCATCCCCTTTGTCTAATCTCCCCTCTCTGCAGCTAAAACACTTCTGAGAATTCTTAGCAAACACTTCCCTAGAATCTCAGCTTAGCTTCAGTCCTCTACCTCTGTGCGTCTTTACAAATGACCCCAAGCCTTTCCTTTGTCTTTTCTCGTTGGGAAACCAACAGCCATGATCAGATCTTGTATCAATGTCCAAGAATAAAAGAAAACTTGATCCGCGTGACTTAAGACAATTTCGTCACATGTTTAATTTAATTAACTTTCATTATTTCAATTTCCTAAGTTTAGACTTAGGAAATACATTAAAATAATTAATTAATTAAATATCTCCCAAACCAAATGAAATTTCCCAAATCCCTTTCTGGGTCTTGTAGATCAAGTGTACTCTAGTCCCTCCACAAAATTTGGGAGCTAGAGCACAACTGATGCTACCCCAAATACACAAAATCTCAACACCTACCACTCTGAATAGTTCTCAGGCCACTACCTGAAGGTGTTTCCAATCACCCTGAAGAGTCGGTGGACCATGTTTCACAATTTTCACACTGGTCCCCTTGTGCTTTGAAACAATATAAGAATGTTGTATAGAAGATAACGTTGTATTGCTCAAACTGACACCTGATCACTGCACATCACTGTCATTGCTTATCATTGCATATCACCGTCACTGTAGTGCACTTATCACGAATGAATATGCATCAAGAGCTCATAAAGAAGTCTTCACATTACGTTGTACTTCACTATACCAAACTGCTCATAATGTTGCAAACATCTTGCACTACTATAATGGCACAAACCCAGCTGCTTAAGGTCATCCCTATGACCTTCCTTCAAAGCTCTCAAGCTAGGCCCAAGGAGGGATACTAGCATATATGTAAACATTGTTGTTCAGATAGTCAATGTCTTGGAGCCATCATTACCCATTGTAGTCACGCATATCACTATCCAATGAGGTTGTCATAAACCAACTCTAAGATTGTTACATAATTGTTGTCATATCAATGGATCACAGCAACTAAGTAAGCTACAACATGCTTGACCAGACCCAATACTACAAGTTTACTAGGTCAAGGTCAAAGACTAATTGTTAACTCAATGTGAAGTCAAAGTCAAAATTGTTGTCACTCTAAGTGTAAACTCTTTGTTTCAATATATGAGTCAAGTCAATAGATCATGTCAAAGTCATGTAATTGTCTCATTAATATGTCAAGTGAAAGTCAAGATACATTGGCAATATATCACCTGTTTTCCCATCAAGATATACAGTTACATCAATTTTTAATGCTTTATCTCAGACCACTGTCAATCCATTAGATATATAATGATTGTCATAGGCATAGTTCTACTGCTTAAATGTTCCAAAATTGTTTATATCAATTATCCAAATACTGTAGCTAACATGAGGTCATTGGTTATGTGCACATCAACACTCACGGAACTACTTTACTTCACTGTTGCACTTGTCTTACAAGGTCACTATGTCAAGTCGACTATTGTCACAACCAAATGTCACTATCTGATATATCACAGTACCATTGTTGTCATATCAAATCATACTCACTGTTAGATCTATTTGCATATCAATGTGGAATCCAAGTGTCAATTTACTCTCAAGATTGTCATCTTTCTTGTCAATGTATGTAGATGGAACTGTTGACTGCTTTCACTAGAGTACTAACAGTGAGTGACCTTACCGCTGGAGGTGGGAATATAGTCAGCAAAGTATGAGAATGTTCTATTTTTGTTATTATCATTGAAGTATTTTGGATTATTGTATTACTGCAAGGTCACATAAGATAAGTGTCTGTGGCATGATGATTATTTGTCATTGTACTTTGGTTCAGGATTGCAATGAGAACACAATGATTGGCTTAGTGCATTTGATATTGATACTCAAATGATGAACCCCTTACTACTAGTGTCTTACGGTGTGAAACAATGTAATATATTGACAATTGTAGGATCACTATGGATTTCACTGTCAAAATGTTCAACAGACTTTGTCTCATTAAGTTTAGCTAAAGTCAATAGCATTTATGTAATCTGCAATCGCTATGTCATCAACTAAATTTAAAGTCACAGTTTACACGGTTACTGTCATAGAGATGTCAATAAAGTATGGCCATCAAAAGTTATTACCATCATCACAACGAACACTACAAAGGAGGTCGATGTCAAGAGTTCTGAAGTGATGCCCTAAAAATTCAATTCATTGTTTTAAGAGTTAAAAGGTTCCTTTCAACCCTAAACAAATTACACCAGGTCCAAAGTTCTTGAGGTAGCTTTGAGCTAGAAAGAGCCCTAACTGCAGGTCTTAAATTGAAAATTCTGTATAGGGCGAGTTCCCTTATTACACAAATCAAACATAAGATATTTCAGAATTGGATGCAACTGAGTGAATGGGTGAGATTGCAAGGAATTTTGGTGTCGCAATGTCTGTGACTAAGCATGTGATTTACTGTTCAGACATAAAACAAGAGATCAAATAACAACATACCTTAGGTGGCCCAAATTCCTTTTGTTATTTTGTTTAGGAGGCTGAAAGTATCTATCCTTATGTAAGCCACAGACTTCAGTGATAATTCTAAGTTGTTCGACGCAATATCTACTTTTGAAGGCTGAAAATCTAGACACTTTCCCACAGATAGGTCAAAGTTATTTCAGAGCAAAGGTAAGGCGAAATGTTGTGTGATTTGGAGATGTTTTGGTCTTCTTTTTATAGTTTTAAGTTAGAGTAATTAGGGGCTCTTTGAGGATAGACGTTGGACTCGCAGGGTTGCGGGGAAGCTTCGTACCCCCTTCGCTCCCGCTCCGGAAACTCGCTCCGTGCGGGAGCGTTTCGGAAGCGCTAGGAAACGCGCTTCCGAAAACGCTTCCTGTCGGGAGCGTTTTTCGGGAGCGCGTTTCCGACCTGAAAAAACGCTCCCTGTTTTTTCGAGAGCGTTTCAGGGAGCGTTCGGAAGCGAACGCTCCCGAAACGCTTCCGACGTTAAAAAAACGCTTCGGGAGCGTTTTTTAAACGCGGGAAGCGTTCGGGGAGCGTTCGCTCCCGAACGCTCCCCGGCAAGAAAAACGCTCCCCGCCGCGCGGAAATTTTTTTATGAAAAATTTCTGATTTTTATAAAAAGGGGGGGGGTTTCATTTTCAGTTATTGTTTGTTAGTTGAGAAGTGAAATTGAGTGAGAAGGAGAGCCGAGAGCGCAAGGTTTGGTTGACAGCAATCAGGAGAGCAAGGAGCAAAGCTGACAGGAGAGCAAGGAGCAAGGCTGACAGGAGGAGTGCAAGAAAGAGGTAGGCCTTCTAATCCAATTTTGTATTTTCTAAGATGAATTTGTAGATTGTTAAATGGTTTGAAAATGAAAACTTGAATTTTGCTTGAATGTTGCAGTTTATTGGATTTAAAACTTTTAAAATGAGTTGTTGTTTTCCTATGTTGCATTTCCTATTCCCATTTGGCATTTTTCTATTTGTTTTGCAGGCTAGATTCTAGAAACTTGAAACTTGTTTCCATCATGGCTATATGGCTAGGAATTTTCCTCATGTTGGTTCCTTTCTTTGTGATAATGGTGTTGGAGAGTGCTAGAAGAAAGAAGCAAATCAGAGAAGAGGAGGATGAAGAGGAGGGTTATGGTGGATCTGAAGAAAATCCTGAAGAGGAGGAGGATTATGCTGAGGAGGAAGTGGGGAGTGGAGACCCTGAGAACCTAGAATCCCCAACTAAACAAGACCAATATCCTTTGTGGAAATATGTTCAAAAACAAGAAGGAGGGAAAGGTGGTGGAACCACTAAATTTATTTGCCCCCATTGCAATAAACAATACCATGGTTCATACTCCCGTCTGAGAAGGCACCTTTGTGGGATAATGCCAGGAGATGGAACTAAAAATTTTGGAATCAAAGTTTGTACTTATGTGCCAGCACCACAGAGAGAGATATATAGGAAGGAAGAGGGGTTGCCATACAGAGATCATCTAAAAGATCTAAGGGTATCGCTGATTCAGGCCCAACACATTCAACTTCCACCCATGCCAGTGGTTTCGGAAGCAGTGGCACTGGATTAAGGCGTAGAACCATATCCGATTTCCTAGACGAAGGGTGTAGGAATGATGTGGATTCAAAAGTTTACCGGTTTCTATATGCATGTTGGGTGCCATTCAATGTTCTTCGCTCACCTTATTGGCATGAAATGGTTTCTGCCATTAATGATGCCCCCAAAGGATACAAAAGCCCTGGGTATGACAAGGCCAGAACCGTGGGTCTTGATCATGAAAGAGCTAAAATAAATCATTCTTTGGCTAGAATGACGGGTTCGTGGAATGAGCATGGGTTGTCCATTGTCTCTGATGGATGGACCAATGTAAAAGGAAAACCATTGATAAATGTTTTGGCTGTGTCGGTTAGTGGTGCAGTGTTCCTGGCAGCTTATGATTATTCAGATAAATTCAAAACCAGCATTAACATTGCAGAACCATTACTTGAAATAATTGAAAAGACTGGGCCATACAATGTGATACAGGTCATCACTGATAATGCTGCTAACTGTAAGGCAGCAGGAGCAATTGTTGAGGATAAATACCCCAACATTTTTTGGTCTGGGTGTTTGGTTCACACGATGAACCTTTTGATGCATGATATCATAAAAAACAAACAACCTCAGTTCAAATGGCTTGGTGATTTGTACAAGAGAGGTAAGAAAATGATCAAATTTATTACAAATCATAGCAATACCCATGGGCTTTTCCGTACTCACTCCAAATTGGAGTTGTTGAAAATAGGAAAAACTAGATTTGCTAGTTATTACCTCACCTTCAGGCGCCTTTTGAAAGTAAGAGAGTCATTGGCTGCAATGGTATCAAGCCCACACTGGCAGCTATTAAAGGACAGGGCGGCAACAGTAGTTGACAGGCAAAGTTTCGAACATGTGGAGGAGACCGCCCTTGACCCTCAGTTTTGGGCACGTATGAGGGAAATTGTGAGTTTTACCAAGCCCATTTATAACATGATTCGCTTTGCAGATACTGATAAACCGGTGATTGGAGAGGTTTATGAGCAGATGGATAGCATGTTGGGGCAAATAAAAGATATTGTTAAGGATAATGATCCCATTTTGTATGCTATGATTCATGACTGTGTGTGTGCACAGTGGAATAAACTCAATGTTCCACTGCATGCTTTGGCATATATCCTTACGCCAAAATATTACTCTCCATCTTGGTTGGGCCAACCTGCACCTGGAGGTGGGGTTAGGGTGAAACCTCACACAGATCCAAAGGTACAAGAGGGGTACATGAAGGCATTGGACAAGTTGGTACCCGACAGGGAAGAGTGTGCTAGATTGCGCCTTGAATTAGGCAAATACTTCAATTGCACTGCTAACTTTGGTTCTTTCCATGCAATGGAAGACAGGGACAAATTCGATGCTCTCACATGGTGGGAAGCATATGGCGGCATGGGACTTTTGCCAAAGTTGGCTAAAAAAGTTCTCTCACAAGTTGTGAACACTTCTTCTGCAGAGAGGTGTTGGAGCACCTACAACTTTATACACAATGTGAGAAGAAACAGGTTGAATGAAAACCGAGCTGAAAGCTTGGTTAATGTGCATTATAACTTGAGGTTGCTCAGCCATTACTGTGATCGGGCAAATGAGGATCAATCATACAGAGTCTGGGACAACAACCCAGAGGATGATAATTTGGAGGACGACACATTACATCTAGAAGAATTGGAAGCAGAACTTTATAGGGATGATGATGAAGCATCAGCGGCACCGCCACACACAGGGCCAGTCCCACCATCTACTGGTAGCAGTGCGGGTGCCAGTGCCAGTGCCACTCCTCGATATCACACTATTGTTCCTTTGCAGATCCAGCCTCGACCTTCTGGTCGTGGTCATGGTACTCCTGAGAGTACTAGAAGACCAACAGTTCCTCGTGGCTCACAGAAATTAGACATTTCTCGTGGGCGTGGCAAGGGGCCAGCCAGATAGAATATATTTGTTGTTTACTATTTTCTATTTGTTGTTGACAGTTGAACAGTTGAAACTTGACTTGCTACTGATTTCATATATTTAAATTTTTAATGAAGTTGGCATTTATAAGTTTACTATTTACAAGTCATTATGAATTATGAATTATGAATATGATGCTTCATGAAAGTTATATGGTGATCAATGAATCAATGATGATAAATGTTATATAATATCAATGATGATAAATGTTATATATTGAATTTTGAAATCAATGAATCAATGATGATAAATGTATATTGAATTTTGAAATCAAATGATGATAAATGTTATATATTGAATTTTGAAATCAATGAATCAATGATGATAAATGTTATATATCAATGATGATAAATGTATATTGAATTTTGAAATCAATGAATCAATGATGATAAATGTTAGATATTGAAATTTGAAATCAATAATGATAAATGTTATATATCAATGATGATAAATGTTATATATTGAATTTTGAAAGCTTGAAACCTTCAGATTGATGATTTGCGAGACTCAAGAGTCAATATGTTCTCTGCTTCCAACTCGTGGGCGTGGTTGATGAAGATTATAACTTCTAATTCATCATTCATGTTTTTTATGTCTAATTCATCATTCTACATGTTTTTGTTGACATATATGCATCAAAATATAAAAAATATTAAAAATATTAAAAAATATATATATATATATAAAAACGCTCCCGAAAACGCTCCGGACCCGGAAACTTTTAAAAATGGCGCTCCGCGCTCCCGCTTCCAAGTAACCTTGCGTTGGAGTAGATTAGGATTTAATTTATTATTATTATTAATTATTCACTTAACTAATCACTATATTACCTTGTGCCTTAAGCAAACCCTTTAGATGTTAAATATGATTTTGAAAGGCATTAGGTCTATTTTAATAGTGTTGTAGAGAGGAATTCATTAAGTGAACGTTGGAGGACCTTTAGGAATTTTAAGCATTAGTAAATGTGTCGACTTTTTAACTTGTTTAATTTACATAACCAATGGATTAACTTAAGCACTAAACAAAGTTTATTTTCCCTATAATGAGGGAATCGGATTAGCTAAGAGGTTGAATTTACCAGGTATGATGAGGAGCCCTTCTTGCTTGAATTTTGAGGCCCATAACTAATAAAATTATGCAATGTCACTACCCCTTGGGGTTTTAGCCCAGAAACTGGGTCACAAACTTCAATTACGAATTTAGCTCAATCTGGGAGGCTTCTCAGGGCATACCACATACCACCAAAACAATCTTTCCAAGGAGAATCCAATGACGTGGATCTCAAGCCAGACTCAAATATTTACCACTTCAAAAACCCTCGACAATGTCATGGTATATCCTCAATATATTCGAGATCCTGAAGTTACATGGGTTAGTTTTAAATCACTCCCCTACATCAAGAACACAGAAAAATATAAATGCTCCAGTATTTTGATAGAGAATAGCATAACTATTAGCTATAATCTATTATCTCATAAAGACTAAAATTAGCACACATTTGGGACTTATGAACCTACTTGTCCTACTTAAAATGATTATAAAAGAAACTTATGTAATGGAGTACGGCAACATAATCCATTCAAGCTTGCATCTTACAGCAATGTTGCACAGGAAACTTGGAACAAATAATTATCATGAACATCTTTTAGGCCTGGCCAAAAATGCATGATTTGGAACTCTGCACATGAACAATTAAGTCTTTATTTCTTGATAGTTACAAACTCATCTGTAATTCGCAGTTACCAGCATCCAGATACATACAATTCAGACCTGTAGATACAACAAGCCAGCATGATAGGAACAAGTCTTAATCTGCCTGCTAAGCAATCATCGGATTTGTTAAAGATCAGTTGTGCACATGGTTTAGTATTTACAAGGTACAGTGTATGAATGCTTCGAAGTTCGAACTCTATAACACTACATGTAGAAATTTATCCGTGCCTTTTCAGGGGAAGACCCCAAAAGCCAAACTTAAATAATTTAACCTCTAAGCCAAAACTGAGTGTAACTTAAGAGTACACCACCCATGGTATATCACATAATCTGATTGTCGAGTATCTTTGGTGCATCACATAATCTGATTGCTGAGAATCTTTGGTGTATCACATAATCTGATTGCTGAGTCTTCAAACATTGTATTTTTATTGACAACCCTTATTGCGAAGTTGCTGATGCTAGTGTGTGCCACCATCCGCATGCAACACTTTTAACAAAGCAATTTTCAAAATGAACTTCACACGGGATGTTCCTATCAATGGCATCACCCAATCCAAGCTGTATATGCAAAGCAGCACAATTATCAGTAAGGAACAAACTTCTTATGAAAAAGCACCCTTCGTGAAACTGAAAATCCAACACATGTTACATGCCTGCAGGTATAGAACTTAAAGAAAAAATGAACATTTACCTGTCCATACTTGTTCCAGCCCCAGCAAAAGACCTTTCCATTTTCTTAGAAACCAAACAACATTGCAGCTAAATCAGTACTTGCATATGCATTTTCAGAAACATAATAAAGATCGTTCATAGCTACAGGCATATCAAAGATAAACTTGCATCTATCGCAAGCATTGTGACAATTTTAGAGCTTCACATCCTTTATTGGAGCAAAGCTCTTTCAAGATCTGAAAGCCAAAGGGTGGCCTCAATAAGTCGCAAATCTACTATGTCAGTTACAAATGAAGGAAACACCTTCTACTATTCTTCTATGCTTTTAGACCTAAACAAGCACATTCTTGATTGAAATGCAAATATATAACTGTATCATTTTGTACTATTGTAACCAACTAAAAAGAAATGGAGGAAAATTTTGAAAAACAAATCCATACATTATTAACATGTTAAGCTACTACGTATAGTACCTGTACATATAGCACTATGCCGTGCCCCACAAGAAACCATTTTAGCATGTTCATCCTCCAAACTTGATGCCTCCAAAAGCCTTGGAAACATCTAAATGCAACCAATTATGTATATCAATTATGATGTCTTTAGGACGTTATGTGAAAACATCAACATGCATAATGAATGACGAATTCAGAGAGATGAATTGCACAAACCTCAGCTTGGTCTCCACCTGTGCCAAGTTGACCAAATTGATTTCCACCAAAGGCATAGACATCTCCCGTCACAGTGATACAGATAGTGTGCCACAATCCAGCAGCTACTCCTTGTATTTGCAGTCCTCCTAGAGATGAAACATAGGTGGGGCAAAGCTCATCTTCTGTAGAACCTTGTCCACACTACAACCGATAGATGTTGATAATCAAACAACTATACCAATAGAGCATTACTTATTTGACATGCATTCAAGTAAAGGCCCATAAGGACCTGCAACCAAGCATTATTGATTAAGAAGTCAGAACACTCTTTAAAAAACAACACGTCCTTTCAATTTGCATTGACATCATCCTAGCAGGTGGCTATTGTTGTTCATTCCACCTTGAATGAATTTTCAGACATACTTGGCAAATAACCATGATGAGCCGTGGGACACTCCTATATAGTAAATAGCTTATGGATGTCACCATCTAGGGTTTGATCTCGTGCTTAGGGATGCTGTAGGCCATCTTTCCTAATATTCTCAAGAATTGGCTTAAGAATTTGAATGCAACTGAGAACCCAATATAAAACCACAAGTAGCTTGTGGCTTGGCTAGGAACTTGCTAACATCAAAAATAACTAGCTCATCTGCGAAATGTGCTTACGGCTGTTGGATATCAGAAAATTTTAGTTATGACAGAAAAGATGAAAACTGAAAATCGTCATAGCTCTAGAAAAGATGAAAACTGAAAATCATCATAGTTCTAGAGAAATATTTACACTTGCTAAAGTTCAACTATGAACTCCTAGACATCGAGAAATATCATGTTTCATGCTCATAGGAATTGACCATATGGAACCCACCAAACATTTCACTTCACGTGGATTCTGTGTCATTAATGCTAATGAAATAGTATGGTTTATTTTTAAGCTAGACATGAAATAACCATACTGTTGCCAACTTTTGTACCCTGTAAAGACCAAACGAGAAATTATCTCCTCGAAAAATCACAACAGCAGCGACATCTCAACTAAGGCATAGATATTAACAGTTGTATTTTACATAGTTGACATTAATTGATTGAGGGCTTGATTTGGCACTCATTGGCAGAGACAAAAATGAATATACTACGATGGCATTGATAAATCAAGGGCCTCATTTAGCACTTCACTGGCACAGACAAAATGGATAGTGTCTACCCGTGACCATATTGTAGAACAAATGATATTAAGTTTTAACTAAAGCTTCTTACAGTTAAGTAAAATTTCTTTTTAATTGTCTGCTACCTTTCTGTTTTAATATTCTCCTGTTTTTGCTAAAGAACTACTCATTGCTATCACCAAATACTTAATCAAATTTAGTTCTGGTTCCACACTAACATGTTTTCCTGTATCTTTTCTATTTTTGGTGCTACTGTGAGTTCATCACCACTATTTTTTTTTTCTTTTTTCGTATCAGGGGTGAAATTTATAACTAAAACATACAACATAGTATCACATAGTGCTGCTGCCAAGAAACCCTGCACAGAACCCTTCCCCCCCACCCCGGCACACCCAATATGATAGCCAGCAAACCATACTGAGCAAGGTTAGCCAGGATTTGAACCGAAGTGGACAGCATTATCTCTGTGGGTGCCAACCACTCAGGCTACCCCTGACAGGTTTGAGTTTTTCAGCACTATTAATAACTAGTTTTGCTATAATAATTGATTTCACTAGATGTTAATCAGTTCTCTATTTTTTAGCTTGCAAAATTTCTGTCTGCTTTGAAGGGAAGAGTGACTAACAAAAAGTGAGAACAAGTGATTCAAATGTCTCACCTAATCCATTCCCTGCTTCTCTTCTGCAAATCTAATTGCTAAACACATTTTTCATAGTACAGAATCCAGCAGATGATGGGTAGTTCTTTTAGCCTGTGTTCATTGTGGGAGATGGACATCTTGCAGTGATAGGTGGCAGCCCTCCATGCCCTATGTTGATCTTCATTGGAACAGCGCAGGAAGACCATAGTGGGTTGAAGTCCCTGAGTAGCTGAGGAGCAGCAGTGGGCAGTTGTGAGCTGTTCACAAACAGAGTTGTGAACAACTCGACAGGAGTCTTGATGTGTTGTGCCCTTGATGGACGAAGACACAACTAGTGAGCAGATTGGATAGCCGAGGTTCAGTGGCCAGATGGACTTGGGTCGTTGATAAAGGCAGTGTTGCAGATCGCGAGCCGAAGGACCAGGCAAGTACAAGGTACAACCAAGAGGAGCTGAGAGTGTCGACTACATCAGCCAAATGGTCAGAGTATCTTGTTGAGGGTAGATTGGTTGTCGAGGGATTGACACCAAGCCCCAGTTTTGTATATCTTGTACTAGTGGATGTATGAGAGCCATTATCCCTAGTACGGGAGCCCTAGACTATTGTCTTATTCAATTTGATTAATATAACGAAGTTGGGTTGAAAATTGTAAAAAGTTGTCTATATTTTGTGCACTAGTAGATTTACTGTTGTTTATATTTCGTTGTGCAAAGTAGTTTCGTTGTGATCTTTGGTTTCGTAACATCAGTGATTTAAGATTCTATCCCAGACACCAGGATCGTGGAACAACAACAGGTGTGTTATTCTTAGCAATAACCACTTTCTAGATGGTGAAACTGATATATTCTTGGATGTCCACTTTTAAAAGAATCAAAGTTTTGAAGGGTTAAGGGAAGTGGTGGATAATGAAATTCTAGAGCAATAATTATAATTTTTTCTCATCTCCTGTTTGTATAGATTTCTTCGCTAATAGGAACAACATATAGTATTTTGTATTGCAAATAAAATAATCATAATCATAAATATTCATTTCAGATTAGAACAGTTGATTCCAAGATTAGTGATCATGGATTGTTTTCTATTTTCATTTATGGGGCTTATGTAGAGATGCTAGTCTAAAGAAGTAGTTGCATATCACATCTATCTTATAGACTTGAATAGTAGAAAAATTAAATAGAATTAATTGATTTCTTTTCATTTAAAATCATAAATATTGTAAGTCGTTTGCTACCATATTCCTAAAGCCTTAAGGGCTAAGTCACATGACACGAGGACACGAGACACAGAGGACACGTAAATACGAGTATTCGACACGAGACACTGTGACCTCGGAAATAGGACACGAGGGACACGTTTTATTTATATCTTAAAAAAAAAATTATATATATATATAAAATAAATTAATATTAGCAAATTAAAATTATACAAGGCTACAAGCACATAAGAAACTGAAATACAAAATAGTCATTAAAACCATAACAAATTACAATAGTCAATGACTCATGAGTCATTAAAATTTAAAACCATAACAATAACTTGAAATTTAGAAGAACTTAGATATTAAAATCATAAAATGCAGATTTTCCATAAAGCCATCAAAATCAAAATTTATTACATAGACACTGAGGGAATGCCACAGACCAGTACTTAAGATAAGATATGTCAACACTCAACAGAAATGAATGGTCTCAACTCTCTCGCTGTTGCTTGTTTAAAGTTTCATTTGCAAACTTGTGGGTCGATTTTATAAAATAGCAGCAGAGAGGAAGTATTGAGGGGCTGTTATAAGCAGCAAAGAGGAGGTATGTGGGTCGATTTTATAAAATAAAAATGAAGAGAGTAAACGGCGGACGCTATTTTATTTTGTTTGAAGTTTGAATTCTTCTATCTAACCTATCCACATGGTTACAAAGGAAAACCAGGGGATAAATGAGCCCTTTACTAACCACTATCAGTCACCAATTGCTTACCTGGAGGCTGGCATCGTGCATGCTGAACCAAACGAAACTCCACTGATGTTGCTCGACCAAAGGAATCTCGACTTCCAGTGACTGCTCGATCTCACACATACAAATCTCCACTTCCAGCGACAGTAATGAATCACACATACAAATCTCCACTTCCAGCAACCACAATGACTCACAGATAAAAGAGATGAAATGAAAAAATACTTTGGCGTGGGCTGTTTTTTTTATGTTTTCGTGTCACTCGTGTCCAGAATCGGAGAAAACGTTAGGGCACGTTTTCTAAACCTTAAATACGTGTGTTCAATTCGAAGGACACGTTTTTAATTTGAAGGACACGTGTCACATTTTGGAGGACACGACCAAAAACGTATTTGACACGTTTTAGGTCGTATTTCGTGTCCGACACACAAAATACGAGACACGTGACCCTGGAGGACGTGTCCTGTGACTTAGCTTAAGGGTGATCTACAACCATGAATTTGACAAGTGCCAAAATCACCTAAGTTGTTGGGGAAAGGAATATTTTTTGGTGTTGTTCATGTGTACAAGAACGAACTATTCAAGATAAAAGGGTAGAACAAAAGTAACTATCTATTCAATTGCAAGGATTATCAAAAGCCAAAGTTAATACAACTAGGATATCACTTCCTTTGTGAGAAACATAAAGAGTAGATCACAGAAAAATAAATAAATTAATTAATTAATTTAAAAAAAAAAAAAAAGATAATTTAATTCCTAGCAATACCTGCTAACAATTCTAGCTGCAAGAAAAGAAACTAGTTTGACTTTTATTTTCTTGTTTTTGTCTTTCCTTCTCAAGATATGCCTTAGCTATTCTAGCTGCAAGTGAAGAAACTAGTTTGACTTTTATTTTCTTGTTTTTGTCTTTCCTTCTCAAGATTTGCCTTAGACACTCCCGCATGCCCATCGCAGCTTGGTCTACATTTGTGTTGCATTGAAATAATTTTGCCATTAGGGTACACTGATACAATTTCATTCTTAACACAATATAACAATTGGCCAATTTTCCACGAGGAAGCATCCCCTTGGGTGGGGTGCACACACCTCACGCTTCCCATGCACCTGGGACGGGGGGACACCTGGGGAAACATTTCCCCATGTACCCCTTTTGGGGAGACATGGGGAGACGGAAGGGGGAAACGTTTCTCCAGTGTGGGGGATGTGTTTCCCGAAAAGGGCATCCCAAAAGCACCCCTATTGAGGAGGGGCAATGCATCATTCCATTGCTCCGGCAACTGTGGCGACTGTCAACGGAACGACTGCAGCAATGGTAGTTGTGTCGACTGGGTTAGCATGGGCAGATATACAAGGAAACCGCACGAATCGACAATGACACAAGCAGTAGCGGGGTGGTGATCCACGTCTTGGGTTCTGAATTTCTAATCATTCATACGCTCTACGTATTGGCCTAAAAGCAATGTTCCACCAAGTCCCCTGGAGGTGGGAGCGAGGGGGCGAGGGAGCGCGGGAGCGGCCTATGCAAAAGCTCCCTACCAATTTTTAGGAAACGTGGGGGGACGTTGGGGTCATAAAAATTATAAAATATAAAAATATATATAATATTATAATATTATATATGATATATCATTGAAAATTTAATAATAAATATTTATAATGCAATTGTATTTTTCATTTTTGCAAGGAATGTATATACAGTCATCATATACTTACATCATGAAAGATAAATCATAAATGATAAAATTTAAAAATTATAAATCGATGAATGATGAATCATCTAACTGAAGCAAATTTAAAACTTAAAACGTAAAACATACATCATAGATTCATATGTAACTTTGTAACTGTATAATCATTAATGTAACTACTAACAATGTACAATGAAAATAAAGTTTAAGATATCATATGAGTCATGACACATATGATATTATATCAAGATTCAAAATAAACTTTAAACTGAAGTTTACAACTCAAGTCCGAAACATAAATATTAAAACTTAAAAGCAAATAAGTTTAAAGTTATGTTTGCAACAGTGAAACATAAAACATAAAACATAACTTCTTCCGACTGCGGGTAGCAAGCTGCGGGCTTCTTCCGGCGGCTACGGCAAGTGCTAAGGGTTGGGCGGCAAGTGCTAAGTGCGGATGATCAATGATACAATGAAAACAAATGAAACCTAAAAATTAATTTAATTAAACAATCGATTATTAAAATATATTTTTTATTTTTTTCATTTAAATTTTTTTTTTAAATTGTGGGCCCCGCACGCCCCCTCTGGTCCCCTCACGCCCCCCTCACGCTCCCTCCCGTCCCCTCACGCCCCCTCACGCTCCCTCACGCTCCCTCAAGCACCCTCGACCCCATCCCCTCACGCCCCCTCCCGTCCCCTCACGCTCCCTAAAGCACCCTCGACCCCTCAATCTGAGGAAACGTCCCCTTTGACGTCCCCCTTAATTTTCTGATTTTTGGGGGCGTCGGGAAACGTCCCCTAGAAGTCCCCAAGACCCCGGAGCGCGAGGGGGCGAGGATTCTAGACCCCTAGGTGGGGGGGCGAGTCCCCGTGTAACACTGCCTAAAAGTGATAATTCGCCTACACACGGGTAGTGTAAAATTGACCTAAAAAAGATCGTCTAGGGTGAGGGGTAAAAGTATGAATTTACCCAGTGAAAAGGTTTTTGACGCATAAGAGGCTTAGTGTACTTACTAGGGATGATAATAGTGCTCTATGCAGCAGTGAAGAGAGAGAGAGGTAGGTCCTAATTATAGAAATTTTTGAATCTTAATTCTTATGCAGACATTATTTATGTTAATCTGGTTAAGCTTCTCCTACTTATACAATTTATCACTGAATAAATTCAAGTTAACATCAAAGAAAAATAGATAACAGATCTCTACCAATTCAGATCTAGAATAAGCACATGCACAGTTATTTCTGGACAACTCTAGGTTCCATATCTGGAAAACCCTACAGAAAAAAGTCTAGATCTGCAACACCTCGCTGATCTAAGACCAACAATACTGATTGATCCACACCTTCAAACGGGATTTACAGAACTCAGCCAGATCTAGGCCTAGAAACTCCAGATCTGCCCCTGAAAGACACTGTGTCAACCTCTGAAGGCCTCCAAATGCTCAGCGTTGTCACTGGAAGGGACTGCATTACCCCAGACTGGGTGATGCAGTCACTACGCTGCCCCTAAGGGTCTCTGCGTAACCCCTGAAGGGTTTCCTGAAAATCACGCTGTCCTTGTTGCTGCTGCCGCTGCCTTCCTCTGCGCTGTCTTTCCTGATCTCTTCTCTGCTTCTTGTGTATTCTAGACCCCGGGATCAGATCATCCCCTTGGTCTAAATTCCCGTCTCTGCAACTGAAACACTTGAGAATTCTTAGCAACCTGCCCTAGAATCTCAGCTTAGCTTCAGTGCTCTGCCTCTGTGTTTCTTACAAACGACCCCAAGCCTTTCCTTTATATTTTTCTCGTTGACAAATCAACGGCCAAGATTAAATCTTTAATCAATGGCTAAGATTAAAAGAAAGCTTGATCTGTGTGACTTAAGACAATTTCATCACATGTTTAATTAAATTCACTTAAATTATTTAATTTTCCTAAGTTTTAACTTAAGAAATACATTAAAATAATTAATTAATTTAATATCTCCTAAACTAGATGAAATTTCCCAAATCCATTTCTGGTTCTTGTAGATCAGGTGAATTGTAGTCCTTCCTCAAAATTTGGGACCTAGAGCACAACTGATGCTACCCCAAATACACAAAATCTCAACACTCCCTCTTAGCATCAAGGGTGTGCTCTAGCAATATATCACACTTATGCATTACATGATTTTGAGCCTTTGGTTTGTCTTCTTTGAAGCTTGGCATCTGCCTCAACTCTCTTGCCCTCTTCTTTGCCATTCTATCTTCCTGCCCATATTTCTGCCACTCCAACTCTGCCTCTTTGTGCCATTCTATATTATTTTATAAGGCTACTGCACGCCACTGTGACCCACATCGCTGTAGCTCCTCTCGATATATTTGCATACGTAGCACTCATGGCAACGCCCTATCAGAGCAAGGCTATCGGCTGCAACTTGATTGTTAGAGAGAAACAACTAAATCTGTCTGCTTATTCGTTGTGGAGACAGTCGGATAGGTAAAATATATCCTTTGAATCTCCATGAAATTTCTACGGATGAAATATCAGCATCTAAAAGAGAAGGATGCTGGTATAGCTCTGCCTACGTGTCAGACTCCCTGCACTAGTGATGCCTTCAATCCCTTTGTGCACAAATCTATCAGGCCCCTATTTCTTTTCCTTCATTGTCCTACGAGCTCTCTGCCTTATTGTTGCAACCTCTGCTTCTTATTTGTAAATCTGTCAATCTCTTGTTGCTACGCCACGTTCTTGGCTGGTTATACTCTGTATTGCTCCTCCCAGCCTCCAGATCTACCTCTGCCTCTGCTTCATCTGTGATCTATGCAACCAATGCTCCACTTGTCCCGCTACTGTCTTAAGGTTATCGTAGCTCGCTTGTTGATCCAAGAGATGAGCTGCTCAAGGATCCTGCCTTACTTCCATGTAGCTCCTCTACATGTCCATGTCAGCCCACCTCCGTGGTTCATGAGCTCTCATGGCTACATCATCTCCCGACCCATCATCTACCACCGCTGCTTTGGAAGAAGATGCTTCCTTGTCCTTCTTCTTTTCTGGACAATGGCTGGCAAAATGTCCCATTTCACCACACTGGAAGCACTTGATCTTAGAAAGATCCTTCTTCTTCTTCGGTTGCTTCTTTGATGACAAGGCTGCATCTTCCTCCTCTTCCTTCTTTACTTTGCTCAACGCAGGGTTATGCTGCTTCTTGGTGAACCTTCGTAGTTCTTCTTGCCGCAGGATCGACCACAAGCTATCCCAATCTGGGAGGTCCGCTCTGCCCAGGATACTTTGGACAAAGGTTTCCCACTCATCCGTGACTGCATTGAGGGCAGTCTTGACTATCACTGCATCATCTATGATTGCACCCGTTGCAGTCCGCTAATCCCTGATTGACTGCAATCTGAAGAGGAAATGCTCGATTTCTTCTCCCTTGGTCATCATGAATGACCTCATTTGGGCCTCCAACAACATATTTCTTTGGACTGATTTTCCCTCATATAGGGAAGTCAAAGCCTTCCACATCTCATTATTTGTCCTCTTCTCAGCTATGTGTGGCACAATATGATCCTTGATACTGTCCATTATCAGCCGCTTGGCATGCCTAGCAACTTCTCTATGCTTCCTTAAGAGATTTGCATCTGTCGGCATGGCCAGGGTCTGCTCTGCATGATCTCTTAGACCATATGCCTCTAGGACAATCGAGATCCTAGTTTTCCATACCGAAAATTTTGAGAGGCCCTCTAGCCTATCCTGATCACGCAGTCCATGAGAAGCCATCTGCTCAGAATGTGTCGAAGCTCCTCTTCTCTATGCTAGAGATCTTGGATCTAGGGTCCTTTTCGAACTGGGAACCCTCTGCTCCCTCTGACACTTGATTTCCCTCCTTGAAAATCTACCAAATCAACTATGATTCAGCTTCTTCTTTGATCTTCTGACTAAACTGCAAGTTTCCTTTGGCAAGAAACTCTCTGAGAAGCTGATCTCTTCCCAAACTTTGTCACTTGTGCTAAGGTTAAAAATCTAAAAACTTCAGAAGTTTAACCCCATCAACTCTTCTGAATTTCTGCAACTTTTCTACAGACTTTTTCTAGAACTGACAGATTCAGATTTGAATCACACTGGCTGGCTTCAGACCCAACTAGCGTTGTTTCTGAGCTGCCTCTGCGCAGTAATTGTGTGGGCTTGCTAGGACACAGCACTGGACAGCATCACCCTTCCCTTTGCATGAATCTCCTCCTGAAAACTGCGTTGTCCCTTCAGATCTGCTTTTCTACTACCTTTCCAGTTTCTTTCTGCAACTAGATCCTTCAGATGCTTCAGCTGATGACCCTTCTAGATCTGCAATTGCTCTGATACCATGTAGAAATTTCTGAATCTTAATTCTTATGCAGAAATTATTTATGTTAAGCCAGTTAAGCTTCTCCTACTTATACAAGTTATCAACTGAATAAATTCAAGTTAAAATCAAAGAAAAACACATAACAGATCTCTACCAATTCAGATCTAGAATAAGCACATGCACACATAGACAAAGTGACACAGTTATTTTTGGACAAAGCATCCAAACCAAATGTGGGGAAGAACGATCTACTCTCTGCCGGGGCTCTATTGTTAAAGTATTTCTAAATACACAACTGCGGTTAGGATACGGAAAGCCCTACGGAAAACTCTAGATGCGCCTTTTGGGCGATCTAGACCAACAATACGTCGATCCACACCCTCGACGGCACCGACCAAATCTGGGCTGGAAACCCCCAAATATGCCCCAGAAGGTGCGCATCGGCCCTGCGAAGGCCTCCAAATGCTGGGCGTTGTCCATGGAAGAGGCTGTGTTACCCCCAGTAGGTGAGCGCGGGTCACTACGGCACCCTAAGGGTCTGCGTAACCCGAAGGTTTTCACGGAAATCTTCCTCCTTCTGGCCTCGCCCCTGGCTGGTGTTCGTGGCCGCCATTCACTAGCTGGCTGCCCTGCGACGTCTCTTCTTCTTTCTTCCAACGCCTCCTACTGCGTTGTCTTTCTGATCTCTTCTTTGCTTCTTGTGTATTCTAGACCCGAGGATCGAGATCTTGTCCCGCCGTCCCAAATTTTCTCTCATGCCTCTCACCAGCGAAGCATGTCATACTCTTAGCGACCCATACAGAATCTCAGCTTAGCTTCAGTGCTCTGCCTCTGTGTTTCTTACAAATGACCCCAAGCCTTTCCTTTATACTTTTCTCGTTGACAAATCAATGGCCAAGATTAAATCTTTAATTAATGGCTAAGATTGAAAGAAAGCTTGATCTGTGTGACTTAAGACAATTTCATCACATGTTTAATTAAATTCACTTTAATAATTTTATTTTCCTAGTTTTAACTTAGGAAATACATTAAAATAATTAATTTATTTAATATCTCCTAAACCATATGAAATTTCCCAAATCCATTTCTGGGTCTTGTAGATCAGGTGAACTCAAGTCCTTCCTCAAAATTTGGGACCTAGAGCACAACTGATGCTACCCCAAATACACAAAATCTCAACACTAATGCTGCTATGGGTAATTGTGTTATGGGTATAATAGGTAGATGTAGATGATTATATATTAAGGCTCATCAAGGTAGCAGTCCTATAGGTGGTAATGTAAGTCATGATAGAATTCAAGGTATACCTAGCCTTAGAGTTAAAGCAGAATGAATGTATAAGGGTGGTAAAAGTAATTGTATATGTCTATGGATATCGGCGAGGTTTGACATTCGCGGGCATCTCTCAACACTTCCTTTCTGCTGACATTCCTAATCAATTGAGATGAAAACATATTTTTATTAACTTGATTTCTTTCGTTGGTGAGACCTGCCTACTCATGCACTGAGATGAAAGAACCAAAGCGCCCACTTAGCAACTAGCAACAGCGTGGCTTTTGTTTGGTATTGGTGGTTGTGGACGGCATGCCTACGTGTAGTAGCCAGGTAAAAGTCATGATTTTTTTTTCAATATCTCTTTTTTTATAATAATTTTCTTTTAAATATATATTTTTTTAATTGCTTTTCTCTTTTTTTTCTTTTTTTTAATTTTTTTTTACACTGCTTTTTTTTTAATGTGACTATTTTTTTTAAATGTATTTGACTTTTTTTTCTTTTTAATCACTTTTTTTTTTCTCTATGCTCTAAACTCTTTTTTATGGCCAATTTTTTTTTTCTTTTCCCATTTTTTATTATTATTATTATTTTAAAATGGCCAATGGCCTCTGACGAAATCAGCAAACAAAGAAACACCAGAAACTTCTATAGTGAAACGTTTCAATTGCAATGACAACAAGGTTGGCAAAGGATTGATGGTCAAAGTCCTGGATCGGAGAAAGTAGCTCTGATACCAATATAACAAACAAAGTTCATATACTGCAATAATCTTCAAAATACTTCGAAGACAAACACATCCGTTGTAGGACAAGTAATTATATATATAAGAATATTTGAATACAGGTGAGATGATTACAAATGATGGTGAGGGCCTGCTTATATACCGAAGCAGGTACCTCTTCACAAACGGTCATGTCCTAAGAGACATGCCTCTTCACTACTAATTATTAGTTAATTAATCAGTAATCATTATTATTGTTATTAACTTAGAATTTAGATATTAGAACCGTAGATTTTAGAATCTCATAGATCATCATTGTCATAAACTATAGTTTCTTTCATTAAGTCAGTTGATGTCATCAAGTTCAAAATGTACTACATAGGTACTAGTCATTGATAATATATTATGAATAAAATATATATAAAATAATACAAATAATGTAAATAACTAAGTCACATGACACGAGGACACGAGACACGGAGGACACGTAAATACGAGTATTCGACACAAGACACCATGACCTCGAAAACAGGACACGAGAGACACGTTTTATTTATATTTAAAATATATATATATATATATATATATATATATATATATATATATTAAATTTTAATATATATATTAACATATATAATAATTTATAAATTAATATTAACAAATTAGTAAATTACAATTATACAACTTACAACTTCAAGGCTACAAGCACATAAGAAATACTAAAAGTAAATAGTCATTAAAACCATAAGTTATAAACTTATAACAATAGTCAATGAGTCAATGACTCATGAGTCATTAAAATTTAAAAATTAAAACCATAATGATAACTTGAAATTTAGAAGAACTTAGATATTAATTCCATAAAATGCAGATTTTCCATAAATTCATCAAAATCAAAATGTATTACATAGATACTGAGGGAATGCCACTGGAAAATACAAAAGAGTAGATACAAAATAAGTAGGATAAAATTTCTTCAAAAGCCTGCTACTTGTGTACACTGTACAAATATATTTAGCATATGGTAGGGTGCCAGTCTGTTTTCACTTGTAATATATATGGAGTTTCCACTTACGATAAAGGAAATGTTGTTAATTATTAATTTCTTATGCAGGTTCAAACAGGGGTTCAGATTCTTCGTGACAAGCAACAAATAGCTGAGGCTCATTCTCAACATGTGAAATCCCAACCGTATGACTGCACTGCCTCACAACAAAGCTTAGAATCTAGCTTTATCGATAGTCAATAACTTACAACAATAAATTATAATGAATAATAATAAATTTAAATATTATAAATTAAAATTTTAAAATTTATACATATATCATATATGATAATCATATTACATACTTGTGTGCATTAACACGTCCTCCGTTTGGGCAGTCAAGGCAGCAACGGCAAGGCAGTGCCAGGGCAGTCGGGGCAGCAACAGCAAGGAGTGCCAACAACCTTAATGCCAAACAACACTGGGCAGCAACGGCACTGGGCAACAATGCAGTAGGAGGCAATGCAACAGCAACGAGTCTGGAACTTGAAATGCACGGAGGCAGCAGCAGCAACGGGAATGCGGCAATGGAAACGAAGGTTCAAGGCAGCAGCGACCACATTGACGACAACAACAACCTCACCGAAAAGAAATAAAACTAATGAAATTTTTATCATTTTTGTATTTTTTGGTGGAAAACGTGTCCAAACGCGGGAATACGTTAGGGCAAGCATTCCAAACCTAGGACACGAGTATTCCATTTAAGAACACGCATTCAAAAACAGAGGGTACGTATTCAGTTTCAGAGGACACGTCCAAAAACGTATTTGACACGTTTTAGGTCGTATTCTGTGTCCGACACGTGAAATACGGGACACGTGACCCTGGAGGACGTGTCCTGTGACTTAGATTCTAACCTATTTTGTATTTTCCACTAGCATTTCAACCTATAGTATCATTAACTAGCATCTATGTAGTCCATTTTAAATTTGATGACATCAACTGACAAAATGAGGAAACTATAGTTTATGGTTCTAACTTCTAAGCTTCTATTTTATGACATGTGTATTAAATATTTTAATTTTGTGTGTGTTAGTGTTGATGTCCGTAGCTCGAACAGGTACTTCAACACAAGCCTACATTAGAGGAAATTTCAACCTAAAAGTGGCCTCCTAAGGAAAAATAATAAAACAATAGTTAAAATAATCAGTGTTCCACTGGGACGCGCCCCCCAGGGTGGGGGACACGCTTCCCCGCTCCCCCACACTCCCAGGACAGGGAAACTCCTTGGGAAACATTTCCCCACGTCCCCTTTTTTGGGGAAACTAAGGGAAACTCCGGGGGGGCCTTTTCCTGGTGACGAAAAGCGTCCCCCTGCGTCCCCCCAAATTTTTTTTTGCTAATAACAATTAAAAACATAAAATATTACAAATATTAATATAATTAAAAAAAATGAAAATAAAAACTAAAGCATAAATTAAAACTTTAAAACATAATCATTCACATTTCTCATTAACCCTACGATTTTACCTTACCACCCGACATTTTCCTTCTACTGTTGCTCAACATTTTACCCTGCCGCTCGACATTTTCCTACTGTCGCTGTTTGACATTTTCCATCTACAATTTGTCGTGATTCGGATTTACCATCAACTGGGGGCCTTAGACATTTGGAGTTGTGATTTTCATTTTGTGACTTGGCGCTGTCAGATTAGAGTTGCAATTTTCATTTTGTGACTTGGAGCCACCGGATTGGAGCTGCAATTTATTATTTAGTACTTTTTGAGAAATTTACTAGTATTTCGCTACTTTCTATGTTTACTTTTAGTTTAGTATTCTAAAGCTATTTTAGACTTCAGCATAATGTCATTGTCATATGATGAATTTATTTGCAATGTACATTGTGTAATTTCAATTGTCAAATGATTAATTTAATTTAGATGTACCTTGCATAATATTAATTCCCATTGCCAAATGATGAATTTAGATGGAACATTGCATAATGTCAAATGATGAATTTAGATGGAACATTGCATAATGTCAAATGATGGATTCAATTTAGTAATTTACTTTTAGATTTACAATTTTACATTGATGATTGCTGAAATGTCAAATGATAATTATGATTCATAATAGTCTAATAATATGAAATGATGATCATATTTAGATGTACATTTCAAAATTATTAAGATTTACTATTTACTAACTTAGTTATTTACATTTTTTGGGATTTTATTTTTTATTTTTATATATTAAATTTTTGATAATTTTATAATCTTTATGAATCTGACGTCCCCTCGTTTCCCCGAAATTTCTCTAAATTTTGTGGTTGCTTATATACATCCCCCTTGTGTGTATCCCTGCTCCTGCGTTTCCCCGTCCCAGAAACTCAATGGAACATTGAAAATAATAAAATAAGAGTTATGAATTTTGAAGGAAAACAAAAAAAAAACCATTTTTTTAATTTGTATTTTTGGCTTATCTCTTTATAGTTTACTCAAATTTCAAGTGTAGACACCCATTGGATGCGGAATTAAATTCCGCATCCAACGAGTACCCATTATGCTACCTTTGAGAAGACACACATTGTTAAAAATTGAAGATACATTAAGAAAACATGTTCAACATGATTTTTAATGTATCTTCATTTTTTATCAATGTGGGTCTTCTCAAAAGTATGCATAATGGGTACTCGTCAGATTGTGGAATTTAATTCCACATCCAACGAGCATCTACACTTGAAATTTGAGTAAACCTATGAGGAGATAAGCAAAAAATACAATTAAAAAAAGTCTTTCTTCTTTTTGCTCCAAAATATTTACATGTGCCTCTTTTTAAATTTAAAGGATTTTCATTGGTTTACATATTATGCCAGTTCATAGGCACTTTTAGGATGAAATTTCCTCTAATGAGTGTCTAGGTATGCATAAGTTGTTGGAAATGTAACTAGGTTCGGTCTTCATAATTATCATTGTAATTATATCAATATGTATTTCATGTAAAAGCAAAAAGAGAAGAAGAAGAAAAAAATATTATTTTTCTAGTCAAAGCATGTTCTTCATGCTTGGTAGGGTTTATTGAGTCAAAAGAAAATTATTTGAGTCAAGTCCCATTTGGAATTCCTGAAAGAAAAGAAAGAAAATTTTGTAATGAGTCAAAATCAAATTTGTCCTCCACAACACCAAGTCGGCCCTCCTGGACAAGTCTGTTGAAATATGTAACTAGGGTCTGTCTTCATAATGATATGTAATCATCATTTTATGTATTTGATGTAAAGAGAAATATAAATATTTTTTTTTTATTCTTGAGGCATGGGTTTCATGCTCAAGGGAAATTTATTTTTAGGTCAAGCACCCATTGAGTGCTTCTCGAGCTTGTCATTAAGTCAACAAGTCATAAGAGTCATGGTCATGTATGAAAGACCCTTCTTGGGCATGTTACATATTGTAAAGAAAATTTATTTGAGTCGAAGTAGAGTCAAAAGACCCTCCAAGACCTCATCATGGCGCAAAGATCAAGTCGACCTACATGAAGGGGCAAGTCGACCTAAAGATAGCAATTCATACCCTTCAAAATCCTATATATAAGAAGGAACTCGACGTCATTTGGAAACACTCTCACGCAAGTTCAATCTCCTCAAGATAGAAGTTGGAAAAGGGCGAAGAAGAACAAAAAAGAACAAGATTGAAGTTTTGGGCCTCTCTCTCTCTCTTTTGGTAGGGTTTCTACAGTTTTTAATTATTTCCTAAGTCTAAACTTAGGGAATATGATTAATTAATCATAATTAATTAATTCATGGTGTGAATGTTCTAGAAAGTCACATGGATGGATTTCTAGTTAATCCTAGCCATTGATTAAGATCTAATCCTGGTCGTTGAAGTCTCAACGAAGGATTATAAGAAGAAGTCGATGAGGCTTGGATAAACTACTAGAGACACTTGAGAGTTCAATTTTACTAGGAAATTGATTTCCAGAGTAGCAGTGTTTTGTTGTCGGAAGTGATTCAGTGAGATCGAAGCAGTGAGAGAGGGGCAGATATAGTGAAGTCGATGGAGGCATTCCAGATCCGGTGAGTGCATTTGCAAAGAGGCAAAGAAACCACAGTGAGGCTGACGCAGTGGCAGGGCAGAAACTTCAGTTGGAAATTCGTATTTTTTGGAGGAGAAGCAGTGATTCAGTGTCTAAAGCTGGGCAGAGTTTCCAGAGGTCAAGAGGGTCATTTCTGTTAAAATTGGCAACTAGGGCCAAACTCCATGTTGCACTGCTCATATGATGGAGATGATATTTTTGTTGGATTCCTCTTTCGGAGAGGTGCAAGATTGATCTAAAGATCATCTTGTTTGGATGAGCAGAAGTTGGATTTTGAATTTATTTTCCACACATGTGCAACTTGTCAAGGTCGACCAGATTTGTAATGTAGGTTCACAAGCCCCAAAAGATGTGTCACACACCCTCATTGATGGATATAAATAAGAGAGACTGAAATTTAATTTGGACATCAATTCATCTCACACATTCTCTTTCGTCTGATTGGTTCGTACAGCCTTAGGAGACACTCCCACTCCTCCGCGCGTGTAAAAGAGAGGCTGAAAATTTCAGACTGTGTTAAGGGTCTCTGTGCAGCGTTGACCAGCATTGACTTTGGTTCAACCTTGTCCTTTTGACTTATATCTTTTGGACAAATTGCGTTTTTGGGAGGCCGAATTTGGTGGCATAGAAATCGAGGTAAACCGAGTTGATTTGACTGTTGCGCTGACCACAACGTTGACCGTAGATTGTTGAAGTTTGATTACTACGTTGACCGAGTTTGATTGAGGTATTTCGGACTATTTTGGGTTGACTTTGACTGTGTGAAGAGGTCGAGTTTGAATAGCATCGACTGAGCTCCATTGGGAGATTTTTTGTTGGTATGACCAGCATTGACTTTGCTGGCTAGGGCATCCTGTTGACTGCTGAAAATTGTACTTTCTCTCTCTGCTGAATTTGAAGAATAATAAGAAGATTTGATCAAAGGGTTTTCCCTGCATTGGGGTACTTCCCTGGCATCTGCCAAATTATTGTGTCTCTTGTCTTGGCTTGTCTTCTGTCAATTATTTATGTTCTATCAGCATTTACTGTCAATGTTAATGTAATTGCATAACAGGAAACTGAATTGGGCTTAATAAGAAAGATTCAAGTAAATTGCTCTAAGCATAGAAAATACCATGGTTAACTAAAATTAACATGGTATCAGAGCTGAGGTGAAGACAAAGCCCAAGCAAGAGTGAGAAGAGAAATCACTGAAAGTTGCATAGACAAGGACCAGGGTCAATGGCTTCCTCATGATACTTCAAATCTAATGACAAGCTCAATGATAAGTCTGATTATCATGCTTGGAAAATGTCCTTGGATCTGACATTGGAGGAACAAGATGTTATGGATTATGTGTAGGGAAAGATCACTGAGCCTCCATCAAATGCACCGGCTACCACTAAAACAAAGTACAAGAAAGGGGAAAACAAGGGGAAGAAGATCATCAGGGATTCTATTCATAAGCACTTGGTTGCTTATATCTCTGAGCTAGGCACATCTAAGGAGATGTATGACAAGTTGGTTGGCATGTTCAGAGTTAGCATTGCTAATCAAATTTTCTTTTTGAAGAACAAGTTGAAGAACATCAAGATGGACAAGGGAGAGTGTTGAGATTTTTAAGTGTTGGGGTAGCATCGGATGTGCTCTAGCTCCCAAAATTTGTGGAGAGACTAGAGTATATGAGAACTCCAAGACCCAGAAAGGGATTTGAGAAATTCCATCTTGTTTGAGAGATATTTGATTAATTAATCTTTTTAATTAAGGACCCTAAGTCTAACTTAGGAAAATTAAAAGATTAAAGTTAATTAAATTAAACATGTGATGAAAATGACTTAAGTCACACGAATCAAGCTTTCTTTTAATCTTAGGCGTCAATTCAAGATTAGATCACGGTCCTTGGTTTCCCAACGAGAAAAGTATAAAGGAAAGGCTTGGGGTTAGTTGGAGAACACACACAGTGGCAAAGCACTGAGACTAAGCTAGAATTCTAGGGTGTGGGTTGCTAAGAATTTCCATAAGTGTTTCAGCTACAGCGAGGGGTAGTATTGGCGGAAGGGATGATCTGATCCCAGGCCAAGAGTGCAACAAGAGGCAGAGAAGCGCCAGACTGAGCAGCACAGAGGGAGCAGCAGCTGCGCAACGCAGAAGCTTCAGATGCTACGCAGAGGCTACGCAGGCCCAGAAAGGGCAGCACAGAGGTAGCAGGAGGCTAGCAAGGCTGATGCCGGCCCAGACAGGGCAGCACAGGGGCAACGTAACCTAGTCTGGGGTGACGCAGGCCCTTCCTTGGTAGCGCGGGGGCTGACGCAAGCTAGCAGAGCTGACACAGAGGGCTTCAGAGCAGCGTTGGGGTTTCTAAAGACTAAAAAGGGCTAAGTTCTGTAAATCTCATTTGAGGGTGTGAATCAATCAGTTTGTCTATCTCCGTAACAGAGGTATTGCTGCAGATTGTTTATTTCTCTGTCAGGTTAACCAGTTTGGTTCCCAGATTTGTTGTACTTAGAATATACTTAATAATAAAACCCTCCAACAACCAGAAGACCGTTTTTCCTGCATTGGGTTTTTCCGAGGACAGTTGTCCAGAAAATCCTGTGTCACTTTGTCATTTTGCATTATTCAGTTTAGATTTGTATCTGTATAGATTGTTAATGTGTTTACTTCGATGTTAATGTTGAATATTTCATATTAATAACTTGTCTAAGTAGGAGAATTAAATCAAGATTTAACAATAGAGTTTTTGCATAAGTAATATTCAGAAATTTTCACATGGTATCAAAGCAATTGCAGATCTAGCCTAGATCTCTAGCAAGAAGACTAAAGAATCCTTGTTGCAGAAAGCAGCAGCAGCCATAGAAAGTCGGACCAGAGAGGGCAGCATAGCAGCAGAAGGAAGTAGAGCCACACAGAGGCTAGTGTGACATAGTCTCCACACAGGCCCACGTACTTACTGCGCAGAGGCAGTGTAGAAGTTGCATTGAGACTGTCTGCTCATGCAAAGGCCAGCTAGGTTGACGCAGTCCTGAAGTTGTTTGTTGATTCAAAGTGTTAGAAGTCGTGCTGCAGACCTTCAGTAGTTGCTGGTGGGGTTAAAATTCTATCGGTTCAAAATTTGGCTTGAGAAAAGTTGACAAAGAGCGGGAGGAGAACACCATTGAAAGAAATCAAGATATTGACCATAGTCCTAATAATCTGGGGGTTGATAATATGATTGCAAATTTTGACAAAGTCACTAAGATTTTTGGGGAAAAGCCTACATCTAGACAAATTCTTGCTATGGCAAAACAAAAAGGGATGACTTATCAGAGAAGGGATATTCAAGACCGGAATAATCACAGAAATTCTTCTCCTCCTACTTCAAAATTAAATTTTGACTTGGGCAATTGGGTGAATAATGCAAAGGTTTCTATCCCAGTAACAGAGCTTTTAAACATACCATCTCAAAGGGCCAAGTTACTAAGTGCAATTGAAGTCATTCAAAGGAAAGAAAAGCCTAATAATGAACAAGAAGATGAAGAAATTGTATTGAAAAGTATGAACTGTTATGTGGGGAACGAAGATGATCTACCATTTTATGTTTCTTTGATAGTGAATGATCATCTTTTACACAACTGCATGCTTGATTCAGGGGCTTCATCAAATGTCATGACCAAGAAAGTCATGGAGCAACTGAATTTAAGGGTATCTAGGCCCTATCACAACATATGTTCAATGGATTCTAAAAGAATTGAAGTGTGTGGGATAATTAAAGATTTATAGGTTTTCCTAGCTGCATACTCAGACAGAATAACGACTATGGATATTATTGTGATAGATGTTCCTGATTCATGGGGAATGCTCTTATCAAGAAAATGGGCATCAGATTTAGGTGGTAGCCTTCAAATGGATTTATCATATGCCACCATCCCCATGCCAAATGATACCTTTGTTAGCCTTGATCGGGAGTTAGAGAAAGGATATCATGTTGAGGATCCAAGGAGACCCAACAATGAGATTATCTATAGATCATGCCAGATAGGAAGTGATGTTGTGTTGACAAATTTTCTTCCCCCCTTAACAGAACGGATTCAAAATGAAGAGATTAGGCATAGCTCAAAAGGCTTGGGTACTTCAAATCTTCTATCAAAGCATTTTCAAGACAGAGCAGTAGGATTGACATTGATTGCATCATCATCGCCATCGCAACTAACCAAGAAGAAAAGAAAAAAACAAAAAAATAAAAAGGATATAAAAAATGACCCTCCAATTTTGAGCAGGATCAAACCTCAACACGTCAAAAGTCAAAAAGGGAAAAGGAAGAGATTTGGTATATCTAATGGCCACCAACAAGTTAACATTCAGGCAAGTCATAGTCCCAAGATAGTCAGAATTGGACAAGGCACATCATTGAAAGAGCCTATGGATTTTCCTGTGAGTATGCAAGTTCTCAAGATGGATTTCACCGAAGACATTTGATGTCATGGGGCATCCTGTGTATCATATTCCTAACCCTATCCCTTGTAAATTTTGTTTAAGTAGTTTTATTTCATGAATAAATTGTTATTTATGTTTCCTAGAATAAATTTCCATTTCTATATTTGATTTTATTTGATGTTATTTTGAATGGATACTGCTAATATATATCTTTGATCGGTGGATGCAGATTCCAAGTTCTTGCACACTATCACTTCATATCTAGCATGCATCCCCATATGGAGCCAAATGTTGACCACTGGAGTGGCACCTGATGATAATGCGAAGACTCCATGCCCAAGGATGAACCAGAGGGCACATGTACCATCAGATATCATCAGTTCAATAGACTTTTTAAACTCTACTTCTACTTCTTATCATTTTCTCTTGAACCCAGATTCCACGCCCTAAAGGGAATTGTAATAAGTAATGCTAGTAATGATGAGTTTGAGTCAGTGTTGAGTCTGTAACAGGCCTAGGTTGCTTGGGACCTTGCCAACAAATGAGTATTACTCTAGGAGGTTTTTTTTACTCGGTTAATTATCATCTCCCTACCAGGAGTTAATAATTAATTGAGTTTTTTCCTCCAATTTTACCCTAAATCCGGAGTATGGCTTGATAGTGAGGCCTTGGGTGATTCCTAGTGTCTAGATTCAATGTATATTACCATACTAGATAACACAAAAAATTTCGTGGAATTTGAATGGTCTAAGTAGTGATTTTTTAATTCTTTAGATTTCCCGCAAATCAAAAATTGCAATGAAAATTGTAATTGAATTGTAATAAGTGTTGCCTAGAGAAGTTGTATAGGGCATGAGTAATCAAAATTACACCTCTCACGCTCAACTTTCTACTATGACACACTTTGAGGGGTTAAAAATGTGTTTTGAACCCTCAAAACCCACTTTTCCTAAGTTTAGTGGGAAATCTAGCAATTAATTAAGCCAGAAATTAAATAAATAGAAAGAGAAAAATAAATATCCACATTCTAAATGGGGTCTGGAAATGAGGTGGAAAATTATGGGTTAAGTGAAGTCCCAAGGTGATGTGGTTGTCCTAAAATCAAGGAAAAGACATGTGCTCAAATAAAATTGAATTTCCGACATTAAATGAGAGTTGCTTACTTGGAAATTCGAATTTGTGAAGTTAGTGCATATTTGGGAGGATTTGGGAGAACATTTGGTGGAGATTTTTGTGGGAAATTGCTCCCACATGGGTTACCAACCATATACACATGTCATTCCATCATAAAATTCGAATTTGGCACATAAGGGAAGAAGAAAATGATGTCCATTTGCCAGAATTCGATTTTTACACTTGGCATTGGAGTTCCACTTACCAGATTCGAATTTGCCTTGAGATCTCCTCCCTCTCACCACTTGGCATATGGTTCTTCATTGGGATTCGCTCCCAACTTCCTATATAATGGAGCCATGGGCTCTCATATGGTATCATTGGATACGAGCTATTGTGCTTGCGGAAGCGCTACTACTTTGTACATTTTTCAAGAATATCAATAAAAAGACTTTGGGGGTCCATTCATGGGTGTTCTTCCTTTGGAACATGGTGCATTTGGAGCTATTCGTATAATATTTTTTATGCTTTGAGTTATTTCATTTTCCATGTATTCTTGTGAATTTGCTAGTGCACAGCTATCTTCTATTAGCATTTGATTTGAAAGTAGGCCCTAGAGGTTGAAAATTCTAGTTTATTTTCAAATAAATTTTTAGAAGTTTCAATTCATTGTTTGCTTATCTAAATCTACATGGACTAATTTGTGACTTGAGTATTGTAAAAGAATTCTTTTTGGATCAAGCGTGAGGGGAAGTTTTTGGGAGACCAACCCACTCTTGAAGCACCTTCAAAGGAACTCTCATTTGTTATTTGGATTGTCATTGTTTATCCTTACGAAAAAGTGTCTTGCAGGGATTTGTTTGGACATAGTTTGTATGCATGCAATCATTTAAAAATATTTTACTTTTCATTGTACGTCGGTGGATCATATTTTGCTATTTAAAGAGCTTAAGCATGGCTAGACAAACAGGAGAGTTTACTCATCCTCTTTGGCTTAACCCTTTGTAGAATATTGTGCAATATTTTGTGATTTTCTTTCTCTAACACTTGGTTGGTTTTCTGAAACCTTCTTTTTCTAACTTGTTTTCTTGTAGCAACTTATGGGATTCATCTTCAATAAACTACTAACAAATTGTTGCAGAACCTTTGAGCTCTAATGTCAAACGAGGAGGACTCTCTCTTTTTCCTTTGGTCGTGGACAGTTAAGGAGCTTCCTTGAGGAAGGTTGAGTTCCTTTTGTGGCTTCTTCCCTCTCTTTTGGTCGTGAGCATTGAGGAGGCTTAGCCTCTCTTCTTCACTTGTAAAAATCTGATTTCTATTAAGCCCTTATATTGCAGAAATTTCTCATCAAGGGTAAGTCTAAGACCTCAAGTTTCATTTGTAAATGTTTTCCTTGAACTTGTAGGAGGCTTCATAGTCTCTTACTTCTAACAACCTAAGTAACCGGATTCGTCAAAAAGGGTCACCGAATCCCGAATCCCCGTATCGGGTACGAATTCGTACCCGATTTGCCCCCAATTCACCAAGTACAGCGTATCCGTACAGGGTACGACATATCCCGACCGTACCCTGTACAGATACGCCGTACCTGGTGAATCGGATACAGCCGAACCCGCCGATCAAAAAAAAGCGATGTTTCTTTTATAAAGTGAGGTTTTTCTTCATTGTTTCTCACCCATTTCATTTTGTGAAGTGAGAAGGAGGATGCATCAGAGCCAGAGGAGAGCAGTGGTGAGCATGATGATCGGGATGAGGATAGTGATGCTGATTATGATGATGAGGATTGATGACTCATTGACTCTAAGTCTCTGACTCATTGAGGCTTCAGGTTTGTAGTCTTGTAGACTGTAGTTTTTTTGTATTTTCTATTTCTATTTGCCATTGGCAGTGTACTTATGTAACACATTTTGATTCTGATGACTTAATGAGAAAACTACAGTATCTTACTATCTTCAATCTTGTCTTTCTGAGTAAATTTGACAATTGTATCATGTATGGTGTATCAATGTATCAATGATCAATGATCATGTATGAGTATCTATGTTTGAATCAATGAATTTTGTATGAATTTGTGTAAAAAATATCTAATTTTTAATATATATATATATATATATATATATATATATATATATATATATATATATATTTTTTTTTTTTTTTTAAATATATATATATATATATATATATATATCTGTATCGTATCCTGCATGGAGTCCTCATTCTCAGGTCACCTGGCTCGAATCCAATTCCTTTAACTCGATTCCTGAGCTCAGTGCTGTCGTAGCTTCAACTAATAAAATTTTTGATTTTGGGAGCATGGGTTTTACCCATTGGCATCTCAATCTTTCCATTTTTGGAGAGGACTTGTGGTGTGATTTGTTTATCTCTTTAAATTACATGCATCTCATTTAATTGGTAAATTAACACAGCCATGCATTTCATTCATTTCACTAACTATTCACTTTGATTTGCTACAAGTTTTAAGAGCATTTACTTTCATAGCAAATTCAGATTTTTTATATGCAAGCATCTTTACTTGAGTTTATTTAGCTTGAAATCATACTTCAAATTTGCTTATGCTTCCCCATTGAGCACACTCTACAATCTTAAGTTTGATGCATTAAGTAAAGCTACATTTTATTTCATGACAAACAAATATATTTCAAGTTGAAGTTGAATTTTCATTTTCACGTTAATTTACTTTTAGATCTTACATGCCTCAAGGGTTACTAAAATTTACCTCCAACTTAAGTTCGCTGAATAGACATTTTAGGGACCCTCTACCTCTATGGACTTCTCATTGTGAGATCCAAACCTTTGAGCAAGGGTGAGGTCTGAGGATTAGAGTTCAATTGTAACCTTGCTTTAGAGCTAACTAATAAAATACACTAAGAGCACTATCTCATCACATTTACATGCAAATTTCCCAAATTTTTTGCTATCTTGATGGTTTAAAGATTCACATGCAAATATTATCTCAACAAGCACTTTGGATGCAAGCATTTTAATTCCTTAAATTTTGCAACAACTTTAATTCTATGGTACTTGGAAATTTGCTTACTTTTGCAACTTCATTGCATGTTGTCATTTTAATGATCATTATGCTTATGGATGATTGATATATCTTGTTTCATTGGCAAATACCCGTATTTGGTGTTGCAAATTTAATTGCATGTTATGATTTTGGTCTAACATTTGAGTTTTTCTATCATCTCATTTATATTCTCCAAAAGTAGAACACTAATTGTTTCCTTATGAGCAAGATAGTTTCTCATGCTTTGATTCATAAATCTATTTATCTTGAGAGCATTTCTGATATCTTTTGCTAACAGTCTTTTGTTTCCATTTCAGGATTACTGTGTTGTCATCTCTTTCAGCATTTCTTTTACTTTTGAGCACGTTATTTGTAAAGACACTAGTTAAATGGTTTGTGATTATTTCAAAGTTGCTCATAAATGCTCATGAATCTTCAAAAGTAATCCAATCTCACTCTAATATTCTCCTAGAAAACTCATATCTTTAACTTTCTTTAGGGACCACCCCCCATAGCTAACCTTGGAGATAGCTTAAACGGAGAGAGTCAAGAATAGGTGACAACCCCTCCTCTGACTTCCTTGCCACCAACCACACCTTGTGGGGTTAAAGGTTTTTCCTGCTAACTGTAGGTAGGAGTAGGCGGCAAGCGATAACATTTTTTGCGCCGTTGCCGGGGACAAGTCTTCTTGTACCTGGAAAATCGACTAACTTTTGGTTTTGTCATATTTGAAATTTTAGATTTAGATTCTTGCTCAAGTGGCGACTCCAATCAATCCTAATTTTTCAAGAGTCTCTACTAGAAGAAATTCAAGTGGTTTAGTTAGCCCCTCTCCTAATCCTAAAAGGGTTTATAGAGAGAGGTTAAATAGACTTTCTCATAGTAGAGCTCTTGCTAGTCTTGGGCAAGACTCTATTCTGACATTCATTTGTTGTTTCAAGAATAAGTTGAGCCTAACATTATGAATGATCTTTTTGCTCCTTGTAACTTTACTAACATTAATGGCTATCCTCACAATATACTTGACAAGGCTATTGAAAGGTTGCCTTCTTTTCAAGGTAACAATGCCATTAGTGCTGCATCACATGTGAAGAACTTTAATGTTTGCATCTTTAAGTGGTGTAACGTTGCTAACTATGAGAATGTAAAGATGAGGCTTTTCGTTCTCTCTTTGGAAGAGGATGCTCTTGATTGGTTCACTGAGCAACCTGCTAACTCGTATGATTCTTTACAAGCGATTGTTAATGCTTTCATGGGAAAGTATGGAGAGAGAAGAGAGAATAGTCATTTGATCAGTGCCATTAGCACCATGAAGAAAAATGAGAATGAAACCATGGAGGAGTTTAACAAGAGATTCAATGAATTGGTTAAAAGCATGCCTACTACTGTTAAACCTCCTGATGAATTTCTCTTATGTTCCTATCTGAATTCTTTTGGTGTTGACACTACTTATGAGTTGAGAAGAAAGAAGCTTGCAACTTTGGGTGTAGCTCAAACTAAAGCCTTGAAAATGGAGAGGGCCAAAAAGCAATCAGGAAAATCTGAGATTCCTGGTTTCATTAGAGGGCCATTGAAATCGAATGATTCCAAAGGCAAGGCCAAGGAAGAGGCTACCCATGATCCTATTAAGGAATTAACTCAACTCATCAAGAGCATGGAAGCAAACCACACTAAAGAAATGCAATCCATGCAAAGTAGGTTGCTGGCCATGGAAAGATTGCAAGTGCAAAGATTCCAACCTAGGCCAAATAATGGATGGCAAAAGAATAAAGGCCCTCAACAAGATTATAGGCCTCCAAATCCATTGGAATCCACCAACATGGTAGATCAAATTCCCCCTTTTTGTAGACCATGTAATGAGTTCCATGAAGAAGCCACATGCCCATATGCAAAGAGAATTATGGAAGGTAGCATGTTGGGAGAAGAACATGTAATATTCCTAATTAGCACCGCTAATTGGAATATTTGATTTTTGTATAGTTTTGCCGACTATAGTTAAATTAATAAATAAAGTGAGAAAAAGGGGGTCAACTCACTTTAATAAAATAAAGTGCTTCCTAGTAGATGAACGTTGTAACTTAAAGGGGAAAGCCTTGGGGGTCCACCCACACATGAGAGAGGCCTCACATAGGCTCCTAAGGTAACTGCGCAGGTCAAAGAGGAACTCAAGGACGCAGTTAGGGTTTTGAGGGAGCTAGCACTATAAAAGGTGGGGTTTCACTCCATTTGGCATTATTGATATGTTATTGATATTGAGAGCTAGACTTCTGTCTACTTCAGCACGTCGGTTGTTTAGTCGGTCTGCAGCACTGTTTAGTGCGAACTGAGTGTCTCCGGTCGGAGATCTCACCCTTGGCTCCGGGGGACTTCGAGTGCCTGCTCGAGCAAGGTATTTCCTTCAGTTTCTATAGGTGGTTTGCAGTGGATTTTTGGGTGGACGTTGCAGAGGAGTTGGTCTCTTGGAGTGACTGCGCAGTCCAGGAGAGAGGATGCAGTTTCAGCAGGGAGGACGCAGTCTTGGTTGAGCAGCGTTGCTGTGTGGTGATTTGGCAGTCGTTTCAGCGTTTTTCAGCATTGAGGGGATTGCTATTTCAGCCGAAGGTTTTGCAGGAGGATTCAGGCCCTTTTCTCAGCGTGTTTCTTGAGCCTCTGCGCTGTGCTGGGAGAGACAGCGTTTTTCTAGGAGGGTGGTTTCTGGGGGTGATTTTCGGAGGTGGTCCATTTTGTCTATGATTTCTGGGTTTTGTCCGGAGCAGCGAGTACAGGTGATCTGTAGATTTTTAGCTCATTCCGGAGAGGGGATCAGCCTCTAGTTCCAGTTCTTTCCAAGAGCAGCAGTTTACGGCAGTTTCTTCCAGCAGCTGGGAAGCAGTTTCTGTAGTAGCCATTTCATGTTTCTGAGAGGGTTCTTCACTTGCCTGGTGCAAGGATAGGTGCTCTTATTCTGATTATCCATTGTACCCATTTATATTCTCAGATTAATAAAATGGCTTAGCATTCCTGGCATTTTATGTGTACTTGCTTTATATTCTGTTTCCGGCATTTTTCTATATAGTTGTATGCTTGTATTGCTGTCTATTTCCCGTTGGGGATATTACAGTGGTATCAGAGCATAATTCTGGCTCAGCCTGTGGTCTATGACATCGAGAAAGAGATCATACAGAGGTTTGCTGGAATTTTGGAGAGCAATAGCAGTTGCAGTACCAAAAACGCAATTGGAAAAAGGGCCAAAATATAAAGGGTCAAATTTTGAAGTTTGGAATTAGAAGAAACGTTTTCTGGGTTTTTCTGGGTTTTGGGCAAGGATCACCTTCCCAAATTCCTGTAATTTTCTGAGTAGTTTTCAGTGGGTAAATCGGAGGTCGAAGTTAAGCAGTAGTATGGTTTTGGAGCAGCAGTGCCATTTCATGGGGAACCTGTAGACACATAGCAGAAAGAGCCGATGGCAGGTAATGATGATGAGAGGAGATTTAGAGAGGTGCTCCAATACATGCAGGATGTGTCACAGAGACTCGCTGCGCTAGAGGTTAGGCAGCGGGAAACCCCAAGGGGTTTCCAGATTGGTGAGGGATCAGGCACATCCCACCATTTGTCGGAGCATGATGCCACTCAGCATATGGCATCACATACACCCACACGTCCTACCATGCCCACTTTTCTGGATGAAGACATAGGGGCAGCAGCACAGCGAGAGCTGGAGCTGGGCCACATGGGTGACTATTTTGCAGAGTACCAGGCATACGGGCAGGAGTTCATGGAGGCTCTCTCATTCAGAGATTATGTTCAGATCCAGCGTGGTAGTAGACCTCACAACTTTCACAGAGGGAACAGGCGCTCACATGTTGGGGGCTTACAGCGCACAGTGGACAGATTCCATCTACCGACATTTGACGGGTCATCCAGGCGCTCAGGGAAAGCTTGGGTGGACAAGTTGGATATCTCTTTCCAGCTTGACCGAGTACCGGAGAGGGAAACCATTAAAATGGTTACCTCGCACTTGGAGGATGAGGGAACACAGGGTTGCAGGGAGTCCGAGGTTACACCTAGTGTGACACAGGATTCACCCTCATTGGAGACCTCCTTGGCCATGTCGGTTGATGTGGTAGTGGAGAAGGTAGAGCCTACCTCAGTAGAGCCATCCATTGAGGTGATGACCGAAGTCGTGTCCGAGTCTTCAGGTGGTAGCAGCACACGACAGATGGGTGAGGCGTTAGGAGATATATCCACCTTCGATGAGGCACTAGCAGGTACAGAGGTTTTGGATGATGGTCGCAAACAGCGGTATCATCGGCTTCGGACGGACCTTCGAGTTCTGAGAGAGAAGGCCACGTCAGTACGGGAGGCCATTTTGTTGCAGGACCAGGAGCTGGAGGGTATGAGAGCGACTTGTGCCAAGTCGGCGGCCAAGTTGGTCCGCATTGGGGAACAGCTGGATTCCCTGATGGTACAACCAGAGGGCACGTTGGAGCGTCAGATCATTCCCCTTCAGGCATGCATGGATGGGACTAGCAGTGTTGTTGGGTCATCTCTTTCCGTTGGAGAGAGAGAGGCAGAGCCACCTAGTCAGATCTCATATGTTGACTTTGATAGCGGTATGAGACGATCAGAGTTGCACAGGGTACATCATCCACATGTTGAGGTTGGATGGAGAGAGATTTTGAGTTGGTACTCGGTGGAGCGGGCTATGGAGATAGTGATGGATCCGAGTGTAGCTCAGTAGGATTTTCTATGCATGGGGAATACAAGAACCCCAGATTGGCATTGGGATCCAGGAGGGATCACCCACCGTTTCCCAGGCAAGTCGGCTGACTATGTCTTGGAGAGTACAGTTGGCCTAGCAGTAGAGCATGTGCAGTTTCGGTCAGCTCCAGTGGCCAACCAGTTTATGGGCAAACTCCCTAGGTTGTCTTGGCATGACATTCATACACGGGATCACGGGGTGGTCAGCACACCTTGGCAGGAGCTTGTCGGAGGAGGTGGCATTGGCAGGCCACCAGATGGCACCTTGTATGGGGCCAAGGATTCTTCACCTTTGTGTGGGGCACAAAGGACGCAGCGGAGCCGAGCAGTGGTGGTAACACTACTGACACACAGGGAGATTCACTTCTCGGACCCCTTGAGGAGGATTTGGAGTGATGATCCTTTCGTCTGCAGGTATAGTGATACGACGGTGGAGACGATGTTACCGATTGGTGGTAGTCCGACATGTAGGAGCACAACTCTAGGTCATCACATCCAGGGATGTGGGAGCCTCTAGCATTGAGCGGTGGATTGCCGGTGGACATGGAGTAGCATGGTGGTGTACCATAGTGTGTGGGACTGCATTGTGGAGTAGGAGTATCCTACATCACATTGAGAGCATGCGGAGAGTGACCGATGCCTGGACACAATCAGGGCACGAGACGGTACAGGGTGCTACAGCAGTAGCACATGGTATCCAGCAGCATACCGAGGTATGGCTCAGTGTGCAGTGGCATGTTGAGGAGTGTATGGATGATCAGTGGTATGCGAGGGCATACGGTGCTACACGGCAGGGTCTTAGAGCATTGCTTCCAGAGAGACTCATGGACAGGGACACTGGGCTTACCTTTGGGGGTATTTCACCCAGGATCGATGGAGAGACAGAGGAGCGATACTTGGCAGTATCTGTGGGGACTCACACACCCGACTCGCTTCGACATCACTCACAGGTACAGTCGATTATGCTTTTGACCTTTGGCACCTTGGGCGTGAGCAGCAGGGTACGCGAGGTTCACCCAAGATATTTGGATGACACTCAGTACACTAGGCGAGAGACTTCTCAGCAGTGGCACTGGGTTGGTGTGCTAGGTGACAGCCACAGGTTGGGGGATGAGATGATCCTTTGCAGAGGTGGTGCATCAGTCATCACTGAGCCTACGCTTGGGGAGCAGGTCATGAGGGAGACATGCATCATTTTTCCCTCAGGGCATGTCGAGATCATGCATGAGTAGAGGATACGGGATACAGCAGAGGTAGTATCCCAGTATGTGTCTGGGCTCCAGACACTGTATCGACACTTTGTCGAGAGGGTGGATGGCATGTTCGATGCAGATGAGATGGCGGAGGTAGAACAGGAGGGCATTCCTTCTGTATGCCAGGGTGAGGACTCCTTTTCACATGAGTCCATAGGATCAGTTGAGGTCGCTTCTGGGGAGCGAGGGCAGTCATGCATGGATGGTGATAGTAGACCGGAGCTATATTCTAGTGTCCAGGGTGAGCAGTCATCGGACTCTGCGAGAGATACTCTGGGTGAAGAGTCACTTGTGACAATTCAGCTAGAGCAGCAGGTGATGGAGCCCGAGTCGACAGAGGAGGACACTACTCACATCAGGCATGATATTCCTTTGAGAGAGAGCCAGATGGGCACTCACATCGAGTCTGTGGTGGATATGCAGCTAACCGCGGGGTCAGCCATTGAGGAGCAGCAGTCAGCTGCATTGACATCGAGTACGGTGATAGCTGTTACAGATCCATATCCTCTGGAGGTGTTGGAGGTTGATGGGATTGTTATGCAGGGGGCTAGTAGACAGCAGGAGTTGTTGGATATGTTGGAGCATCCATCTTTGGGTCGACACTGGGATGAGGCACAGATAGATGTACTCGCAGTCAGCAGAGCTGCAGCGTTTTTAGTGGGTAGCACTCTCCAAGAGTACATCGATGGAGCTTGCAGCATACCTTGCCCACTTTTGCCCATTATAGAGAGAGGGGCTTCCTTCTACAGGCAGCTTCCATTGACAGACAGGGTAGAGTAGTGGGAGTTGATTACAGGCTGGCGGCAACATCCCAGGCATGTTCCATATACCGTTGTTGTTGCTACATCAGATTCTTCTTCTAGGATGGACTGGCGGGAGATCATGAGTTGGTACCCTCTAGATGGTACGATATTCTTCGTAGGGAGCACAGTCGAGCAGGGGCCCTTGGACATAACAGAGGTTATAGATTCCAGCTGGCAGGGCAGCATAGGACATCATTTCTTCAGCACTCCATCCCGATTTCAGGAGAGCAGGATCAACATGGGATTGAGTCACAACTTGGATTGGAGAGAGGTGATGAGTTGGTATGCAGTTGGAGGGGTAGCATATGCAGCTACAGGTACAGCGCAGCAGGAGCCCGAGAGCATTGATGCTTGTTGGTGGTCTTCACCTCTTAGAGCATTAGTCATAGCCAGAGGCAGTGCACAGTTCGAGCCGTGGGACTGGGGCGATTATTGGCCATGGTGGCGATGGGATCCGGGGGGATTATTGGTTGACTGGTACTGTGAGAGGTCACTTTGGGATCCTGGCATTGAGAGATCCCTTCGTATCAGGGTGATGCAGAGGTCAGAGAGGTTTCAGTGGGACCCAGGCATATTTTGCAGTATCGGTAGGGAGCATCAGCAAGAGAGTAGGCTTGTTCAAGCGTCGCTTGAGGACAAGCAATTTTTGCCGGATGAGGATGCCCCTTGGGAGAGCGAGGAGACATTGCAACATCCATCACTTCAGTTGCTTGAGGACAAGCAACGTTTTTCCGGGGGAGACTGTAATATTCCTAATTAGCACCGCTAATTGGAATATTTGATTTTTGTATAGTTTTGCCGACTATAGTTAAATTAATAAATAAAGTGAGAAAAAGGGGGTCAACTCACTTCAATAAAATAAAGTGCTTCCTAGTAGATGAACGTTGTAACTTAAAGGGGAAAGCCTTGGGGGTCCACCCACACATGAGAGAGGCCTCACGTAGGCTCCTAAGGTAACTGCGCAGGTCAAAGAGGAACTCAAGGACGCAGTTAGGGTTTTGAGGGAGCTAGCACTATAAAAGGTGGGGGTTTTACTCCATTTGGCATTATTGATATGTTGATGATATTGTGAGCTAGACTTCTGTCTACTTGAGCACGCCGGTTGTTTAGTCGGTCTGCAGCACTGTTTAGTGCGAACTGAGTGTCTCCGGTCGGAGATCTCACCCTTGGCTCCGGGGGACTTCGAGTGCCTGCTCGAGCAAGGTATTTTCTTCAGTTTCTATAGGTGGTTTGCAGTGGATTTTTGGGTGGACGTTGCAGAGGAGTTGGTCTCTTGGAGTGACTGCGCAGTCCAGGAGAGAGGATGCAGTTTCAGCAGGGAGGACGCAGTCTTGGTTGAGCAGCGTTGCTGTGTGGTGATTTGGCAGTCGTTTCAGCGTTTTTCAGCATTGAGGGGATTGCTATTTCAGCCGAAGGTTTTGCAGGAGGATTCAGGCCCTTTTCTCAGCGTGTTTCTTGAGCCTCTGCGCTGTGCTGGGAGAGACAGCGTTTTTCTAGGAGGGTGGTTTCTGGGGGTGATTTTCGGAGGTGGTCCATTTTGTCTATGATTTCTGGGTTTTGTCCGGAGCAGCGAGTACAGGTGATCTGTAGATTTTTTAGCTCATTTCGGCGAGGGGATCAGCCTCTAGTTCCAGTTCTTTCCAGGAGCAGCAGTTTACGGCAGTTTCTTCCAGCAGCTGGGAAGCAGTGTCTGTAGCAGCCATTTCCTGTTTCTGAGAGGGTTCTTCACTTGCCTGGTGCAAGGATAGGTGCACTTATTCTGATTATCTATTGTACCCATACATGTATTCTCAGAATTAATAAAATGGCTTAGCGTTCTGGTATTTTATGTGTACTTGCTCCATATTCTAGTTCCGACATTTTGTTCTATATAGTTGCTTGTTTGTATTTCTGTGTATTACTATCTATTTCCCGTTGGGGATATTACAGAACATGTAGGAACTAGTGGTCAAATCAATATGTTCTCCATGGAAGATCAAATATACACCATTGAAAGAAATCAAGAGATTGACCATAGTCCTAATAATCTGGGGGTTGATAATATGATTGCAAATTTTGACAAAGTCAATAAGGTTTTTGGGGAAAAGCCTACATCTGGACAAATTCTTGCTATGGCAAAACAAAAAGGGATGACTTATCAGAGAAGGGATATTCAAGACTGGAATAATCACAGAAATTTTTCTCCTCCTACTTCAGAATTAAATTTTGACTTGGGCAATTGGGTGAATAAATCAAAGGTTTCTATCCCAGTAAAAGAGCTTTTAAAGATACCATCTCAAAGGGCCAAGTTATTAAGTGCAATTGAAGTTACTCAAAGGAAAGAAAAGCCTAATACTGAACAAGAAGATGAAGAAATTGTATTGAAAAGTATGAACTGTTATGTGGGGAACGAAAATGATCTACCATTTTATGTTTCTTTGATAGTGAATGATCGTCTTTTACACAACTGCATGCTTGATTCAGGGGCTTCATCAAATGTCATGACCAAGAAAGTCATGGAGCAACTGAATTTAAGGGTATCTAGGCCCTATCACAACATATGTTCAATGGATTCTAAAAGAATTGAAGTGTGTGGGATAATTAAAGATTTACAAGTTTTCCTAGCTGCATACCCAAACAGAATAATGACTATGGATATTGTTGTGATAGATGTTCTTGATTCATGGGGAATGCTCCTATCAAAAAAATGGGCATCAGATTTAGGGGGTAGCCTTCAAATGGATTTATCATATGCCACCATCCCCATGCCAAATGATACCTTTGTCAGACTTGATCGAGAGTTAGAGAAAAGATATCTTGTTGAGGATCCAAGGAGACCCAACAATGAGATTATCTATAGATAATGCCAGACAGGAAGTGATGTTGTGTTGAAAAAAATGCTTCCCCCCTTAACAGAACAGATTCAAAATGAAGAGATTAGGCATATCTCAAAACGCTTGGGTACTTCAAATCTTCCATCAAAGCATTTTCAAGACAGAGTAGTAGAATTGACATTGATTGCATCATCATCGCCATCGCAACTAACCAAGAAGAAAAGAAAAAAACGAAAAAATAAAAAGGATATAAAGAATGACCCTCCAGTTTTGAGCAGGATCAAACCTCAACACGTCAAAAGTCAAAAAGGGAAAAGGAAGAGGTTTGGTATATCTAATGGCCACAAACATGTTAACATTGGGGCAAGTCATAGTCCCAAGATAATCAAAATTGGACAAGGCACATCAGAGAAAGAGCTTATGGATTTGCTTGTGAGTAGACAAGTTCTCAAAATGGATTTCACCTAAGACATTTGATGCCATAGGGCATCCTGTGTATCATATTCCTAACCCTATCCCTTGTAAATTTTGTTTAAGTAGTTTTATTTCATGAATAAATTGTTATTTGTGTTTCCTAGAATAAATTTCCATTTCTGTATTTGATTTTATTTGATGTTATTTTGAATGGATACTGCTAATATATATCTTTGGTCGGTGGATGCAGATTCCAGGTTCTTGCACACTATCACTTCATATCTAGCATGCATCCCCATATGGAGCCAAATGTTGACCACTGGAGTGGCACCTGATGATAATGAGAAGACTCCATGCCCAAGGATGAGCCAGAGGACACATGTACCATCAGATATCATCAAATATCATCAGTTCAATAGATTTTTTAAACTCTACTTCTACTTCTTATCATTTTCTCTTTAACCCAGATTCCACGCCCTACGGGGAATTGTAATAAGTGATGCTAGTAATGATGCATTTGAGTCAGTATTGAGTCTGTAACGGGCCTAGGTTGCTTGGAACCTTGCCAACAAGTGAGTATTACTCTGGGAGGTTTTTTTTCCTCGGTTAATTATCATCTCCCTACCAGGAGTTAATAATTAATTGAGTTTTTTCCTCCAATTTTACTCCAAAGCCGGAGTACGGCTTGATGGTGAGGCCTTGGGTGATTCCTAGTGTCTAGAGTCAATGTATATTACCATACTAGATTACACAAAAAAATTTGTGGAATTTGGTTAGGTTTAGATAGTGATTTTTTAATTTTTTAGATTTCCCGCAAATCGAAAATTGCAATAAAAAATGTAATTGAATTGTAATAAGTGTTGCCTAGAGAAGTTGTATGGGGTTTGAGTAATCAAAATTACACCTCTCACGCTCAACTTTCTACTATGACACACATTGAGGAGTTAAAAATGTGTTTGAACCCTCAAAACCCACTTTTCCTAAATTTAGTGGGAAATCTGGCAATTAATTAAGCCAGAAATTAAATAAATGGAGAAAAATAAATATCCACACATGCTAAATGAGGTGGAAATGAAGTGGAAAATTATGGAGGAGTTAAAGTGAAGTCCCAAGGTGATGTGGACTCCTAAAATCAAGGAAAAGACATGTGCTCAAAAAAAATTGAATTTCCGGCGTTAAATGAGAGCTGCTTACTTGGAAATTCGAATTTGTGAAATTAGTGCATATTTGGGAGGATTTGGGAGAATATTTGGTGGAGATTTTTGTGGGAAATTGTCCCCACATGAGTTACCAACCATATACACATGTCATTCCATCATAAAATTCGAATTTGGCACATAAGGGAAGAAGAAAATGAGGTCCACTTGCCAGAATTCGATTTTTACACTTGGCATTGGAGCTCCACTTACCAAATTCGAATTTTCCTTGAGATCTCCTCCCTCTCACCATTTGGCATATGGTTCTTCATTGGGATTTGCTCCCAACTTCCTATAAAATGGAGCCATGAGCTCTCATATGGTATCATTGGATACGAGCTATTGTGCTTGCAGAAGCGCTGCTACTTTGTACATTTTTCAAGAATATCAATAAAAAGACTTTGGAGGTCCATTCATGGGTGTTCTTCCTTTGGAGCATGGTGCATTTGGAGCTATTGGTATAATCTTTTCTATGCTTTGAGTTATTTCATTTTCCATGTATTCTTGTGAATTTGTTAGTGCACAGCTATCTTCTATTAGCATTTGATTTGAAAGTAAGCCCTAGAGGTTGAAAGTTCTAGTTTATTTTCAAATAAATTTCTAGAAGTTTCAATTCATTGTTTGCTTATCTCAATCTACATGGACTAATTTGTGACTTGAGTATTGTAGAAGAATTCTTTTTGGATCAAGCGTGAGGGGAAGTCTTTGGGAGACCAACTCACTCTTGAAGCACCTTCAAAGGAACTCTCATTTGTTATTTGAATTGTCATTGTTTATCTTACGAAAAAGTGTCTTGCAGGGATTCGTTTGGACATAGTTTGTATGCATGCAATCATTTAAAAATACTTTACTTTTCATTATGCGTCAGTGGATCATATTTTGCTATTTAAAGAGCTTAAGCATGGCTAGACAATGAGGAGAGTTTACTCATCCTCTTTGGCTTAGCCTTTTGTAGATTATTGTGCAATATTTTGTGATTTTCTTTGTCTAACACATAGTTGGTTTTTTGTAGCCTTCTTTTTCTAACTTGTTTTCTTGTAGCAACTTGTGGAATTCACCTTCAAGAAACTACTAACAAATTGTTGCAGGACCTTTGAGCTCTAATGTCAAACGAGGAGGACTCTCTCTTTTTCCTTTGGTCGTGGGCAGTTAAGGAGCCTCCTTGAGGAAGGTTGAGTTCCTTTTGTGGTTTCTTCCCTCTCTCTTGGCCGTGAGCATTGAGGAGGCTTAGCCTCTCTTCTTCATTTGTAAAAATCTGATTTCTATTAAGCCCTTATATTGCAGAAATTTCTCATCAAGGATAAGTCTAAGACCTCAAGTTTCATTTGTAAACGTTTTCCTTGAACTTGTAGGAGACTTCATAGTCTCTTACTTCTAACAACTAATAAAATTTCTGATTTTGGGAGCGTGGGTTTTACCCATTGGCATCTCAATCTCTCTATTTTTGGAGAGAACTTGTGGTGTCATTTGTTGATCTCTTTAAATTACATGCATCTCATTTAATTGGTAAATTAACACAGCCATGCATTTCATTCATTTTATTAACTATTCACTTTTATTTGCTACAAGTTTTAAGAGCATTTACTTTCATAGCAAATTCAGATTTTTTATATGCAAGCATCTTTACTTGAGTTTATTTAGCTTGAAATCATACTTCAAATTTGCTTATGCTTCACCATTGAGCACATTCTACAATCTTGAGTTTGATGCATTAAGTAAAGCTACATTTTATTTCATGACAAGCAAATATATTTCAAGTTGAAGTTGAATTTTCATTTTCATGTTAATTTACTTTTAGATCTTACATTCCTCAAGCATCACTAAAATTTACCTCCAACTTTAGGGACCCTCTACCTCTATGGACTCCTCACTGTGAGATCCAAACCTTTGGGCGAGGGTGAGGTCTGAGGATTAGAGTTCAATTGTAACCTTTCTTTAGAGCTAACCTAAGTCACCTGTTACAGGGATACGGGGATACGGGGATTCGAGAATCGGATTTGGGATACGGTGACCCCCGGAACAAGACACTTCTAGGATACTATATGTTATATATTATTTTATTAAAAATATATATATATATATTAAAAATTAGATATTTTTTACACAAATTCATACAAATTCATTGATTTAAACATAGATTTAAGATCTTAAATACTCATACATGATACATTGATACATCATACAATTGTCAAATTTACTCAGAAAAACAAGATAGTAAGATATTGTAGTTTTCTCATTAAGTCGTAAAAATCAAAATGTGTTACATAAGTACACTGTCAATGGCAAATAGAAATAGAAAATACAAAAAAACTACGGTCTACAAGGCTACAAGCTTGAAGCCTCAATGAGTCAGAGTCAACGAGTCATCAATCCTCATCATCATAATCAGCATCACTGTCCTCATCCCGATCATCATGCTCACCACTGCTCTCCTCTGGCTCTGATGCATCCTCCTCCTCTGTCATCTCTGCATCTGCTGGTGTGGAGGATGATGCTCTACTCTATAAACAATGTGACAGGCTCTAGCACTGGCGCATTGAGATCCAAGATGGCCATTGCCAACTCAACACTACTGTCCAGAGTGACTCCAGACCCATATCATCAGGAAAGATATCTGACATCTTTGTCTTTCCTTTCAACCAATCCTCCCTCTGCCCGTAGATGAGACGAAGGTTGGTGTGCACATACACCATTGTCTCTGCCTTGGACTGCTCAAGCCTGCTCTTCTTCACACTATACAAATTCCCATATGTGCTCCAATTCCTCTCACAACAAGAGGATGAAGTCACCTGAGAGAGGAGCCTCATGTCTAACTGCTGTAGAGGAGGGCTTGTTGCCGCATGAGTTGCCCATCAAGAATAGGGCTTCTTAGCCATGATGTCTCTAATCACATCATAGCCTTCAAATCACCCAGTGCCAATGGAAAACTCTGCAAAGGCATCCTCCACTTCATCAAGGGATGCCCTCTCCTGAAAAATCCTACTCAATGCATCTTTCCTCCCCTGTGAGATTTCACCATCCATGTGAGGAGGGAATCTGCGGGAAGGTCCACCATTCAGCCACTCATGGCTATAGTATTTTGAGTTCAAGGAGTGAGCCAAATAATGTAAATGTGTGCAATTCTTGTCCCATATGCTGACAAGAATATCCTGTATGTCGGTGAAGAAGCCCTCCGGTGATGTCTCATACTCTGGGTACTGACTCTATAAAACAATGGTCCTCAGAGACTCAATCATGGAATCCCATCCCTCATAAACCTCTCCTAGGATGAGTTGGTCTGTAACTGCAAATCGAAGCAAGGAAATGATAGGCTCCATGATCTGAATAACTAGATCTACCTTCTCCCACCATAGATCATCCAACACTGTGTCCTTCACTTTCTTTGAGGTTGCTTGATCTGTCTTTCTCCAAAAAGACCAAAACTCTGAAATAACCATGGCCCAAAGAGCGATCTTAACCTCCCTCAACCTCTTCAACATGATGAATGAAGAGGAAAACCGTGTATCTACAATCTTCAACAATGATAGATTATTGCACTCCTTGTAGATAGTGAGGGCATTTGTATGGTTTTGTACAAAGTTGCGGTTATGTCGTGTGTTAGTGTCGGTATCTTCATCCCTCCGTCAGTGATCAAAATTCTCTTGTTGCATTGCATATTAGGTGTCTCACTCGGTCAGCTGCATTCCATTAGGAGCATGGATCATCTGACAATAGTGGATTTTTATACATTTTCCCTCATGTCCTTTACCTGCTAGCCCATTTTCATTCATCAAGATCATCTACAGTCACTTTTTGTCTCATAGTTTGCAAGACTCATTTTTAGGGTTTCAGTTTCATTAGGTCTAGGGTTTCATCAGAAGGGTCTTCAAAATGCCCAATAATGGTCAGCAGGCGCATGAGGAGTTTGAATAAAGTTCCAATGCTAAATAAATTTCATCATCGTATGCCTAGAAATGTATTTTTCCTCAAAACTCTGTTTTGAATAAAAATAGAGTATTTTATCTTTTTATGTATAAATTTGATGTAATTTCAGTTTTCTCATATGTAAATAACTTCAATGGCAACCCTGGTCACCTTGCCAGGCTTCAGCAGCTCCATCCCTTGCAAGGCAAACAAAAATCAAGTCATTCAGTTCATTAAAGGCACAAATGAAGTAAACTGCCCAAATACAGAGTTGAAAAGACCTCATTCGTATTCAAAGAAGAAAGATTGAGCAAGAGAAGGCCGTGTTGAACAAAGGGAGCAAAATTGCAGCAAAACTGTTCAAATTTGTTGGCGCGGCACATTGGCTGAGTGGTGCGGCGCATAGAGCCGGCCTCCACAGTGTAAAAAATACACTGGCGCGGCGCATTGAGCACGCGCAGCGCGTTGGGTTTGTGGCGCGGCGCATAGAGCTGCAAGCCCGATTTCACCTATAAACTTTCTCAAATTTCCAAATTCGCTCAATCTTATGGTGTGCAAGTAAGTCAAACCTTTTTCCATTGCAAATGAAGAGTTTTTCTTAGAACTTATGGTGGTTTAGTATGTAAAAACTCAAACCCTACCTCCTTCCAGATTTGCTCAAAAACAATGGCTTAGAGTTTGTCTTTGTGTTTTTGCTACCAAATCCACTCCATCACCCCCTCACTTTTTGACTCCTCCATTCATTCTTCACTTTAATCCATTCATTCCCTAATTCCCATATTCCTTAAATCCCACTATCCTAAACCCTAATTTTTATCCCAAAAGCCTAAAAATTGTCCCTAAAACCCTTCAATTCCCCAAATTCAACATTCCTAAAATCCCTCTTACCCTCTTCCTTCATAGTCCCTCATACATTTTCATACCCTTGGCAGCAAAAGATTAAAGACACCTAAAATCTCTTCATACTCATCTAAGACAACACAAACTTTGGCAAACATGGAGACAAATTCCTCTTATGACCAAGATGAAGAGACACACAGTAATTATCAAGGAGCCGGAAAAAGGCATGATAGACTTCAGATATTGGCCGAGGCTTCCTTGGCCCAGCATAGCACATAATGGAGGACACTCGGCCCAAATTTCAAAAAATTTGGGACACTTTTTGCATTTTTGAAAATTTTAGGCCTAAAAACAGACTTTTCAGCTCTATGCGTCGCGCCACTTGGCCCGCGCTTATGATTGGGGGCTCCTTTTGATGCAAACTTAGCATTTTTGGATTTGTCATGGAAAAATATGCATGCCTACGTATGGACAAGAAATTTTGACAGGTTTTGGGGTTCCAGAAGGGTCAAAAACACCCCAAAAATGACCTTTCTGCCCCTTTTTTGACACACAGGAAGCAGTGTTGGGAGAAATCAGTTTTGGAGGGGCAAATGAAGGCCAAATTCAGAAATTCCACTTGTGTTGGAAAGTAGACAGGCAGACCTTTCCAGCAAGCCCACTTGGAGCAAATTTGGACACCGGGAAGGCCTCCGAAATCAGCTCCAAACTGGCGCGACGCATAGAGAAATCAGGGGCGGCGCATTGGGTATTTTTGCTCATTTTGGACTCAGTAACTCTGTTTTTCGCCTAGTTTTTGACATTTTGACTTTCTTACTTCCAAATGTTAAATTCATGATGTAATTGGATGTAGTTTGATGGATCTTGATGTAATTTTGTTAAATTTTTACTCATGGAGGTAGATTCATCCATCAAAAGGTAAATTGCAACTGAATGAATCAGTTTCCTATCTTATAGAGGCAAGCTATTCCACTGCCTATTTTCCAGTTCTCAGTTTAGATCTTGTTGAAACAGCTCCTAAACTTGTGAGCTTGACCCCTAGAGGCTGGGGATGAGTTAGTGTTGTCTATATCTTGTGGTTTTTCAGTCATTAGCATGGTTGGATTTTTGGGAATGCTTTGAGCATCATTGTACATTCATCTCTGTAGTTTGGCAAGGAATAGACCAGGGTTTGCAACACTCTATGGGATTCTTGTGATATTTTGGTTTGATAATGTGTTTCTCTCTGTAAATGTAAGTCTACTGGTATTTTATGTATACCATTTTCCTTATTATTTCTTCTTAAGTTAAACAAACAAGGATAAAGGTAGAATTCATTAGAATTTGCAGTGCTCTACCTAGGGTTTGTTTAATTTTCTATGTTTTCAGCTGTTTGGAGAGGATCCTTGAAGGTTTCTTGCCCTCTTCAGCTCTTCACCTTTCTCAACTCTCCATTTTCTTCAAATTGAAAATGTCAAATCAATTGCCTACCTTGCCCCATTCAGATTTCTGCAAAACTGGGCCTCATTCCCCAGATCCAAAATCTGCCTTCCCTTTGATCCAACAAAACACCCTTAAAATCAAATCAAACTCTTTTGCATATATACCTAGCCTAAAATCATCCTTCATTCAAGTCATCTCAAGCCTCACTGATCATTTTTTGCTGAGATTGACCAGGAGAGAGCCCTCTCCCAATCTGGTAGGGCTAGCTACCAAGTTAAGCGTGGTTTGATGTTACCCTAGATTCTGCCTTTCTCAGCCTGAGGTAGATTTAGGCAATAACACCGTGCATCCTCAATAATGGCTCCAATCCAAAGAACATCAGAAGCAATAGATTTTAGTGCCAAGTTCAATGAATGGACAATGCAAGGTGTCCAAAATATTTGTGGATATTTTGCTTCCACAATCATGCCAACAGCCTTGCAAACATGTGCATTACCTGTAATGATTTGCACACAAGAATCAACACCTACATCTTCAATAATTTAAATAAATAACTCACCCATATATTGTGCATCCTTGTACTGTCCAAGTGCATCCATTGATTTCAAGAAAGTTGGACCATTCAAGGATGACACCATGAAGTTGATGAGTGGGTGTCGTGCTGGATCTGTCCATCCATCAGAAACAATGCTAACCCCAGATGTTGGCCATGTTGATTTAATAGGCTCAAGCATTTTGTCCACCTCTTTCTTTGCCTTTATCAACAATGTGGTTCTGAGCTTCTCTGACCCAGGAGGCACATACCCTGATGGAGCCCCATGACTAAGAGCTTGACACATCTCAATAAATAGAGGTGACCGTGCAACGTTAAAGGATATGAAGTTCTGATAGAAAAAAATGCAATGGTGAGATCAAGCTCTTCCCTCTTCTGTTTTTGAAAAATCTTGTCCATTGGACCAAGTACAGTTGCCTTTCTCTTTGCTGATTGTCCCCTACTAAAAGTCTCAAAAGGGAACTTGTTGCTGCTTTTCCTTAAGAATGGAAGGGGGTCATCATTCTTGTTCTTTTTTTCTTTTTTTTTGATGCCACATTTGCCTCACCAATAAATTGCTCTTTCTCCAATTCCTTCCTCTGTGCCAATTCAATTGTTGTACAACATTTAATGCCACAACCTGGAATACCCAACAAATGAGCTTTCACACGGAAATATGTGCAAATGAAATGGCCGTTGCAAAAATTGCATTTCCATGAACAATTTCCTCCTCCTCCCTTTTTTCCTGCCCCTCCATCTCTTGTCACATATTTCCACAATGGGTATTTGGGGTCAACAGTTTGTTTTCCCTGCACATTTGAAGTTGCTATTGCAGCCCCACTTCTAATAGATGGAATACTTGCAGACTCTGATGAAACAGGGACAGGAGGGGCATCTCCAATGGGGACATTCTTCCCCTTTCTTTGCCCCAGTCTTGCTACCTTTGATTGAGCCATGAATACTGTAAAAAATAAACAACAATAACCAAATATATAAAACATATGCACATGCAAACACTAATAGCAAACTAAATGCAAAATATAAAGGGACAGTGCACTTACCGGATGCTCGAATCTCTTCGAAAGAACTCTCGTTTTCCTTACTAACTGTTTCTCCTTGCTCACCCTTGCTCCTTGCTCACTTCACAAATAGAAAACGGTGAGAAAGAATGAGCAGATTCGGGGTTTTATAAAACAAAAATCGAACTTTTTTGGATAGCGAATCTGCCATATCCGTACAAGGTATGGTCGGGATTCGCCGTACCCTGTACGGATACAGTTGTATCCCGTGAATCGGGTACGAATCCTGGCGAATCGTATCGTATTCGCCAGATTTGGGATTCGGAGCCCCTGGGGGACGAATCCAGTTTCTTAGGAGTTAACTAATAAAATAGACCAAGAGCACTATCTCATCACATTTACTTGCAAATTTCCCAAATTTTTTGTTATCTTGATGGTTTAAAGATTCACATGCAAATATTATCTCAAGAAGCACTTTGGATGCAAGCATTTTAATTCCTTAAATTTTGCAACAACTTTAATTCTATGGTACTTGGAAATTTGCTTACTTTTGCAACTTCATTGCATGTTGTCATTTTAATGATCATTATGCTTATGGATGATTGATATATCTTGTTTCATTAGCAAATACCCTTATTTGGTGTTGCAAATTTAATTGCATGTTGTGATCTTGGTCTAACATTTGAGTTTTTCTATCATCTCATTTACATTCTCCAAAAGTAGAACACTAATTGTTTTCTTATGAGCAAGATAGTTTCTCATGCTTTGATTCATAAATCTATTTATCTTGAGATCATTTCTGATATCTTGTGCTAACAGTCTTTTATTTCCATTTCAGGATTACTGTGTTCTCATCTCTCTGAGCATTTCTTTTACTTTTGAACACGTTATTTGTAAAGGCATTGGTTAAATGGTTTGTCATTATTTCAAAGTTCTTCATAAATGTTCATGAATCTTCAAAAGTAATCCAATCTCACTCTAATATTCTCCTAGAAAACTCATATCTTTAACTTAGTTTTTCTTTAGGGACCACCCCCCATAGCTAACCTAAGAAATAGTTTAAATGGAGAGAGTCAGGAATAGGTGACAGCCCCTTCTCTGACTTCCTTGCCACCAACCACACCTTGTGGGGTTAACGGATTTTCCCGCTAACTATAGGTAGGTGTAGGTGGCGTGATAACAGACTGTAAATGTGTTTACTTCGATGTTAATGTTGAATATTTCAGATTAATAACTTGTCTAAGTAGGATAAGTAAATCAAGATTTAACAGTAATTTTTCTACATAAGTAATGTTCAGAAATTTTCACAAAGTCCATCCAATCATATTTCATGAGGCTCACTGAAACCAAGAATGATCTCTTAGCTATTGGAGAGGTCATAAATGACCGAGAGCTCACTGTCATTGCTCTTGGAGGACTTCCTCGGCAATGGTATGTATTTAATACTACTATTCTCAATAATAATATAATTCCTGATTTAGATGAATTGTTGACGAGATGAACTTGAGAGGAGACAAGGATGATGGAGAGAGACCATCACTCAAATGGGAATGGAAGTGATCCTACTGCCTTCACCGCTCATGCAAAGAAGAGGAATAATGTTGGTCCGAGAAATCAAAATCATGGAAGAACTAGTCCCAAGGGAAGGAAGGGAAGATGTTACAATTTTCACAAGTTTGGTCACTATGCTAGAGAGTGCCCTAAAAGGGACTCTCCCCGAGATGATGACTACAACAACAACAACAACTTCAGGGGGAATGGAAATCAAAGGAACAACAAGTTCAAAGGAAAGAGGAAGGCTCCCTCTAATCGAAATGGAAATGGAAATGGTCAACCTTTCAAGAGGTCAAGGAACTTCAAGTATGATGAATCCAATGTTGTTGATAATAAAAGAAATGAATATATTTTTATATCTTCCCTCTCTAGTGCACCTCCTCTCGACACCCTAGATAACTGGTTGATTGATAGTGGTGCATCAAGGCACTTCATTGGATATAAAGAGTCCATCTCTTATTTGATTGAAAATGATACAAATTTGGAAATTATCCTTGGGACAGTGCCACCTATCTCGTGAAAGGGGCAGGGACTGTGACCCTTCATCTAAATCAAGGTCAAGTTCTCTGTTTTCAAGATGTGTTATATGTACCTGACTTGAAGAAGAATCTAGTGTCTATCTCGACAATGGAAGACAAAGGATTCAAGGTGGCATTCATCGATGGAAAGGTATGAATTGGGAAGAGGAACTTCAAAGAAGCATTCACTCTTGGTTTCAGGGTTGATACACTCTATTAGGTTAGAGGAAGTCCGTTGGGAGCCATGACATGTAACACATCTCTTCAATCCGAGCTATGGCACCGGAGGTTTGCACACCTTCATTATAAATCCCTTCCCAAAGAAATGAAAGTGGTCACAGGTATGCCCAACTTCAAGGATGATCATGAAGGTGTATGTCAAGTTTGTGCCGAAGAAAAGCATACAAGGGGACCATTCGCCTGAAGTGTCATCAAGACTTTTGATATTCTACAATTGATCCATTCTGATCTATCTGGTATGTTTCCTGTAACATCCTTGGGAGGATGTTTATATTATGTCACTTTTATAGATTACTTCTCCCGCAAGACATGGATATACTTCTTGAAGAAAAAGGATGAAGTATTCAAATGGTTCCGCAACTTCAAAGCCTTGGTTAAAATCAAACAGGGAAGAAGATCAAAATCTTGAGGACCAATAATGGAACCGAATATGAGTCAAATGAATTCAATGACTATTGGAGGGAAGTTGGCATTAAGAGGGAGACAACTACTACGTATACTCCCGACCAAAATGGTGTTGCCGAGAAAAAGAATAGAACCATTTTGGAAGCTGCCTGTGCCATGCTTTATGAACAAGCTCTTCCAAAGTTCCTATGGGGAGAAGTTGCCAACACCATTGTGTATGTTCAAAATAGATGCCCACATTCTATATTGGACTCCAAAACTCCCGAAGAAGTCCTCTCTGCTAAGAAGCCTGATGTTTCTCATTTTAGAGTTTTTGAAAGTCCCGTATATTTTCATGTGTCGAAAGAAAAGAGAAGCAAATTGGATGCTTCTGGAAAGAAGGGAACATTTGTGGGCTACAGTGAAACCTCAAAGGCATATAGAATCTATGTGCCTGGTCAAAGAGAAGTAGAGATATGCCATGATGTCACCTTCGATAAAGATGCTGCCCTCAGGAAGGTTAGAGATCTTCCAATCTCAAAGGAAGACAAAGAAGAAGAAGAAGCAGGAAGGCAGGAAGAACCGATGCTTGATGTTGAAGGACCGATGTATCCTATAGATCCACCTTCTTCAAATAAAAGAGGGCCCTCATGGCTTAGAGACACTCTCGAAGATGCCGAGATACATGCTGCTCCAAGGGGAACATTATGTGAAAGTAAGAAGCCGAATAGGTACCAAGGGTACTTAGTAGCCATGAGCACCATCGTAAAATCTGAGCCTAGAACGTTTGAAGAAGTCGTGAAGCATCAAGTTTGGAAGGATGCTATGAACGAGGAATATGAGTCAATCATGAAAAATGAAGTCTGGAATGTGGTCCCTAGACTGAAGGACAGATCTGTTGTCACCTCAAAATGGCTCTACAAGATCAAGCATGGAGCCGATGGAAGTGCTCAAAAATTCAAGGCAAGATTTGTTGCCCGAGGCTTCTCGTAGAAAGAAGGAATAGATTATGATGAAATATTTGCACCTATTGCCTACTACACCACCATCTGTTCAATCATTTCCCTTGCGATGGAGTCTACATCAGATAGATGTCAAGACTGCCTTCTTACATGGCTCAATCAAGGAAGACGTCTATGTGGAACAACCTTTGGGGTTCGAGATAGAGATACACATGTATGCAAGTTGAAGAAAGCCCTCTATGGGTTGAAGCAATCCCCCTAGGCTTGGTATGAGAGGATCGATAACTACTTGATGAAGTTGGGCTTTACTCGAAGTAATGTTGATCCAAGCCTTTATTTTAAGGTTGATAATGACACGCCTCTCATTCTGGTTCTCTATGTGGACAATCTGTTCCTGACAGGTGTTGACCCTCTTATTCAACAATGTAAGAGGGAGCTAGCTTTTTAGTTCGAGATGAAGGACCTAGGACTAATGCACTATTTCCTAGACCTAGAGGTCTGGCAAAAGCCAGGTGAGATTTTCCTTTCTCAAGGAAAATATATTGTGAAGCTATTGGAAAAATTTGGGATGGTGAACTGCAAATCCGTGACTACTCCGATGGAACTCAACTTTAAGAAGTTGTGTGGAAGTGTTGTTGGGCCAGATTTGGGAAATCCTACTGAGTATCGTCAACTCGTGGGGGCCCTGATGTTCTTAGTGAACTCACGTCCAGACATATGTTTTGTAGTGAACACGTTGAGTCAATACATGGTCAAGCCTCATCACATTCACTGGATTGGTGCCAAGAATCTCTTGAGATATCTCCAGGGCACAATGAACCATGGGTTGAGATATATTGTCTGGAATATGAGGCTCCATGGATATACCGATGTCGACTAGGCAGGCAGTGTGGTGGATCGTAAGAGCACATCTGGATGTTGCTTCGCCTTAGGTTCTGGTTCGATCTTCTGGATGAGCAAGAAGCAGAAATCGGTTGCTTTGAGCACTGCCGAGGCCGAATATATTGCAGCAAGTATGGTCTGTTGTGAAGTTGTTTGGTTGAGAAAGCTCTTTAGTGAGTTGTTTGGGAATGCATTGGATACCACTGTGATCCTTTGCGACAACCAAAGTGGGATTCGACTTTCAGAGAATCCCGTGTTCCACGACCGTTCCAAGCATATTGATATTACGTACCACTTTGTCCGGGACATGGTACAGCGAGTTGCCATAAGGCTCCATCACATTGGGACTGATGAGCAGGTCACAGATATTCTCACGAAACCCTTGGGGAAGGTCAAATTCTTAACCTTCTATGAGAAGCTTGGTATCATGGACAAACCCTATTATGAGGGTCCCGCTTGAGTTGGACTTTAAGCTCTAGGAGCTCTAAGGGGCTTGGGGATAGCTTCTTGGAGCTATAAGAAACCACAGGGCTAGGTTCGCCTTACCTTGTTGGTGTGCAATTTCCCCACCGTTATGATATTGATTTGGTTCACCCTCTGTTGATCTATGCCCCACATACATCCTACCCATGTGGTCCAGGACTCGTGGGAAGTACCCTCTCATCTGGCCAATGAGTTGGGAAATGAGGATAGAGACCATAGCATTACCGATGGACGCATCGTGTATTGTCGTACTCTCTATGTCTAGGATGGGTTGTGTCCAACAACTTGATCTGAGATCAAGTCTAGTTGAGGTTTTTACCTCTAAACTGACTTCGGGTCAGTGGAGAGTGGCAAGGTCTTTGCGACTCACTCTCGATCATATCTTCTTCATTATTTCTTCTACAACAGAGAAAAACTAACAAAGTACAAAGACAACAGTATGACAGGATGATATATGATAAGACATGATGGTACTGGATGACGGGATCGCACAAGTTTGCAGATGGATGGATAGGTGGAATTCTCCCTAGTTGAAAGAGAGTGTGAAAATTGGCAACTAGGGCCAAACTCCATGTTGAACTGGTCATATGATGGAGATGATATTTTTGTTGGATTCCTCTTTCAGAGAGGTGCAAGATTGATCTAAAGATCATCTAATTTGGATGAGCAGAAGTTGGATTTTGAATTTATTTTCCACACATGTGCAATTTGTCAAGATCAGCTAGATTTGTAATGTAGGCTCACAAGCCCCAAAAGATGTGTCACACACCCTCATTGATGGATATAAATAGGAGAGACTCAAGCCTCATTTGGACATCAACTCATCTCACACATTCTCTCTCATCTGATGGGTTTGTACAACCTTAAGAGACACTCTCTCTCCTCCGCACATGTGAAAGAGAAGCTGAATATTTCAGACTGTGTTAAGGGTTTCTGTGCAACTTTGACTAGCGTTGACTTTAGGTCAACCTTGTCCTTTTGACTTCGATATTTTGGACAAATTGCATTTTTGGGAGGCCGAATTTGGTGGCACAGAAATCAAGGTAAACCGAGTGGATTTTCCTGTTGCGTTGACTGCAGATTGTTGAAGTTTGACTATTGTGTTGATTGAGTTTGATGGTATTTCGGACTGTTTTGGGTTGACTTTAACTGTGTGAAGATCTAAGTTTGACTGGCTTTGATAGAGCTTCATTAGGAGACTTTTTGCTGGTTTGACCAACGTTGACTTTGCTGGCTAGGGCATCTTGTTGACTGCTTAAAATTGTACTTTCTCTCTCTACTAAATTTGAAGAATAATAAGAAGATTTGATCAAAGGGTTTTCCCCGCATTGGGGTTTTTCCCTGACATCTGCCAAATTATTGCGTCTCTTGTCTTGGCTTGTCTTTTGTCGATTATTTATGTTCTATTAGCATTTATTGTCAATGTTAATGTGGTTGCATAACAGGAAATTGAATTAGGCTTAATAAGAAAGATTGAAGTAAATTGCTCTAAGCATAGAACATACCATGGTTAACTAAAATTAACAGTTTCTCAGACAGCAGTTGACGAGACAACTTGAGGTGACACAGTTCTAAGCTGGGTGACACAGAGCCTGTGTGAGAGTGACGCAGTGACTGCGCAGAGGTAGTTTAGATGGCTCCAGATCGAGCTAAGGTCAGTGCTCGGATTCGCCTGTGGGGTGACGAAATTCCTCACCAGATATTTTTGCTAGCTTATCTCTATAGGATTGCCAGTTTGGGCATCCAGTAGTACTCAAATATTTCACTACTGCATAATAATAAAACCCTCAGTTGTTGCACCGATTTTCCCGAGTTGGATTTTGCTTAGGACATTGGTCCAAAAATAAAGATGTTATTTGTGTATGTGCATATATTTCTTCTTGCGTTTATTTTTCTTCCGCAGTCTATTTGTGTAGGTTGCAGTGTGATTGATTCAGTATTTGTCGTAGAAAACTGCAAATAAATTGTTAAAAGTTAATTTAACAATTAGGAGAATTATTTCCATTTGTTGCGATAGGATTTGAGGTTTGTTGAATTTTCACGAGAGAGAGAGAGAGAGAGAGAGAGAGAGTGAGTGAAGCCAAGGGTGAGAGAATCTTATTTTCTGCCCTAATATGTTCACACATGCGAGTTTCTCTACAGCTATTACAGGGTCGTGATTTGAGGGAGTTTGAAATTTCAGGGATTGAGCAGAATTCAGATGTTTAACTAGAATTGATTTTGTTGACTTTGACAAGCAAGAAGAAGGATTGAAGGAGGGCTGACTTGGGGCATTTGTGGATGTTTTGGTCTTGGTCTTGGGTATTGGATATCTCACTTTGATCTAAATCTATAAGAATAAATTTTCTGCATTTTCCCCATTGTGGGGTTTTGGCCCTGGCTTGGAGAGCCTAATTTCTTATGTTCTTTTGTTTCAATGTAACCTTCATGTACATTTTGGCAATTGCTTGATGAAGAAGAACATAACATAATAATAAAATGCCAACAAACACTCACAAGTAATTATCATGAAAGAGAAATCAACCCTAATTTGTTGCCCTATTGATTTCGCAACATAAGTCACCCACAATCTCCTTAGGACACTTGCTCAAGTGTGACCAAGTTGTTATTGTGATTTAGCCCAAGTCTAACTTAGGAAAAGCACATAATTATTATGTTGATTAATTGAGCTAAAGAAACTTAGAATAAGTAATGTAACTTTAGTGACTATGTTTTAATCTCAAATGCTGATCTCAAGTGAGGTGAGATCTAATCTTGACCAAGAATCACTTTGGAGATTAGGGTTAGGGATTTAGCTCAATGTAAAGTTATAAAAGCAAGGCTAAGGACAGGAGAAAAAAATATCATACAATGGCACTAGCTATTGAGAGGAGGATTTCTCAAGTGAGGAGTGTGATACACAAGTGGTGTTGGGTTCAAGGAAGTGCAAAGTTGTAGAATAGGAGATCTAGATCAGCCAAGGATATTAAGGGCAGTTCTAGGGCTAATTTGTTGGATTAGATCCAGGCTATCTTGTAAGTGTATTTTCTTCAGTTGGGCCATTACCCCAGAACGGGAGCCCAAGTAGGTTCTAAGTTATTAATGAAGAGTTGTTGACCAATCCTCACAAAGATTCCAACCAGCATGCCCTAATAGTTACTAGCAACAAATGAAAGAGATCCAAGTTGTGTAGGTGCACATGTGTCAAGGGGAGCACCTTTGAGCTTATGAGGACAAGACGAGAGTGGTCGCAGGCACATAGAGAAGTTGCAGTGCATTGGACATGCAAGCTAGATCAGGCCAATAGTCAACATAGGAGTCCCATGAACAGAAGTCGTGTCGTCAGGGTAGTCAGCCAACACAAGCAAACTTAGTAGCACAATAGGGTACGAGGGTTGTGAGGGTGTTGTAACCAAACTGTACAAGGCTTGTATGAAACATTAGTTACATCAGATTGTAGCGAGCAGAAGTCGTGCAAAGTGTATGAGGTTTGCCAACAAGATTAGTGTAGGTTAGCCCTTAGAGGGAGACCGTACCATTCAAGGGTGTGAGCATATTAAATTTTGGGGTGCCTAAAGGGCCAGTGAAAATCCCTCAGTCAAGTTTTTTATTTAGAGATGGCAGCAATTGGTTTGAGGTTTGAGGACAAGTTGGAGGATGCTTATAAATTCATTCCCTGGAAGGCAAGGGTTTCACTAATTCTTTGGAGAATGGCATATGGGAGTTTTTTAATACCAAACTCACCCCGCTTATAACTGCCGCAAATTTGGCCATCCACAATCAAAAGGATGTGAAATCCAAAAGAATTATCTTGGATGTGGTAAAGGATTATCTGATTCCTCACCTAATCGAGAAGCATACAACAAGGGAGATGTGGGAGGCATTAACGAAGTTATACTAGAGCGATAATACCGATAGGAAGATGGTGTTGAGAGAAAAGCTCAGGAACACCAAGATGACCAAATCACATACAATGATTGCTTATCTCACCAAGATCACACAAGTCCGTGATGAGTTGGCCACAGTTTGGGAGAAAGTGACAGATGGAGAGATGGCAAGGAAGAGCCTGAATGGCTTCACCAAGCCATGGAATCCTTTTATCAAGGGCATCATGGGACAAGAGAAACTTCCTGATTGGGATAGACAATGGGATGATTTCATCCAGAAGGAATCTTTATTAGAAGGCCAGCACAAGAATGATAATGAATCTTTCTCTTGGTCGTCAGGAAACAAGGAACAAAGGAAAAGGTTTAAGTAGCAAAAGTGAGCCAACTCACAATTGAAGGACTCGACTAAGGTCAAGAGTTTTTCCTGTCATAAGACGAGACATTATGCTTCACAGTGTCCAGAGGGGAGAAAGGGAGAAAATGGTACTTAGTCAACTGTAATTGCGTCAACAGAAGCTCAAAAAGAGTTTGCCAAGAAGTTTGAAATAGAGTTCACACTTGGTTCCTACCTTTCCTCAAGCACCTTACCAGTTGGTACATGGCTACTAGACAATGGAGCCACACAACATATGACAAGGGCACGAGCACTATTTGACAACCAGATTGAATGTGACTCATAATTACAGGTGGAATTTGGTGTTGATACCAAACATGCAGTAAAGGGGGTTGGAACAGTCATATTCTAGCTCAATTTAGGAGGTAGGTTGGAAGTAAAGGACGTGCTATGGGTGCCAGAAATTAGGTGAAGTTTACTCTCAATCTCTATGATAAAGAAGAAGGGGTTTTGTGTAATGTTCCAGGACTAACAAGCACTAATGACAACCATGGGATTTAACTCTAACGAGGGCCACATCATTGGATTTAGAGAGAGCAACCTATATAGGCTAAAGGGCTAGTTTATTCGAGCAAAGGCAAGAAGCAAAGCAATGACAAAGAACACGGAGTATGTAGCTCCGAAGGTTAACAATTTAAAGGGAGTCAACCTTCAAGTTCACGTGAGGAGGAGTACTTAGCAAATCCCTCCAAGTCTCTCAAGAAAGTATCTTCTTATGAGATGACCTTATAGGATGTTCAAGAGTAGGATGCTTCTAGGAACGAGAACAAAGGAAGTAGGTCATCGAGGATGTTTTCGAACCAGGTGACAGGGAAGGCTTTCAGCTCAAACAGAGTAGCCATGGCAACAAATGTAGTTATAGGATCGGAGCCAGTTCCAGGGGGTAGAAGTACCTCCCTCGTTAAGAGGGAGTGTTGATGTTTGCAAATCGGGCAAGTACTTCTGCACAGGCCTCAGTGTCTAGGCAGGAAGTTGCCCACAATCTCCTTAGGACACTTGCTCAAGTGTGAGCAAGTTGCTATTGTAACTTGGCCCGAGTTTAACTTAGGGAAAACACATAATTATTATGTTGGCTAATTGAGCTAAAGAAACTTAGAAAAAGTAGAGTATATCCTCTAGTGACTATGTTTTACTCTCAACCATTGATCTCAAGTGAGGCGAGATCTAATCTCTGATATCAATCGCTTTGGAGATTAAGGTTAAGGATTTAGCTAAAGTTATAAAAGGAAAGGCAAAGGAGAGGAGAAAGACACACCATACAGCGGCACTAGCCATTGAGAGAGGGATTTTCTCAAGTGAGGAATGTGATACTCAAATGTGTGGAGTCTGAGGAGATCAAGGACAGATTCAGGACATAATCTACTGGATCAGATCCGAGGTATGTTGTGAGTGTATTTTCTTCAGTTTGGCTATTATCCCAAGATGAAATCCCAAGTAGGTTCTGAGTAAATAATGAAGAACTGTTGATTGAGAAAAATCTGTTGTTCTCTCTTTTGATTGAGAATGGTGTAATTTTTGCTTCCACTAATTGTGTTAAGAAATTAGTCGTGCCTTTATTCAGTAGATTTGTAATATGTTAGATTAATAAACTGTCGGGTGCTAGGTTCACATAAAATTAACAAACATATCTTCATTGATGTGGTAACTAGTTGTATAAATATTATCTAACTGTTCTATTTTCTAAAATATTTGGATTTTTATGTCTATATTTCATTTTTGTACTTTTAAAACACACACACACACACACATATAATGTCTCCCTCGGGTCCTTTTTGGGGTTTATGTGTCCCATGTTAAATACTTGTATCCATGTGTCCTCTATGTCATGTGACTTAAGGACAGTAAAAAGAGCTTCAAGGATGATGCACATCACAGATAGGTTGTGCTAAGAAACAGCCTAACTGGGATAGGAGGCACCCTTGGAGTCAAATCAAGATGATTAATTCAAATATTCTTTATACCAAACATTGTATATTTTCCCCTTGGAATTATTTTTCTTTCATTTTTATAATGAGATGTTGCATTGGATATAAGCCTTTTCATCCCATAGGTCAGTTGGTTCCATGGACATTTTAATAAAACTCTATCCTATTCTATTATATTCTACTCTCTCTATCTCTTTCTCTCTCTCACACACATATTAAAAGATATGATATTCATCTTCTTTCACTCTTATGTAGAGAACTCACCTGACCATATAGACCCCATCCAAATGTTAATAAGGCCCCTGCATCTGTACAAATAAGAGTGTCACAAATTAGAAATTATAGACTATCTAGCAATAATAATTGCTAGAAGAGATAACACAAACTACAGAATAAATCATAGCATTTTCATTTGACAAGATATTTTTTCAGCTAAGAGATCAAGGTCTTATCACAAGGATAAATTCAAAATATTACTTGAAACATTATTCCTAAGCTGCATGGAGATGGATACAGGAACAGATACAGATATGGTATCTAAACATATATGACATAATTTAAAAAATTAAGATATGTTTAGGCTAGGATATGACAGATGCATACATAATACATAGTACATACATATAATTAAGATATGTTTAGGCTAGGATATGACAAATGCATACATAATACATAGTACATACATATATATACACGCACACACACATATATATACACGCAAAAATACCATAAGACAAAAAAAATTGTAAGAAATTAGGGTTTGCATTAATTTTATATATTTTTTATGCTTTTCTTTCTTTTCATTCTTTTATATTTTTTATGTTTTCTTTCTTTTTCATTTTAGTGACCAAAATGCCAGCTGAAATTATCAAAACACTGACTAAAATGGCTGATATGGAATTTTAGAAATATGAAACGCCGCTGAAACATTTCAAACGTGTTCTGTACAAGGTTCCAATTCCAAAAATGCAAAAACACATTCCTGACAATTATGGGTGGTGTTTCCGGCAACATAAATTTAGTGCAATTACAGCTCATAGTAACGTATGCAAACATGCATAGTGATGTTGAAACTTGAAAGGAAAACAAGATCAAACAATTACATAAATTTCCTAGCTTATGTAATCCTGCCCTGCAAGAAAATTTTGGTAGCACACATCAGGTTAAAGAAACATTACAGAACCTCATCAGGTTAAAGAACCTCATAACTTTAACAAAATATTTGAAGTTGTAGCGCAAATTCCAGAATTCTTGACCTTGCTCTGATAGCATACTAACATATTTGCTAGACTAACAATTTTGATGACTTCATTAACATTACATTGTCCAGATTTATTATCCCATTCAAATGTATATATTCTGCACAACAAGATACAGAAGTTTTTTCCAATTTGAAAGAAATTATACATCTTCAAGCTAAAGACAGCTTAAACTCTGAAAGAACAATAGCTATTCTTAACCCATCTTTGTTCAGAGTGAAAAGTTGAGTGCATACACTGCTTACGATTGGCTTCATACACAGTTATCAAATGAACTATATTTGGCACATTAGCGTGTGGATTCCATGGAGCAAGAAACTTGTTAAGAGATCAACCTTAGATCTAGGAAACAGTTAGGTCAGCAAGGATATTCGTTATAGGAGCAAGGAGCTCAAAAGCACATCCACAAGTCCCTCACACAAAAACATTCACTAAAGATATGGTTGGGCAATGACACTTTTAATAGAATAGGTAACTTCGTGAGATTGAAAACAAAGCATGACAAGTTAACATGACAAACCCTTTAAATTATAATATTATATTAAGGAAAATTGCCAATCAAATATCAATCACTTATGGAACTATTTGTGGAAGGTCAATCCCAACTATAGAAGAAAAAATCGCTGAAAAATCAGCAACATCACAACAAATACAATGCTAAAAGTTAAAACCAAAACAATTTTTCACCTGGAAAAAATCGTGACATTTAGTAAAAAATTGTTATGACATCACAAATTTTCAGGGTAAAACCATGCCATGGCCCCAAAAATCGCTGGGCAGCAATGAAACCCTGATAAAATGGAACTTTTCAATCATTAGAGATATTAATCTTAACTTCTTAAAAAGTGCCCTTGCTTAAAGGTGACATCCGGCTATTATTATCACAATAACTTTTTCTATTTTCAGCTCTAGCCAGCGTCTATTAATAATTTCAGCTCTAGCCATCATACTAAGTTTGGCCAAGCATCTATTAGTAATATCTTTTATATTCATTGTGCATGCATTTTTATTTTGAGACCTCCAATCTCAGAGAATTTCTCCAGCTTGGAAAATTTTTAGTTTTACATGATTTCGGGTTAAAAGGATGTAAGATATCCAATTCAAGAGATTAGGAGATGCACTCTAGTAACCTATTTCTAGGAGTTTATGTGTTGTGGTGAATTTTCAATTAACAGCCATGAATCTCAGAGATCAGTGCTTAGGTTATTCCTTCAGTGGTAGATGACTAATAATTAGCATGCAGCCATTACAGTCACCATATGATTGGGGTTTGGTATTAATAGCAGCAGTGGCATGCTAAAATATAGTAGTTCCAGCAGTAAATTCTCCAAGAGATAGTGCTGTAATGATTCTCTCAAACAGGTGTAAACGCACTACTACCATTGGCAGGGTTTTTTTTTTTAAAACATTGTGAAAAATTCATCTATTGCAATAACTGGAAATTATTCTCCTAACTGGAAAGTTAATTATGCAGCTTATTTGCTACAGCAAACAACGAATAAATCACTACTGCAATTTTCACCATAAAAATACTGCGAAAATAAAAAATACTGGAAACTGAGAAATTCTAGCACACACATAAGAATTTTGACACAGTTATTTTTGAACAATTGTCCCCAGAAAAACCCAATGTGGGAAAACTGCAGCAAATGAGGGTTTTATTATTAATCTTCAGCAGCAATTTTGAGTCCAATAATTTAGATGCTCAACTGGCAATCTAATTTGAGGAAAATACTAGCAAAATTATTGTGAGAATTTTCTCTCACCCCAAAGCTAATTTCTGTCCCCGAAATTGCCTCCCTAGCCACACTCTGAGCCTCCTACGTCGCCCTCTATGCAGTGCTTGCGCAGAACCTCTTGGGATTTCGGCCTTCCTTTCACTGCCTTTTCCTGGGACTAGAATACTTCCTCCTAGAATGTTGCTAACCTCCTCTACCACCTGCTACTCACCCTCTGGCTCTATCTTCTCTGTTGAATCTTTGCCATTGAAAAAATCGAACTACCTGGGCAACTGAGTATCTGCTCTAGTGTGTTCTCCATCACAACATCGATCTCCTCTTATAATCCACTATTGGAGCACCAACGGCCAAGATTAAAACTTAATGAATGGCTAGGATCATCTCTGGATCGATCTATGTGAGTTTCTAGACTATTCTCACGTTATCTCAATTAATATTGATTAATTAACCATATTCCCTAAGTTTAGACTTGGGAAATATTTAAAACTCGGTTAATAATCTAATTGAGACACTTTTAGGTGGAATTTTTAGAAATGATTTTTGGGTTTTGGAGATATCATGTATTCTAGCCTCTCCACCAAATTTCGTGGCTAGAACACATCTGATGCTACAAAAACTAACACTCACTCTTAGCGAGGAATATGTTCTAGTGTTACACACTCTACCACAACACCATGTCCCTATTTTACCTCCTGTCATGCTGCTGATGTCTGGCCACTACTGCGCAACTCTGGTATGTGTTGCATCTGCGTTGCTGCTGACCCTGTTGAACTGCTGCCAACACTGCATCTACACCACAACTCCCTCCCATGTGTTGTTGTTGCAATTGAGAATTATCCAAAGTAATCTGACCCTGCTACTGAAACGGGTTCTCAACCATACCCATATGTTCTCTGAAATAGACGAACTTAGCTCTACCTAGAGCTTTCATGAGTATATCTGCAACCTGCTCTTCTGTGGGAACATATTGTAGTTGTAATGCTCCACATTGTACACAATATCTAATGAAATGACATTGAATATCTATGTGTTTCAACCTGTCATGAAACATTAGATTCTCAGAGAGCTTTATGCAACTCTGATTATCACAGTAGACATTGGTCGTCTCCATCCTCTGCTTGAATAACCTCACCAGCAACTTCCGAAGCCACAAAGCTTCACATGTAGTTGTGCTTGCTGCCATATACTCTGCTTCTGCAAAGCTCAATGCTACTGACTTCTACTTCCTGCTACACCAAGAAACCATCTCTGATCCAACACTGAAGCAATACCCAGAGGTACTTTTCCTGTCCACTGAATTGCCTACCCAATATGCATCTGTGAATCCACATAGTCTGACATCATCACCTCGGGTATATCTCAACTTCCAATGCTTCATCAGCATTAGGAGACATCATCCTGACACTGTCATAACACACATGCAGTCCATCCTGTCGTCACATATAAGAGATCGCGAGACCATTGGCCGGGAGTTGCAGACCAGATTGTTGAGCATTTGGAGGAGAGAGCAGTTGGTCTCACCTGCTGCTTATGAGCTAGCCCAAGAGCTGGTTGAGTAGAATATTGGGCTATTCAGGAGACAGTTGACCAGGGAGGAGTTGCTTCCGTTTGGTGGATCATGCAGCAAAATGAGTTGAGAAGGAAGGGACTTTGCTTCATTTGCAAAGAACCTTGGGGGTCTGATCACTCATGCTTGAGTGATGCAAATGATGTGGCAGAGGCAAAACAGAAGGACATTCCTTTTGTATGCCAGGATAAGGACTCTTCTTCAGATGAGTCCATGGGATCAGATGAGGATGCTTCTGGGGAGCGAGAGCAGTCATGCAGAGTTGATGGCAGTAGGCAGGCATTGCATTCCAGTGTGCAGGGTGAGCAGTCAGGGAACTCTATGGGAGATTCTTTGGGTGATGAATCACTTGTGACAATTCAGCCAGAGCAACATATGATGGAGCCTAAGTCAGCAGAGGAGGATACTATGCACATCATGCACGATAGACTTTTGAGGGAGATCCAGATGGAGGCTCACATTGAGTCTATGATGGATAGGTGGCTAACCTTGGGGTCAACCATTGAGGAGGAGCAGTCAGATGCACAGACAGTGCCATCAGTTGCAGATCCATACCCTCTGGAGATGTTGGAGGTTGATGGGATAGTTCTGCAGGAGGCTAGTGGACAGCATGAGCATTACATTCCCTATCAGGAGAGGGAGGAGTTGTTGGAGATGGTGGAGCATCCATCTTTGGGCCGACACATTGATGAGGTGCAGATAGATGTACATGCAGCCGGCAGAGTTGCAGTACTTTCAGAGAGTAGCACTCTCCAGGAGTACATCAATGGGGCTTGCAAGTTGCAGCATATCTTGCCCACTTTGGCCCATTATAGAGAGAGGGGCTTTCTTCTACAGGCAACTTTCATTGGCAGTCAGGACAAAGCAGCATGAGTTGATTACGGGATGGCGACAACACTTGTTAAAATTGGACAACTAGGTCCAAACTCCATGTTGTGATGCTCAAATGAAGATACCAATATTTTTATTGGGTTCCTCTTTCGGAGAGGTGTAAGATCGATCTAAAATTGATCTTAATCCGATGAGCAGAACATTTATTTTGAATTTATTTTTAATAATTTCAAATATGTGCAGGTCGGCCTTAAGGTTTTACACCCCCAGCAAATGTGTCACACACCTCAGTGATTGATATAAATAGAGTCAATGTTGGAGGACATTTCACTCATCTCATCCTCACACATCATCTCTCCTCTTCTGATTGGTTCGAGCTCCTTGGAGGCAGTTTCAGTTCACACGTGGGAAAGAAGGACAAAGATGTTGTTGCTGCCGTTGTTACCGTTGTTGCTACCGTTGCTGCCGTTGTTACCGTTGTTGCTGTCGTTGCTGCCATTGTTGTTGTCGTTGTTGCCGTTGTTGTTGTCGTTGCTGCCGTTGTTACTGCCATTGCTGCTGCTGTTGTTGGTGTTGCTGTCGTTGCTGCCATTAGGGCAGCGTCGACTTTTCTGGGGTTGACTTTGAGTTGACCGTGTGGCTGTTTTGAGGGCTGTTGTGACACATGCTGGGTTGGCTGACCAAGGAGACTTTGCTAGTTGAAGCATCCTGTTGACCGTCATAACGCACCACCACATTTTTTTGTTTCTGGTTTGTCTTCTATAGATCCACTGGTATGTTCTATCATCATTTTACTTGATTGTTTATGTGATTGTTGTGGTGAAAAGTAAAGTTGCATCAAGCATAGAACATCTACATAAATTTACATGGTATCAGAGCTGAGGTGAAGACAAGCCCTAATTTATAGCAATCACCGAAGAAGAAAATGGGTTCCACAAACTATGGCTTCAAGGAGGATGACAAATTGACTGGAAAGGAGGACTTCCATGCTTGGAAGATGATATTGGATCTCAAATTGGAAGACCAAGATGTCATGGACTATGTGCAGGGTAAAATCCAAGAACCTCCATCCACTGCTACTACTCCTGCCAAAACAAAGTACAAGAAGGGGGAGATCAAAGCAAAGTTGATGATCAGGGAATCCATTCATAAAAGTCTGGTGGCCTACATCTCTGAGTTGGGCACATCCAACGAGATGTATGATAAATTGATTCTCATGTTCAAGGCCAACAATGCGAATCAAGTACTATTCTTCAAGAATCAATTGAAGACTCTGAAGAAAGGCAGGGATGAGTCTATCCAATCATACTTTCTAAAGCTGACTGAGATCAAGAACAATTTGTTGGCTATTGGGGAGACAATAGCTAATTGAGAGATGGTACTCACCGCACTTGGAGGGCTCCCATCCGAATGGCATGTGTTCAACACTACCATTCTCAATAATAATGTGATACCTGACTTTGACGAGGTACTACCGAGATGCGTTCAAGAAGAGACAAGAATGAAGGAATATTAAAATGAAGGGAATGCTGCCTACACTGCTCATTCTAGAAAGAAGAACTTTGGTGGTCCAAAGATAAAAGGAAGAGCAGGGACACAAGGAAATAAGGGCAAGTGTTACACTTGTCATAGGCCAGGTCACTATGCTAGAGAATGTCCTTTCAAGAAGGATTCTCCCGATGGTGATGACAATCAAAGGAACAACAGGTTCAAGGGAAAGATGAAGGCTCTCTTTGGCGGAAATGATCAACCTTTCAAAAGGTCAAGAAATTCCAGGTATGAGGAATCAAATGTTGTTGATAAAAGAAATGAATTCATTCTTGTATCTGCCCTCTCTGCTGCATCTCCACCCGACACTATGGATGTCTGGTTGATAGATAGTGGTGCCTCAAGGCACATTATTGGCTTCAAGGAAGCACTCTTTGATATGGTTGAGAAGGATACCAATCTGGAAATTATCCTTGGAGATAATGCCACATATCCCGTGAAAGGGACAGGGACTGTGACTCTCCACTTGTCTCAAGGTCAAGTCCTCCGCTTGCAGGTTGTACTCTATGTACCTAATTTTAAGAAGAACCTTGTGTCTATATCGGCCATGAAAGACAAAGGTTTCAATGTGGCATTCACTGATGGAAAGGTGCACATGTGGAAGAAGAGCTTCAAGGAAGCTATCACATTTGGGTCTAGAATTGATACACTTTACCAGGTTGGAGGAAGTCCACTGGGAGCAATGACATGAGATGCTATCCGACAGACCAATAATTGCACTGAATATGAGACGAACGAGTTCAAGAACTTTTGCAGAGGAGTCAGCATTAAGAGGGAGACCACAATGTTTGTGGGCTACAGCGAAACTTCGAAGGCCTATAGATTATATGTGCCTGGTCAAAGGGAAGTGGAGATATGCCACGATGTCACCTTTGACGAAGATACTCCCCTGAGGAAAGTAGTCAATCTTCCGATATCTGAGGAAGATCATGAAGCAAGGCCTGGAAATCAAGAAGAACCGAAGGATGAAACAATGCCTGATGTTGAAGGACCGATGGACCCGATTGATCCACCTCCTTCACTGGGAAAGAGACCATCATGGCTCAGGGACACTCTCAAGGATGCTGAGGGACATGCAGCCCAAAAAAAAGGGGGACATTCCGTGAAAGCAAGAAGTCGAGTAGATACCAAGGGTATCTAACAGCCATGAGTACTATTGTACAATCCGAGCCTGGATCCTTTGAAGAAGTCGTAAAGCATCAAGTCTGGAAGGATGCTATGCACGAAGAGTATGAGTCCATTATGAAGAATGATGTCTGGGATGTGGTTCCAAGACCGAAGGACAAAGCAGTTGTCACCTCGAAATGGCTCTACAATATCAAGCATGGATCTAATGGAAGTGCATAGATTATGACGACATATTTGCACTTGTGGCCCGATACACCACCATTTGATCTATTATAGCCCTTGCAGCTACGCAAGGATGGAGTCTTCATCAGATGGATGTGAAGACCGCATTTCTGCATGGTGCGATAAAGGAAGAGGTATATGTGGAGCAACCTCTGGGGTTCGAAGTCCAGGATCAGGACACCCATGTCTGCAGGTTGAAGAAAGCCCTCTATGGGTTGAAGGAAGCACCCAAAGCTTGGTACGAGAGGATGGATAGCTACTTGATGAATTTGGGCTTCACTCGAAGTAATGTTGATCCGAACCTTTACTTCTAGGTTGTCAAAGGGAAGCCTCTCATTTTGGTGTTGTATGTGGATGACCTCTTCCTGACAGGTGCTGACCCTCTCATTCATCAGTGCAAGAGGGAGCTTGCTGCTGAGTTCGAGATGAAGGACCTAGGACTAATGCACTATTTCCTAGGCCTGGAGGTCTGGCAAAGACCTGGAAATATTTTCCTTTCTCAAAAAAAATACATTATGAAGCTTTTGGAAAGATTTAGTATGGTGGATTGTAAGTCTGGATCGACACCAATGGAGCTCAACTTTAAGAAGTTGAGTGGCAGCGCTGCTGGGCCCGTGCTAGCAAATCCTACTGAGTATATTCAACTCATAGGGGCCCTAATGTTCTTAGTGAACACCCGTCCGGACGTATGTTGTGCAGAGAACACTTTGAGTCAACACATGGTTGATCATAACATTCACTGGGTTGGTGCCAAGAAACTCTTGAGATATCTCTGGGGCACGATAGACGATGGGCTAAGATACACTACCGGGAGCATGACACTACATGGATATACTGATGCCAATTGGGCTGGCAGTGTGGTGGATCGCAAGGGCACATCTGGATGCTGCTTCGCACGTAGATCTGCTTCGGGCAGGAAATGAAAGTCGGTAGCCTTGAGCACCACTGAGGCCAAATACATTGCAGCATGTATGGCCTATTGTGAAGTCACTTGGTTGCGAAAGCTCTTCAGTGAGCTATTCGAGCATGTGCTAGATGCCACCGTTATCCTTTGTGATAACTTGAGGGGGATTCGTTTTTCATAGAATCCTGTGTTCCACAAATGATCCAAGCATGTTGATGGTTGGTACCACTTTATCTGGGATATGGAGGCGTCATAAGACTCGATCATATAGGAACTGATGAGCAGGTCGCAGATATTCTCACAATGCCCTTGGGGAAGGTCATGTTCCTAACCTTTCGTGAGAATCTTGGAATCGTGGAACAACCCTATTCTAAGGGTCCTATTGGACGATGAGCTCTGGGAGATCTGGGGGGGCCTTGGGGATAGTTCCTTGGAGCTATAAGCACACACGCGGCTAGGCTTACCGAACCTTGTGGTGCTTCTGCCCCACCTTTATGATATTTGAGTAGGTTCACCTCTCGTGATCTGTGCCTCGTATGCATCCTACCCACTGAGTTCCGGACTCATGGGAAGTACCTCTCATTTGGCCAATGAGGTGAGAAAAGCTAGAGACTAGTAGCAAATACTGATGGACGCATCAGAGATTGTCGTACTCTCTATCTAGGATGGCACGTGTCCAACCACTTGATCTGGGATCAAGTCTAGTGAGGTTTCGAACCTCCTACTGACTTCGGATCAGATGAACCAACTTCAGGTTGGTATGTGACTTTTTGAGTCCATGTGAGGTTTCGGACCTCCAACTAACTTCGGGTCAGTGAGACTAACTTCGGGTTAGTATATATGACTCTCTTGAGTCCAAGTGAGGTTTCGGACCTCCTACTGACTTCGGGTCAGATAAACCAACTTCGGGTTGGTATGAGACTTTTTGTGAGTCCTATAGTGGTTTCGGACCTCTGGGCTGAATCTGTCAGCCGGCAATGATGTCTTTGTGATTGACCCATTACTGTTCTGAAATAAAGAGGCCAGCAAAGCAAGTTACGGACCACGGTTGGATGACGCACGATGTTTGATTGCACAGGTGGATGGAGTTCTCCCTAGTTGAGAGGGAGTGTTAAAATTGGACAACTAGGTCCAAACTCCATGTTGTGATGTGCAAATGAAGATACCAATATTTTTATTGGGTTGCTCTTTCGGAGAGGTGTAAGATCGATCTAAAATTGATCTTAATCCGATGAGCAAAACATTTATTTTGAATTTATTTTTAATAATTTCAAACATGTGCAGGTCGACCTTAAGGTTTTACACCCCCAGCAAATGTGTCACACACCTCAGTGATTGATATAAATAGAGTCAACATTGGATGACATTTCACTCATCTCATCTTCACACATCATCTCTCCTCTTCTGATTGGTTCGAGCTCCTTGGAGGCAGTTTCAGTTCACACGTGGGAAAGAAGGACGAAGACGTTGTTGTTGTCGTTGTTGTTGCCGTTGCTGTTGCCGTTGTTGTTGCTGTTGTTGTTGCCATCGTTGCTGTTGTTACTGCCGTTGTCGCTGGTATTGCTGTCGTCGCTATCGTTGGGGCAGCGTTGACTTTTCTGGGGTTGACTTTGAGTTGACCGTGTGGCTATTTTGAGCGCTGTTGTGACACATGCTGGGTTGGTTGACCAAGGGGACTTTGCTGGTTGAAGCATCCTGTTGACCATCGTAACGCACCACCACATTTTTCTGTTTCTGGTTTGTCTTCTATAGATCCACTGGTATGTTCTATCAGCATTTTACTTGATTGTTTATGTGATTGCTGTGGTGAAAAGTAAGTTGCATCAAGCATAGAACATCTACATAAATTTACAACACTCCAGGCGTGTTCCATATGCAGTTGTTGCTACATTGGATTCTTCTTCCAGGATGGATTGGCAGGAGATCATGAGTTGGTACCCTCTTGATAGTACAATCTTCTTCATAGGGAGCACAGTGGAGCAAGGGCCCTTAGACATGACAGATGATACAAATTCCAGTTGGCAGTGGGGCACAGATCGACATTTCTTCAGCATCCCATCCCGGTTTCAGGAGAGCAGGATCGACATTGGATTTAGTCAGGGGTTGGATTGGAGAGAGGTGAAGAGTTGGTACATAGTTGGTGGGGCAGCTTACACAGTCATAGATACAGCGTAGCAGGAGTCGTGGTCTTCATCTCTTAGAGCATCAGTTATAGCCAGAGGCAGTGCGCAGTCCGAGCCGTGGGACTTGGGCGATGATTGGCCATGGTGGCCTTGGGATCCGAGAGGATTGTTTGATGACAAGTACAGTGAGAGATCAATTTGGGATCTCGACATTGAGGGGTCTATTTCGGGTGGCTTGACACAGGCACATAGTAGCACCAGGGGGTTTGTATGGGATCCAGGCATTGGGTCTCAGTTGCATCGAGCCAACAAAGTGGCCCACATATTTGGATTGCTTGAGGGCAAGCAATCTTGGGTCGGAAGGTCTGTAATATTCCCTTTTTTGGTGTCATCTACGACAAGGTTAGGTTGGACTTCCAGAGTTAGGAGCAAACAGGTAACAGTTACAGATTAGTGTTATCAGCAGGCTCAGAGGCTTTTTGGAGGAGTTTTGAGGAGTTTCCATGACGCTTGATGTATTCCATCATTCAAGCAGCTTGCCTTTCGTTCCAGTGCATTCCGACAGCATTCGGAAAATTGAGTTATTTTTGGGCTTAACTCAGTTAATTACGCTCAAGGTGGCATTCTGGGGGGGATACATGATAGAACACCTTAGTGTGATAGCTCATTAGAACCGAGACAAGGATACCTACATGATGGGATGGTTGGACACGAGTTTCAGTGACCGGGGGTGGCGTGGTAGCCGATTTACCCTTTTCTGTATTAAAAAGGAATATTTTAATAAGAGGGAAAAGTGCTCCATGAATAAAATAATATTAAAATAAGGCTCTAAAAGGCTCCAAGAGATCTATAAAAGAAAGGGAGGAGGCCATTGAGGGATATCTTTTTGGAGTAGATCATTTTCTTGTGTATGAGAGGTTTGAGAACGTGGTTCTCTACTTCAGCCGTAGCCCCAGGATGAAAACCCTCGGGTGATTTGTGTGTTGGACGGAAACCCAATACTCTTGAGGAGGTTTCACTCAGAGATCTCAAAGTGCTTCAGTGGAGTTTGGAGAGGTCAGTTTTGCCGCAGTCGATTTGCAGCAGTCTTCTTGTTGAGCCATCTACATCATTGCCAGCATCATTCATCAGTTGGGGCAGAGATCTTTTTGGGTTTTGCTCTGCTGGCATGGAAAGCTCAGGTTTCACTGTTCCTTTATGTTGATCTACTTTTACCATGGATTAATAAAATGGCTCAGTGATTTTATCAGCATCCATTGTGTTCTATTTGTGGTTGTGTATATATTTCCATTTATTTTGCTGCTCAAGTTTATTTCTGCAATTTTAGTTAAAATATCCCATTTGGGATATTACAAATACTGCCCCTCATTGCAGCTGAAACAATTCTTAAATTCTTAGCAAACCACGCCCTAGAATCTTAGCTTAGCTTCAATGCTCCGCCGATGTGTGTGTTCTCCAACTAACCCCAAGCCCTTCTCTTATACTTTTCTCGTTGAAACATCAACGGTCGTGATCTAATCTCTAATAGACGGCTAATATGAGAAGTTGCTTGATACGCGTCACTTAAGTCATTCTCATCACATGTTTAATTTAATTCACTTTAATCTTTTAATCTTCCTAAGTTAGACTTAGCGTCCTTAATTAAAAAGATTAATTAATTAAATATCTCTTAAACCTGATGGAATTTCTTCAATCGCTTTCTGGGTCTTGGAGATCTCATGTACTCCAGCTCCTCCACAAAATTTGGGAGCTAGAGCACACCCGATGCTACCCCAAAATCTCAACACTCCCTCTTAGCGAGGAATGTGCTCTAGCAATATACTTCACCCTGAAGTACTGCTCTGATCTCTGGCATTGGTCTCCGCGATGATGCTTGGCCTATTGCATGGCCACCCCTCATCATTGTGCTGCCGCTGCTCTTTGTACTGCTACCCATGACTCTGCCACCATCACTACTACATCCGTACTGTAGCTCCCTCTCAAATTGTTGCATCGTGCTTCCAACTACTGTACTACAACTCATTTGCTGAAAGTAAGCAACTGAAGGACCCCTACCCAATGACAGACAAGTTAGTCAGGCAGCAACTCATCACTGAAGCTCCATAGGCTGTTGCTCTGTGTTGTCCTCCTGAAGCCAGTTGCAGCTCTGCATTGCGTAAGCATGCCTCCTCTGCATTGTTGCTACATCTGCACTGCGCTTCTCCCTCTACAACGTCTCAGCCTCTGCCTCTGCTTCATCCGTGATCTTTGCACCCACTGCTCCAGTCATTCCTTGCTACTGTCTTAAGGCTCCTGTAATTCGGATGTGATCCAAGAGTTGGGCTACTCAAGGATCCCGCCACCACTCTATAGCTGCGCTACAGATCAATATCACCCTACCTCCGTGGTTCATGAGCGCTCATGGCTACGTCATCATCGGAGCCATCGTTTGCTACCGCAGCCTTGGAACTAGAAGCTTCCTTGTCCTTCTTCCTTTGAGGACAATTGATGGCAAAGTGTCCAAGTTCGCCGCATTGGAAACATTTGATCTTAGATAGATCACGCTTATTTTTCCCTTGCTACTTCTTAGATGTGAGGGTTGCATCTTCCTCTTCCTCCTTTACCTTGCTCGAACCGGTGTTGGTCTGCCTCTTGGTCATTCCACGGATCTCCTCTTGTCAGAGGATAGCCCACATATCTTCCCAGTTTGGAAGGTCCACTCTGCCCAAAATGCTTTGGACAAATGTTTCCCAGTCCTCTGTGACTACATTTAGAGCAGTCCTCACCATGACATCATCCTCCACCTTGACCCCTATGGCAGTTAGTTGATCCCGAATCGACTACAACCTGAAGAGGAAAGGATTGATTTCCTCTCCCTTGGACATCATAAACAACCTCAACTGGTTCTCCAGAAGCATCTTTCTCTAGACGGATTTCCCTTGATACAGTGTGGTTAATGCTTTCCACATCTTATTAGCCGTATTCTTCTCAGCTATGTATGGTACCACATGGTCTTTAACCTTGTCCATGATGAAGCGCTTGGCATGTGTCGTTGCTTCATTATGCTTTGCAAGGAGGAGCATTTGTTGGTGTAGCCAAGACTTTTTCTACATGCTCCCTCAATCCGTATGCCTTTGGGATTACCAAGATTTTGGCCTTCCAGATAGCAAAAAAGTTTTAAAAGTCGTCCAACCTATCCTGATCACGCAGTCCGTGTGGCGCAATCTGCTCATAAATATGTCGGAACAAATCTTCCTTCCCCTCGCTTCTGCTTCTAGAAACTCGAATCTAGGTTCCTTGGTGAGAAAGCCACCCTCTGCTCCCTCTGACCACTAATTTCCTCCTTGGAAATCTGCCAAACACAACGAATCAGCTCTCTTCGATCACCCTACGATTGATCCTTAGATTTCTTTTGGCGAGAAATTTGTTGAGCAATTGTTCTTCTCCCGCTCTTTGTCAACTTAGCTTAGGCACGATTATGCACCGGCATAGTCACCACCCCACCAGCAACTATTGAAGATCTGAAGCTCTGCTTCCAGTCCACAGCAAATCTGCACAGCACTCGAAGCGGGACTGCATCACCCTGACTGGCCTCTGCGTGAGCAGACTGGTTCAGTGTTGCCTCTACGCAGCGCAGGCTACTCTTGCATCCCTCTAGAAGGCACTGCATTGTCTCTGCATCACCCAGCTAGGACTGCGTCAGCCCCTGCTTAGCCTCTACTGGGACCGTGTCCTCCTATTGTTGCGCTGCCCTCTCCGAATTCTCTGCTGCTCCAACTGCTACTCTGCAACAAAAATTTCTTCAGCCGATTTGCTGGAGATCCAACTTGATCTACAATTGCTCTGATACCATGTGAATTTTTTTTAATCTAAGAAATCCTACTCTTAAATCTCGATTTACTTCTCCTACTTGATTAAATCCACAAGTTATTATTCTAAATATTCAGAAACAACATCGAAATAAATACATATAACAGCCTACACATACAGATCAAACACTAAATAACATGCTCATAGACAAAGTGAAACACAGATTTTCTGGACAAATGTCCCCGAAAAACCCAATGCGGGAAACTGGTGCAGCTAGCTCTGGAGGGTTTTCATTATTATGCAAAATCTAAGTACAACAATCCTGGGAACCAAAATTGGTTCACCCAATAGAGAAATAAAATGGCAACAATACCTCTATCCTCGGAGACAAAAAATATCGTTGATTCACACCCTCAAACGAGATTTACAGAACTCGAGCCCTTTCTGGCCCACTGAAAACCCCAGCGCTGCTCTAAAGACCTCAACACCAGCCTGACTAGCATGTGTCAGCCTCTGTGCTGCGCAGGAAGGGCCTGCGTCACCCCTAAAGGGCTTACGCTCTTGCTGCCTCTGCGCTGCCTCTGCTGGGCTCTGGTTGGACTGTGTAGCACCTGGTTGCCTCTGTGCTGGTCTAGAATGTTGCTTCTCTACCCTCGTTGTACTCTTGGCCCGAGATCAAACCATTCCATTTGCTAATACTGCCCCGCGTTGCAGCTAAAACACTTCTGAAATTTTTAGCAAACCACGCCCTAGAATCTCATCTTAGCTTCAGTGCTCTGCCGATGTGTGTGTTCTCCAACTGACCCAAGCCCTTCTCTTATACTTTTCTCGTTGAAACATCAACGGTCGTGATCTAATCTCTAATCGACGGCTAAGATTAGAAGTTGTTTGATCCGTATCACTTAAGTCATTCTCATCAGATGTTTAAATTAATTTACTTTAATCTTTTAATTTTCCTAAGTTAGACATAGGGTCCTTAATTAAAAAGATTAATTAATTAAATATCTCTTAAACCTGATGGAATTTCTTCAAACGCTTTCTGGGTCTTGGAGATCTCATGTACTCCAGCACCTCCACAAAATTTGGGAGCTAGAGCACATCCGATGCCACCCCAAAATCTCAACAAACTATGTCCAAATGAATCCCTGCAAGACACTTTTTCGTAAGATAAACTATGAAAATCCAAATAACAAATGAGAGTTCCTTTGAAGGTGCTTCAAGAGAGGGTTGGTCTCCCAAAGACTTCCCCTCATGTTTGATCCAAAAAGAATTCTTCTACAATACTCAAGTCACACATTAGTCTACGTAGATTTAGATAAGCAAACAATGAATTGAAACTTCTAGAAATTTATTTGAAAATAAACTAGAACTTTCAACCTCTAGATTCTGCTTTCAAATCAAATGTAATATAAGATAGTTGTGCACTAGCAAGTTCACAAGAATACATGGAAAATGAAATAACTCAAAGCATAGAAAAGATTTATATCAATAGCTCACAATGCACCATGCTCCAAATGAAGAACACCCATGAATGGACCCCCAAAATCATTTTATTGATATTATTGAAAAGTGTACAAAGTAGCAGTGTTTCTGCAAGCACAATAGCTAGTAAACCATGATGCAAATGAGAGCCCAAGGCTCACTTATATAAGGGAATGGGAGCAAATCCCAATGAAGAACCAAATGCCAAGTGGTGAGAGGTAGGAGATCACAAGGCAAATTTGAATTTGATAAGTGGAGCTCCAATGCAAGTGTAAAAATGGAATTCTGACAAGTGGACATCATTTTCTTCTTCCCTTATGTGCCAAATTCAAATTTTAGGATGGAATGACAAGCGTATATGGGTGGTAACCCATGTGGAGACAATTTCCCACAAAAATCGCCACCAAATATTCTCCCAAATGTGCATTAACTACACAAATTCGAATTTCCAAGTAAGAAACTCTCATTTAATGCCAGAAATTCGATGTTATTTGAGCAAATGTACTTTCCTTGATTTTAGGAGTCCACATCATCTTGGTGTTGGAAAGTGTAACTAGGATCGGTCTTCATATTGACAATGTAATTATGTATTTATGCAGAGAAGAAGACAAAGATAATAAAATGTATTTTTGGTATGCTTGCCTCATGGGTTTCATGAGCAAGGTTTTTATATTAGGTCAATAGACTTCTTCTTGATGTCTATTAGGATTTGTCTTCTAGTTATAAATGTAATTAAGAGTCATATATATGAAGAGTCTAGTCAACAACTTATGCTCCAAGACCTTGTCATGATATCATGAAGAAATGGCTCCTAAATGATGCTCAAAGCTACACTCACAACGTTGGAATACAAGTCCTCCATGTCGACCTATGGACAGAAGTAAAAGTCGGCCTTCTAGCAGTTTGAAGGGTCGGCCTAAAACAGGGTCATGAAGACTATGTATACATGAAGCTCTGTGGTCATTTGAGGAAGTAATTCGGTAATGAATCTGAGGTGTTTGGACTATAGAAAGGAGTGCAAATAAGTCTAGAATGGAATGCAGATTGACCTAAAGTAGAATGAAAGGATCAGTTCAGATAAATATGTGTTTGAATGTGGACTACAGGTCTAGAACCAGTGCGGGCTTAAAGAAGTGCAAATATATCACAGCATATCACAGCATGATGTAACCTGAAATGAATGCGAAGTCAAGGCAATAGTTGACTGTGTTAAAGTACTGTATAAATATGCGGATTTGTCTAAAGGAGTATACAAACCAGTCTAAAGTAGAAAGCAGCGTAGGTGAGCTCTTTGGACTATACTACAAAGGGATTAAGTTGAGAAACAATAATGGGATGTCAGAAAGGAAGGAAGGTCAAAGACATGTGAATAAAAAGGGTCTCGAGTAACCTTGGCTACTACATAGAAACAAGTGTGTGGAAAGGAAGTGGTTGAATAACTGAGAAAGATAGATCTAGAGACCGAGCTCTCTAGTGTTGGTGCAGGATAGTGCAGATTGGTGCAGAAAAGAAGGATCAGTGTTGGAGGTCAACAAAGAAGCAATGACAAAGTCTTGGAAGCATACATAGGTCAAGGGTCTAAATCTTGGTCATGGTACTTGTCATCTGAAAATCTATAAGAAGAATTTCTCGTGGGTTTTCCTCACCAAGAGGGAGAGGTTTTGCCCTGGCTTGAAGAGCCTAATTTTGTGTCTCTTGTATTTTGGTAATTGACTTGATGAAAGACTAAATAAACTAAAAAGAGAAGGCATAAGTAAATCAAGTAAGCTCACAAGTAATTATCAAGAAGAGAATTTGAATTAATCATCGGCCCTCCAAATTATCAACACTTGGGACTTCACTTTAACTCCTCCATAATTTTCCACCTCATTTCCACAACATTTAGCATGTGTAGATATTTATTTTTCTCCATTTATTTAATTTTTGGCTTTAATTAATTGCCAGATTTCCCACTAAACTTAGGAAAAGTGGGTTTTGAGGGTTCAAAACACATTTTTAACCCCTAAAAGTGTGTCATAGTAGAAAGTTGAGGGTGAGAGGTGTAATTTTGATTACTCATACTCCACACAACTTTTTTAGACAACACTTATTACAATTCAATTACAATTTTTATTGCAATTTTTGACCTGCGGGAAATCTAAGACCTTTTAAAAAATGACTTCCTAGACCTAACCAAATTCCACGAAATTTATTCTGCAATCTAGTATGGTAATATACATTGACTCTAGACACTAGGACTCACCCAAGGCCTCACCATCAAGCCGTACTCCAGCTTTGGGTTAAAATTGAAAGGAAAAAACTCAATTAATTATTAAGTCCTGGTAGGGAGATGATAATTAACCAAGTAAAAAAAACCTCTCAGAGTAATACTCACTTGTTGGCGAGGTCCCAAGCTACCTAGGCTTGTTACAGACTCAATACCAACTCAAAACTCATCATTACTAGCATCACTTATTACAATTCCCCGTAGGGCGTGGAATATGGGTACAAGAGAAAGATGATGAGAAGTAGAAGTAGAGTTTAAAAACTCTGTTGAACTAATGATATCTGATGGTACAAGTGTCCTATGGTTCATCCTTGCGCATGGAGTCTTCACATAATCCTTAGGTGCCACTCCAGTGGTCAACAGGTCATTTGGAAAATACATTTTTGGCGACACAGAGGATCTAGAGATCGAATTTTTCTGACGAAGCAGTGCTAAGAAGAAAATCATATCTAAGTGATTCTTGATTGCAGTGAGGGGCAGTAGATCCGGTTGGAAGATTTCCTAAGTCAAAGAGTACATAGCAGCAGAGATAGAGAAAGCCACAGCATCAGCCCAAAGCCAGTGACACAGTGCCTACGCAGTCACTGCGTAGAGAAAGAAGGGAAGTTGTTTTCCTACTGAGGAGACAGCGCAGAGCCAGTGTTAGATCCCAGAGAGATTTTCTGGAGGCCTCAATTTCCAGCCAACAATGAGACCAACGCAGAGGCAGAGGGAAGCCACAGTTGTGACGCAGTCACTTCATAGAGGCAATGCAGGGCAGTCCAGTCATGGTGCAGATCAGTGTCGGTTCCCATGAAGTGAGGTTTGTCTCACAAGATCTCTTCTATCAGTCTCTCTGTGTGATCTAACGGTGTGTCAATCATAGATTTGTACTCAAAATATTTACTGCATAATATATAAACCCTCAGATCTGTTGTACCGGTTTGCCCGCATTAAGTTTTTCCGGGGACATTAGTCCAAAAATAACTGTATCGAAATGGTTGTGTTATCTATGTTTGTTCAGATTTGTTTCCGCACTTGTAATTCTTCCACAGATAATTTGTGTAGGCTGTAGTGAATGGATTTCGATATTTGCTTGTAGAACACAGTGAATAATTTTTTAAGTAAATAACAAATAGAAGACTTTCCATCAGTTTTTGCAATAGGATTCCTGAGTTGACAGAATTTTCACATGGTATCAAAGCATGTTTAAGCTGAGTGTAGGCAAGACAAAGAACAGATCCAGCAGAGTCAGTGTTGGTGAAGTTAGGATCAAAGAGTTGCATAAGCAGCAGATCGATCTCCCAATTGATTGTGCAGTCCAAGCAAGGAGGGCTAGACCAGCAGGAAAATATCTCTTTGAGTGAGCCAACAGAGAGGTGGGATTGTTTCAAATTGTTGTTTGCCCAAGGCAACGAGAGCAACACAGCAAATCTACACAGATCAGCAGCTGCAGGGACGCAATTGATTACATAGCAGTGATTGCTCGTGCAGAGTGTCAGGAAGCGTAGCTGAAACACAGTTTTGTGGATTTCTGACCTCAGTGAGTTTTCTTACCCAAGAAACTCAGGTTCCTCGTTAGCCAGCTGCACAGAGGGTGAGAGGCAGTAGATCCACAGCATTTGGGTGAGATGGCAACCAGTGGGTTGCATGACCAGAACCGGTTGGAGGCTGCCTCCAACTATGTAATCTGGAAGGCAAGGGTCTCCTTCCTTCTAGATGAGCATGACCTCAAGCACTTTATTGAAAGTGCTCAGGCTGAACTGGTGGATGCAGCATCATTAAGGGCCTTCAAGAAGAATATGGAAAAGGCCAAGTGGTTGATCCTCAACAGAGTGAAGGATCATATTGTTTCATACATCTGAACCAAAGGAACAACCAAGGATATGTGGGATGCGTTGGCAATGCTATATCAGGGGTCTTCCGAGCAGCAGAAGATGTTTTTGGAGGAGAAAATGCAGACCGCCAAGATGCAAAAAGGAGAACGCATTGATCCATTCCTGTCTAGGCTTCAGGAAAACAGAGATTAGTTGGCAGTTGTGAGAGCAGCTCCTCAGGTGACCGAGATGGTCAAACTTGACTTAAATTTCGTGTCCAAAGGCTATCAAGTCTCTGTCCAGAGCATCCTGGGCAGAGAAAATTTGTTGGGTTGGGAAGCGATGTGGGCAGCTCTTCAACAAGAAGAGATGAGGAGAGACTTACTCAAGTGTCAACTTGAGAGCAGCAGCAGCAGTGGTTTGAAGGTCAAGAAGGAGGAGGATGAGAATCCAACCCTTGCATCAAAGGGGCAACAAGAGCAGCGCGGGAAGAAGAAGGATCTATCAAAGATCAAATGCTTTCGATGTGGCGAGATGGGACATAACGCCACATAGTGTCCTCTCAGAAAGAAGGACAAGGATGAGAAGCATGATCCTCAAGCCGGAGCAACGAAGATAGAGGAGGAGTTTTTTATGATTGCTCATATACCTCCAGGAGGGAGGTGGGCTGATTTGGAATTGTAGACCTAGAGATCTACAAGATGGGCAGGATCCTTGAGGAGTCCTCCTCTCGGATCATCACCTTGCTACGAGACCCCAATCAGAAGTAGCAGGATGGACTAGTGCCAGTTGGTGTAGAGGAGTGTTGAAGTGATAGCATAGTGGTTAATAGCACCAGAGTCTGAGCAACGCAGAGCAGTGTTGCAGCAACGCAGAGGGATGCAATGCAGAGCAGCAGCAGTGCAACAACTTCAGAGAGGCAACGCAAAGGCTAGCAGCAGTCAGATCTTCATCACCGAGATGGAGTACACTTGTCCAATTTTGGATGTTTTTCAGTTGTAAAAAGCAACTGTGATGTAGTGCAGTAGCAGTTGGCAGTGGCAGAGTCAGCAGCAGCACGGATGCAGAATTCAGAGGGAGTTGCTGTACAGATGCATTGTTGACAGTGGCAGTGTTAGCAGCAGTAGCGTTTGCGTAGAGTTGATGGGAAACAGTGTCAAACATTAGCAACGCAGAGGGAGATGCTTCAAGGTCAAAACAATATGCAACAGGGCATATTGTTAGAGCACATTCCTCTCTAAGAGGGAGTGTTGATTTGGGGTAGCATCAGATGTGCTCTAAGTCTCAAATTTTGTGGAGAGGCTTAGACACATGTATTATTAAACTCAGATTGTATTATGTAGAAATAATTAACTATTTTTAAAGGGACCCTAAGTCTAAACTTAGGAAAATAAAATAATTAAAGTGAATTAATAGAATATAAGTGAGAATGATCTAGAATAAATGGATCAAGTCAAAAATTAATTTTAGTCGTTGATTAGAGATCTAATTTGGGTCATTGAAGTCTCAACGAAAAGACTATAAGATTGGCTTGAAGGGTCATTTGGAAAATACATTTTTGGAGACACAAAGGATCTAGAGATCGAATATTTCTTACGGAGTAGTGCTCCGAAGAAAAGCAGATCTAAGTGATTATTGATTGCAATGAGGGGCAATAGATCCAATTGGAAGATTTCCTGAGCCGAAGAGTACATAGCAGCAGAGACAGAGAGAGCCACAGCATTAGCGCAGAGCCAATGACTCAGTGCCTACGCAGTCACTACGCAAAGCAAGAAGGGAAGTCGTTTTCCTGTTGAGGAGACAACGCAGAGCCAGTGTCAAATCCCAGAGATATTTTTCAGAGGCCAAAAGGCTTCAGTTTCCAGCCAGCAGTGAGACCAGCGTAGAGGTAGAGGGCAGCCACAATTGTAACGCAATTGTTGCGCAGAGTGATGCAATCACTGTATAGAGGCAGCACAGGGTAGTCTAGTCTTGGTGCAGATCAGTGTCGGTTCCCGTGGAGGAGTGAGGTTTGTCTCACAAGATCTCTTCTGCTAGTTTCTTTGTATGATTTGACGGTGTGTCAATCATAGATTTGTACTTAAAATATTTACTGCATAATATATAAACCCTAGGATCCATTGCATCGGTTTTCCCGCATTGGGTTTTTCCGGGGACATTAGTCCAAAAATAACTGTGTCAAAATGGTTGTGTGATCTATGTTTGTTCAAATTTGTTTCCACACTTGTAATTCTTCCGAAGTTAATTTGTGTAGGTTGTAGTGAATGGATTTCGATAGTTGCTTGTAGAACACAGTGAATAATTTGTTAAGTAAATAACAAATAGAAGACTTTCCATCAGTTGTTGTAGTAGGATTCCTGAGTTGACAGAATTTTCACGGATCAATCTCCCTAGCCACTCCCTACCCTCCTAGGTAGAAACCATAGGATCAAGAATGAAGTGCCAATGAAATCTATGGTCACATTCTTTGGAATAGGCTTGACTAACACTTAATCAAGACATTTTGGCAAGGAACTAAAAGAAAACACTTTAGAAGTCAAATCATCCCCAATAGTATCTCACATCGCGTTATAGAACCCACGAGGAACCCATTCAAGTCCGTGGGTTTCCATTCTACATGGAGGACAAAGAAACATAAATCTCTATTGCTCCCTCATATGGTATGAGTTTATTGTGATTACATAAGGGCAACTAGTACTAGAGCCACTTTTCTAGTGGTATGATGTTCTAGTTCACATCCAAAGTGGACACTCTTGCTTAGTCATTCAAAGCTTAGATTCATGACATCCTTCAGCCTTTTGCTACATGGTGACCTCCCAATAGACTTGTCTAGTTCACCCCAATTGACTTCTTGATGGTATATCAACTCATCTTTTACACACCTCCAAAGGCTCATGCACATGTACATAGTACGCTATGCTTTCATACACGTGACCGTGGCACTTGACTTCTTTGCTTCAATTCGATCACTTTACTATGGTCTCATACATGGGTTTCCTACTTAGACATGGTGATATGGTTTCTTATATGGTTGTGATTGTGGTAAGAATTAGGTGTGATCTAATAACACATTATAACACTTAAAGTTTTATTATTTGCTACGTCATACCATGGGGGGCATAATTTTCCTTCAGATAAGTACAACCATCTTGAGTCAAATTGTACTACTAGATACCTAAGGTGTATTGTGTCCTTGGGATTTGTGATACTTGCCTCAAGATTTGTGTACTTGCATTAGGATCTATGACATTGCCTCGAGATCCCTAAGACTACATTGGTATTTGTGTATCTACCTTGGGCTCCATGTATCTGCATTAGGATATGTGTACATCTATTGGGATTCGACATTGCATTATGATTCATGATAGTGCATTAGATATTGTGACAAGGACTCCACATCATCACATGTGCTTCCTAGAGCATCTTTAGGAGGGAATGCCTTTTTCTTAGATACACTCCTCCACACATGTGAGTTTATCAGTTACAACTGACACCATCTTGGACCACATGTGTGAGTTGGTTAGAATCAATGTTATTAGAACCAAACTATTCATCGAACCGATAGACCCCCCAGACCAGGAACGGATTAGAACTAGACTGGAACCGGTAAAAAAACTACACCAAAAAACCAGTCAACGAAAAACACATAAAATATTCAAATTTTAAAGAAAACCACATATATTCATGTGCATCTATATGAATCCAAACCATTTATACACAAATAAGCAAAAGTTTTCATTTATAGAGCATGTAATGGTGCACATAACCAAAATAACACTGAGAGAAATCCATCTTTGAACCAAAAATACATCAAAAAACAAGACCTGGATGGCCTCTAGCATCCAAAAAAAAATAATCATGCTATAAAAAATACCTACATATCATCAAAATCTTTTCCTACGTTGGGATCTTCATCATCAATATCACCCTCTAAGCATTAAAATAAGATTAAAAATTGCTTAGCATGTCAATTCAAGATTTTGCTTGAGTGATGGGTACATTTTAAGTAGTATCATGATAGAGGAGTTCAACAATTAATGCCACTAACATTCGAGGTACGTAGAGGGATTGGTGCTCTTGATTAAATGCTAGTTTGATACCCTCATACATGGCAAAATCCAATGGAAACATTGCTATCCCCCCAATCCTGATTCCTGAAATCCTGAAAATTTGTTAAGTCTGTTGCATTTTGAGTGAGAACTATAATTCTGCTTTCTCCATATGAAATCAAATGGGGTCAGAACCACTCTCAAACATCCTAAGTCATTTCATGGTAATGTGGGCTACTGCCCAGCTAAGGAAAAAATGAAAAGAAAAAAAGCAAAACAAGCTCCAATTGTTGCGTTTTACGTGGTTTTACCAAACCAGCCGATTTGGTGAAAATGACTGGTTCAATAAAGAACAGGTCGAATCTGTTACGGAACAGGCTAGTTCGAGACCGAACCGGCCAAAAACGGTTCAAGTCACCAGTCCAAACTGGTTTCTGCTTCAAAACGGTTGGACCAGTGGGTTAAGACCGATTCGATCCAGTCCTAATAACACTCGTTAGAATTTGTTTGAGGTTGTTACACTACTTTGGACCATTTTTTGGTATGCATGAGTGCTCATTGAGGTGGTTACAAGTGGTTGGAGTATTTCAAGAGAGTGCCCTCTCCTTGACCCTCATTCACGCGTGTGAAGTATTCTAGAGTATTTCTTTGGCAATGGGGCCACAGTGCACATTTCTTTGAGGCCACATTTCCTCACACATGTGGGTTTTTAAAGTTTATTACATCTTGTTGGAACCTTTTCGGGGGGGTTGGGCACACTTATCCCTTGGACCATTTCACACATATTTGAGGTGGTTTTGACCACCTTGAAGTGTCAAAATTTCTGAATATACTTAAACAGAAATCCTACTATTAAATTCTTGATTTACTTCACCTAATTACGTGAGCTATTAATCTGAAATCTTCAGCATTAACATCGAAGTAAATACATTAACAGCCTACACATACAGATCTAAACTGAATAACATGCTCAATGAGAAAGTGACATACAAGGATTTTCTGGACAACTGTCCCCGGAAAAACCCAATGCGAGAAAATCGGTGCTTCTAGCTTCTGGAGGGTTTTTATTATTAAGCATATTCTAAGTACAACAGATTTGGGCACCAAACTAGTTAACCCGACAAAGAAATAAACTTGCAGCAATACCCCTGTTTTGGAGACAGAAAAACTGACTAATTCACACCCTCAAACGGGATTTACAGAACTCAGCCCTTTCCGTCCTCCAGAAACCCCAGCGCTGCTCTAAAGCTTACTGCGTCAACCCTCCTGGCTTGCGTTAACCTCTGCGCTGCTCAGGAAGGGCCTGCATCACCCTAGACTAGGTTACGCTGCCCATGCGTTGCCCTAGTTGGGCCTGCGTCAACCCTCCTGGCCTGCGTTAACCTCTGCGCTGCTCAGGAAGGGCCTGCATCACCCTAGACTAGGTTACGCTGCCCATGCGTTGCCCTAGTTGGGCCTGCGTCAGCCCTGCGTAGTTCCTGATGCCTCTGCGCTGCCCCTGCTAGGATTTCGGCTGAGCTGCGTAGCTACTGCCTCTGCATTGCCTCAGTCTGCTGCTTCTTTGCCCTCGTTGTACTCTTGGCATGGGACTAGACCATCCCCCTTGCCAATACTGCCCCTTTCCGTAGCTGAAACATTTTGAAATTATTAGCAAACCACGCCCTAGAATTCCAACTTAGCTTCAATGCTCTGCCAGTGTCTGTGTTTTCCAACTCACCCCAAGCCCTCTTCTTATACTTTTCTCGTTGAAAAATCAATGGTCGTGATCTAATCTTAAATCGATGGCTAAGTTTAGAAGATGCTTGATCCGCGTCACTTAAGTCATTCTCATCACATGTTTAATTTAATTACCTTTAATCTTTTAATTTACCTAAGTTAGACTTAGGGTCCTTAATTAAAAAGATTAATTAATTAAATAAATTAAAAAGATTAAGTAATTAAATATCTCTTAAACTAGATGGAATTTCCCAAAATGCTTTTTGGGTCTTGGAGATCTTATGTACTCTAGTCCCTCCACAAATTTTGGGAGCTAGAGAACATCCAATGCTACCCCAACACCCCAAAATCTCAACACTCCCGCTTAGAGAGGAATGTGCTCTAGCAAAACACTTCACCCTGAAGATCTGCACTGATCTCTGGTGTGGGTCTCTGCGTTGATGCTTGGCCTGCTACCCTTCATCACTGTGTTGTTGTTGCTCTTCTGTACTGCTGCCCATGATGCTGCCACCACCACTGCTACATCCATACTGCAACTCCCTCTCAAATTGTTGCATCGTGATGCTCATAGCACTACCACTGCTAACTGTTGCACTGCAACTCAGTTGCTGAAAGTAGGCAACTCAAGGACTCCTACCTAATCTTTGACAAACAAGTCAGTTGAGTTGCATCTCATCACTGGAGCTCCATAGGTTGTTGCACTGCGTTGTCCTCCTGAAGGTTGTTGCGCTGTTGTAGCTTTGCACTGCGTAAGCAGACCTACTCTGTGTTGCCCCTGCGTTGTTGTCCTCTATGCTGATGTTGTGCTGCACTGTCCTCCTGAAGCCTCTGCGCTGCTACAACCACTGCACTGCGTACCCTACGCTACTGTTGTATATGCACTGTGCTGCTCCCTCATCAGCGTGTCATCTATGCCTCTACTCTATCTTTGATCCTCTGCACCCACTGCTCCACTTGTCCCGCTACCGTCTTAAGGCTCCTATAGCGTGAATGTGATCCAAGAGTTGGGCTACTCAAGGATCTCGCCACCACTCTGTAGCTACTCTACAGATCAATATCGCCCCACTTTCGTGGTTCATCAATGCTCATGGCTACGTCATCGTCTGCTACAGCAGCCTTGGAACTAGAAGCTTCCTTGTCCTTTTTCTTCTGAGGACAATTGTTGGCGAAATGTCCAAGTTCGCCACACTGGAAACATTTGATCTTTGACAGATCATGCTTCTTTTTCCCTTGCTGCCTCTTTGATGCCAAGGCTACATCTTCCTCTTCTTGCTTCTTTATCTTGCTTGAATCGTTGTTGTACTATCTTTTGGTCATACGGCAGATCTCCTCTTGTCGAATGATAGCCCACATGTTGTCCCAGTTGGGAAGGTCCGCTTTGCCCAAGAGACTTTGTACAAAAGTTTCCCAGTTCTCTTTTACTGCATCAAGAGCAGTGCTCACCATGACATCGTCATCTACCTTGACCCCCATGCCAGTCAGTTGATCCCGTATCGACTGCAGTCTGGATAGAAAAGGGTCGATCTCCTCTCCCTTGGCCATCATGAATAACCTCAGTTGGTTCTCCAGAAGCATATTTCTCTAGACGGACCTTCCTTCATACAATGTGGTTAGGGCTACCCACATCTCATGAGTCGTCGTCTTCTTGGCTATGTGTCGTACCACATGATCTTTGACCCCGTCCATAATGAAGTGCTTGGCATGTGCTGCTGCTTCATTGTGCTTCTCCAGGAGAGTCGCATCAGTTGGTGTAGCCAAGACTTTCTCTGCATGCTCTCGTATACTGTAGACCTCAAGGACTACCAAGATTTTGGCCTTCCAGATTGCAAAGTTAGACAGGCCATCCAACCTATCATAATCACGCAGTCCATGTGGCGCCATCTACTCAGATATTTGTTGGAACAGATCCTCCTCTCTATACTAGAGACTCAGAGCTAGGGTCCTTGGTGAGAAAGGCACCCTCTGCTCCCTCTTACAACTGACTCCCTCTCTTGGAAGTTTGCCAAACAAAACGAATCAGCTCTCTTCGATCCTTTGATTGACCTTGAGATTTCTTTGGCAGGAAATCTACTGAGAAGATGTTCTCCTCCCGCTCTATGTCAACTTAGCTTAGGTTAAATTCTGCACCGGCAGAATCTTCACCCCACCAACAACTATTGAAGGTCTGCAGCTCAGCTTCCGGTTCACGGCATTCTGCACAGCACACAAATTATGAACTGCGTCACCCAAGCTGGCCTCTACGTGAGCAAACTTGCTCAACGCAGCCTCTGTGTAGCACAGGCTGCTCGTGCATCCCTCTGGAAGACTCTGCGTCACCCAGTTGGTACTGTGGCAGCCCCTGTGGGGCTTTGATGCCTCTGCATCCTTCTGCTACTGCACTGCCCTCTCTGGGTTATCTGTTGTTGCTGCTGCTTTCTACAACACAGATTCTTTAGCCTTCTTGCTGGAGATTTAGCTAGATCTACAATCGCTCTGATACCATGTGAAAATTTTCTGAATATACTTAAATAAAAACCCTACTATTAAATTCTTGATTTACTTCTCCTACTTACATGAGTTATTAATCTGAAATCTTCAACATTAATATCGAAGTAAATACATTAACAGCCTACACATATAGATCTAAACTAAATAACATGCTCAATGACAAAGTGACACACAAGGATTTTCTGGACAACTGTCCCCGGAAAAACCCAATGCGGGAAAACTGGTGCTTCTAGCTTCTAGAGGGTTTTTATTATTAAGCAGATTCTAAGTACAATAGATCTGGGCACCAAACTGGTTAACCTGACAGAGAAATAAACTTGCATCAATACCTCTGTTCTGGAGACAGAAAAACTGACTGATTGACACCCTCAAACGGGATTTACAGAACTCAGCCTTTTCCGGCCTCTAGAAACCCCAGCGCTGCTCTGAAGCCTACTGTGTCAACCTCTGCGCTGCTCAGGAAGGGCATGCATCACCCTAGACTGGGTTACGTTGCCCTGCACTGCCCTAGCTGGGCCTGCATCAACCCTCTTGGCCTCCTACCGCCTTTGCGCTGCCCTTTCTGGCTCTACGTCAGCCCTGCGTAGCTCCTGATGCCTCTGCGCTGCCCCTGTTGGGCTTTCGGCTGTGCTGCGTAGCTGCTGCCTCCGCGTTGCCTCGGTCTGTTGCTTCTCTGCCCTCGTTGTACTCTTGGCTTGGGACTAGACCATCCCCCTAGCCAATACTGCCCCTCTCCGCAGCTGAAACACTTCTGAAATTCTTAGCAAACCACGCCCTAAAATTCCATCTTATCTTCATTGCTATGCCAGTGTGTATGTTTTCCAACTAACCCCAAGCCCTCTTCTTATACTTTTCTCGTTGAAACATCAATGGTCGTGATCTAACCTTGAATTGACAGCTAATATTAGAAGATGCTTGATCAGTGTCACTTAAGTCATCTCATCACATGTTTAATTTAATTAACTTTAATCTTTTAATTTTCCTAAGTTAGACTTAGGGTCCTTAATTAAAAAAATTAATTAATTAAATATCTCTTAAACCAGATGGAATTTCCCAAAACGCTTTCTGAGTCTTGGAGATCTTATGTACTCTAGTCCATCCACAAAGTTTGGGAGCTAGAGCACATCCGATGCTACCCCAACACCCCAAAATCTCAACACAACCCAAATACACAATAACACACCAACGTGAGGTTTGATAAGGTTCGTTGAACTTAAAAAAAAAATAGGTTCGCCAAATTTCAAACCTCAAGGTTGAAGTTTGATGAACCTTGTGACATAGCTTCCAAAAACCATAACACGTGGGGGAGCTTTGTTGTTATAGAGTTTTATATTCAAAACCTCCATAATATAATTATAATATCTATCGAAAACCTTAGATCTAATCTACAAATACATAAACAATGCTTATTCCTCTAACTAATTCTTTGACAAGTCGAAATAATAGCAAAATTCAAATGTTGCATAGCCACATGTGCAAGTCTCCTTGGTACAAGCTCCCCAAAGTGAGATGCATTCATAGAATAGGAAACCATAGTTCCAATGCTCTCCTAAAATGAAAGAAAGACCATGTCAATCCACACATGTGGCATCAAGATACTCCAATGTGAAGCACCCCACTAACAACCACCTCAACTCATGTGAAACAAGGACTCTCCAAGTGGCATGTGCATAATCCAAGACGAAGCTTCCCATCAACAAGTCAAAGGTGAAGTCTTCAAGATGCAACAAACTCTTAGATAAATTCAAATGGTTAAATGCATGAGAAGATGTGCCAACTACCAACTCTATTAATAGATGTGCCAAGTGGACCATGTAATAAACTCGAACGAGGGGACGACCCCATCTATGCAATAAACATATCAACATAATGAGAGGGTTCCTTAACATACGTGCCACTACATGTGAGCATTCCACCTAAGAACATCAACCATCATCCAATAATACCAATACAAGTGTAAAACCAAGATAAAGAGCTTAGGTGCTTTAGTAATTAGCTTCCATGTGGTCAAAACAATGTCAAGATATATCTTGAATCATTAAATCAACATGGACATGTGTGCACCAAGGGTAGTACTCCATCAAGGGTGTGTCGCTATGTAACAATGAGGTGATCTAAGCATCATACATCATAAATATAACTAGAGAACTCTCACATGAGGCTCCGTACCATGCTAAACCATAGTAAAAAGTCCATAAACAATAATGTGAAGGGAATATATATATCAACTAATACACAAATGTAATATGCCAATAACACCAAGGTGTTGACATGAGCATAATACAATCAAACTGATAAGGACCTTCACCCAATCATCATGTATCATCAATGATATCAAACCATCTCTCCCAAGCATAGTCATGTGATCACTAGATAATCAAGAAATAAAACTATGGAATACACCATCTCAAAATATCACTAAAGGTTGAACACATAATCACTAGAAAGCCTACTCAACTATAGGGACATTAATCAACAACTTTTCACCACACACTTCCCTCCAGACATCACAACACCTAGCCATTGAGGTCATACAAGTATGTGTGAACATAAGCCCCTTGAATATGATCAAGTATGAATCAAAAATCATCTACAAGTATTTGCATTATGTGATGGAATATATAAGACAATACTCATGTAGCATAATGGGTAAAACAATGCTCCTCCTCCACAAGCCTCCAAGGCTCCAACACTTCTCCTAAGCCATGTGTTTTTCAAAGTCCAGCCACCTACATAATCACTCATTCAACCCAAGCTTGAATAAGCCAAGTACAAACCTCCATGCAAGTGACCCAAACATGCCCATGCCATCTAGGGCACAACATCCTCCTCCAAAATGCCAAGCACTCCTCTTCTAGAGCAAGGAATCCTCACAAGTAAGAAGCAACCTTCATGTGGCCAATATGAAGCATGTCAACAAGCTATCTAAATGTCTCCAATGCTCCATGGAAGAAAATTGCATATACATCCATTCAAGGTCTACCAATCCTCCAAGTGCAAGCCACCTCTACATGTGAGTGTCCATCATGGAACAAACAAGCATCATCTATATACCATGTGCCCCACATCACATGAAGCGCATCTACACATGGTGTAAAAACTATCAGAGTAACCCACATAATTACACTCTATATCTGCAACTTGTGGGTAATCTCATTTGTTTGACTCATAACAAACATAATATAACCTTTAATGCTAATGCTTCTAAAAAGCCTTGAAATAAATTCATTGTTATGTTGCAAAAAGGATTGTTAAATACATTCAGGGAACCTATCAATTTTATGTTCAATGCTTTTATGGGATTTAGGCTACTTTGGTTGGATATACAAACTCAAAAAGGGTAGACGATCCATATGGGCGAATATTTTCTTTTTGTTATGACTATTTGTTTTCTCAATTCCATTTGTCAGGCCAAACAAGTAGTGTACAATTTCTATCTCGTCCATAGAGGTTGAATATAGAGGTGTTTTCACAACTGGATAGGCGGCGATACCAATTTGGACATTATTGGGTAATCTTAGGCTTCTTCAAGAGTATTCCACTTCACTTTAGGGTGCCATTCAATTTTTTTGACATTCAACATAGCATTCTAAGACCAAAAATATTGAGTTGAATCATCCTTATGCATGGCAGTTGATCCAAGATCAAGTTATTCATCTAAAGTATTGCTACACTAAGGACTGAGTTACAAACATCTTCATCAAACCTTTAACAAAGGCTAAGTTTGTGATCTAGTGCTTTGTTTGGGATGAGGAAGTTTCAATTTAAGGTGGGTCACTATAATGTCCCTTCCTTGCCCCCAAGTTAAGCTCAAGAAAGGATGTTAGTGTAGCAAGTCATATGGAGTTATGACCATTGTTAGGCATCATGTGCTCCCACCAAAGTTATGCATGTAAGCTATAAGTGGCCAACTTATGGTCACGAGTTGTTAGATTATTGTACCTCAGATATCATTCTATGGGCTAAGTAACATGACAAGTCCTCCCCCCTCCCCCCCGCCCGGTGTGACGTACTTCATGTGTCGGACATAACACATGGGTGACATGTGTCCAACACAAGATTGACTCGTGTCCTATTCGTAGGACACAAGTTTCACTAGTGTCAGGCACGAGCCCTACTGGTGTGTCCCAAAATTTGGACACATGTCCATTGAAAAAATCATTTTAAAATCAATTTATTGCCTCATCCTCACACAATTCAATCACAGGTTTCGAGCTCTTAGAGGTTTTGGAGTGCAGTTAAGGGTGATTAAGCAATGTAAGAAGAGATTCCAAGTGTTGGGAAGTGGATTTGTCTAGGCCCTACTAATGCTATGCAATTAATGGTAATGTTAAATTCTTAAAGTGAAAGGATGAAAATAAAAGATACTTCGTCCTTTTACTTAAATTTTTAACATTACCATTAATTGACTCGGGATGTTTGAGAGTGGTTCCAACCTCATTGGATTTCACATGGAGAAGGTAGAATTTTAGATCCCACTCAAAATCCAACAGACTTAACAGTTTTCAGGATTTCAAGATGTTTCAGGATTTCAAGATTATGGGATTACAATGTTTCCATTGGAGTTTGTCATGCATGAGGGTATGAAACCAACATTTTATTAAGACCAAACCTTCCATGTACCTCAATGTTGGTGGCATTGATTGTTGAGCTCCTCTATCATGAACCTAGTAAAAATGTATCCATCACTCAAATAGAATCTTGATTTAACATGTTAAGCTTTTTCTATCTTATTTTAATTCTTAGAGGGTGATATTGATGATCAGGATCCCAATATAGGCAATGATTTTGATGATATGTAGACTAGTTATTTGTTGTAGCATGATTCTTTTTGGACTCTACAAGCCATTTAGGGCCTCTTTGTTGATGTATTTTTGGTTCAGAGATGGATTGCACTCAATGCTATTTTGGTTATATGTATTAGTTGTATATTGAATTTGTATCATCATCATGTAAATGTTTTATATATTTCATATTTTGTGTGTAACTCACTAATTTGTTCTATTTTTTAATATATAATATATAGCAGCCCCTGTGTCATGTTCTGTGGAGTCATTGTGTCATGTGTCAGATACTCGTATTTTTGTGTCCTCATGACATGTGACTTATTCGACAGGGTTAGGTACAAGTGGACAATTTGAGCACTTTAATTATGGCTACATTATAGACTTAGTAGATCATACAACCTTGATTTCCATGTAGCATGATGGTCTATAGATGAGGATCCATACAACATTGATTTCCATGTAGCATGATGGTTTGTATATGAGGGTGCAGTAGTAGAGTAGACTGGAGAGCACACCACTACTTTTATAGGTTTCCAGTGAGGGCACATGCATGCATGTGCTAACCATAGTTAGGAAGGGATAATGTTATCCTCTGCTTTTTTGTGGCTTTACTATCTTTTGAAGGTGTGGATGACTTGAGAATAGAGGCACATTCATCCATGCATGTTGAGCACTCAAATTCAAGAGACCAATTAATCAGTAGATCTCTAGGAGTATGTCTGCTTACATGCCTAAGACCATCTTCAATTGATGTGTTGTTGTGCATGCGTCCAAATTCATTGTACATACTCTTCTTCTAAGTCCATAAAGGAGAGGGTAGGGGTATAGGTTTAATTAATTCAATTCAACAATGAGCAATGAATTAGTTTCCTGCTCTTCTTGTCGCAAATTTTAGTTCAAAACTAATGAAAAAGTGGTAACATGTTTTGATAATCCATCTGCCGAGTTTTTGTTATATATTTTTTCCAGTATGTGTTTATAGATTCTAATGTTAGCCTTCAAGGTTACTCCAAAAGAGTTTACGCCATATTTTGGGATAATTCATGAGATTTGGGGTACATAATGTGTGATTAGCCCCTAGATTCTCTGTGAGGGATTCACGTATTGGAGATGGCTTGCTTAGTGTTTTCTTGTTCTCAGCTGGATGCTTGCGTGGAATTCTTCCTTAGGTCATTGGAGGTCTTCAAACAATGTGATGACATTCTACATGCTAGCCACATGGAGGAAGTTGCTTGGAGAATGCCCTATGTTGTGAGGAGAGCATTTGGCATTCAACAAGAGGGCATTGAACCCTAGACAACAAGGAGTAGCTTGGATGCTTTCACCAAGGCATGTAGTTGATTTGGGGATGTCTAGATTGTGAAAATATTCATTGAAGGAGAGTGGACCTAATGGTATACATGGCTTATGATGAGTGTTAAAGCCCTTAAAGGCTTGGAGAAGTGTTGGACACATCTCACAAAGAACCTTTGCATAAGAGGTTGCTTATGTACAAGTTACAACATCACCATGAAGCATGACATGTGTACCATTAGAGTATAGTGTTCCACATATGTGAGACTACATGTGGCTTTGTAGGTTGCTTGTAAGGATTTAGGCTCACATATGTATTGTTGGCCTCTCTTACTTTTGATATCTATAGAGGAAGGAGAATCCTTTTAACATTTTCATTTTTGTTCAATATCTTATGTTAGAGATGTGATGAAGAGGAGTGGATTAGTCTTTCTTTCTTGTGTGCCTCTTTTGGAGGTGTTAGGGTTTCTTAGACCTTTTGGAGCATCTTGAATATCAGGCTAGGTTTTCCTCAATTGGAGACTTGGAGATGAGGGTTTTAAGATGAAACCCTAGGTTGTGCTCATTGAAGAGAAAAACAGACATAGTGTGATGCTTGTTGGAGCTCCCTTGTGTGAGCTATGATTTTCTTGGTTTTCCCTAGATATGGTTTTGGAAAGCTAGAGGATTGTCCTGGCCTTGGGATAAGGGCCTAAGGCTATGGTATGTACATGAAATTTATATTTATACATACATACATACATACATATATATATATATATATATATATATGGAGTTTTCAGCTTTCCAAAAAATGTCTCTATTGCAAATTTGGTTTTTAGCCATCTATTTCTTCATGATTCTGTAATTTATAGCACTTGTATTTATTGCTGATTTGATATATGTTAAGGCCAAAATTATGAAGTGACTTGATAATAACAATATTGAATTGCTGCTGAATTTATAGCTGTCAAAAAGTGAGTTTCAGATCTCTTTTAACTTTTAAGTTTTATGCATGATAAGATTTCCCTGGAGGATTGAGAATTGTTGCCACACCTTGGTATCTTTTTTCCCAGATTGCCTTGAAGATTGGGGTTGTTAAGAGATGAAATATTGTCTACTGTTGCTGCTGTTTTATTTAAAATTCATAACGACCCTAAGGCTGACAATTCACAGGGCTAAGATCTGGGAAACCTTTAGAAAAGAGGTCAAATTTTCTGAGTTGCAATAGTTGCCCTAAGTAAGAAAATTATGACATCTAGCATGATTAAAGTTGCAGTTTTGAGTGGCCTTCCATTTTCGTCTATCTAGTTTTGTAGGAATTCTTTTAGTACAGAAGTAGTTTACCATGGTCTACAAAATATAACAGTTCTTAGTGGGTGGCCCTAGTGGTCCTGCACTTAGGGTTAGGGCTAGGTCAAATCTAGTATAAACATGTATAAATAAAGGAGTATCACATTCCATTGTAATCATCTTGTGTTTTGTATCATTCATATGTATAATAGACTGCCAATTCGGGTAACAAGGATACCCACTTAAATTTCGTGTATTAGATTTTCTTAAACACATTGTGTGGAGTCGTATTCTATTCCCCATGTTGAACTTCTAATATCAAGAAATAAAAGAGCATGTTAACACAAGAAGTAACCCCAGCAAGTTTTGAACCTGGTACACCATCATTGCAAGAACTCCAACTTAATATTGGACCACAATCCATTCCAATAATATGCCCAATACCTAATCTAACAATCTACTAGGCTTTTGGGAACAACCTTCATAATAGTGAGCTTAGAATTTTATTTTGGTATTCAACTTCTGATAACTTGAAATGCAATCTGCCCAAAGTGCATAGAACAGAGGGTGATAGAATGTACTCTAGTGTGAAGGTCACTAGTTCATAACCCATAGGTCTAGCTAACAAAAAAAACTTAAAATGCAATCTTCTTGTACTTGAGCAATAGAATTGTCACTTCAGCTCTAGTTCATGAAGGTGTAGGGTTGACATAAGTTGCCCAATACAGGGCCACATTGAAGTCCGCCAAGAATATATCAGATTATTGATGACATAATGATCCTACCTCATGATCCCCCCTCTAGACACAAAATGGAAACTCCAAAAACAAATTGTCCTCGCAAAATTAATTTGATTATAATGAAGTAACCAAGGTTTGAGAATTTAATCCAACCACTAACAATTCTAGCTCAAGGTTGAAAGTCTCCGGAGATCAATTGAAGTTTGAACTAGCGTTACATGTGAAATGGTAGATGTTATTAAGCGGACTAGCTCATAGATGTCATGACTCATTATTACACAAGCTAGCCAAATTTTCATACATTATGTTTCTCATGAGTCTTTTTGCAACTTTCAAGTTTTACATGTAGATCAAGTTCATTTGTCTAAGAAGGCAGAAGACATCAATAACTTCTGCATATCATAGAGTCACAGCTAACAAATATCAAGATTCCAATCCAACCAATCACAGAGTGTTGATAGGGAATGATTGCAACAATAGTAAAATGCTCAAATTGACCTTGATAATTGTTAAGTTTTGTGGTTAAAAATAGTCCTTGATAGGGTGACATTATACCAAATTTAATGCATCAGATCCCTTCAAACGTTGCAGTTAAGTGTGCTTGGGTTATAGAAGTACTAGGATGGGTGACTTCTAAAGAAGTTACACCTTCCTCTTTTAAACCCAGTGGGCAAGCTCAAGTTGTTGAGTGCTTTGAGATTCAGCAAGGGGTCTTGGGTTTAATCCTTCAGGCTGGATGCCTTTGTTGTGTGCCTTACTCGATGTCCCTTTAGATCAAGCACCATAATCAACACTAACAAGTTTACACTGGGCACCATCCGTGAATACAAGGAAGTGCCTGAGAATTTCCTTGCAAGGTTTTCCTTGGGAAAAAAGGAATATTCCTTGAGAAAATAGAATGATCAATGGATTCAATAAGATACAATTTAAAAATTCAGATATTATAACACACCAACCATTGAACAGTATTATCACTAACAAGAAACTAAGACCACTGTAGTCATAGACTCATAGTATACATTGAAAACATAAAAAGATTATTTCTTCTCAAACCAATCACAACAAAACAAGAGTTCAAGAATGAATTGCATTCCTGCCTCACACAAGCTCATAATTTGATTATAGTAATGAACATAGTTGCACTATTCATGAAAAAATAAAGGTTATTTGGTTATGGTTTTTTGACTCTTTTCAATGACCGGTGAAATGAGAAACACGCCTCTTCAAAGAAAAGGATAAATAAATACCATGATAGAAGTTCACCAACTGAAATGATGACAAAATGATTTCATCTAAATTTGATGTTCCCATTCTCAATGGTCTTGAATGTTGCCGCAACACATGTTTGTTGAAATCTCTATGTAGGGAAAAGAAAAATGGAATCACTCAACTCAAAATCATTCCAACCAAACTAGAAATTGGCACCACAAAGCATAGTTTCAATGCAAACAAGTTTAAATAACAGAAGGAGGAACCATTATCTTACAAGATTTATTTCCTTGAGAGCCCCACCACATTGAACACAAATAAAAAATAATTCAGCCAAAAATAATATAATTATAAAATGTAATTAGATTAACCTTAAGTTCACTTTATCAGACTTTTCTACATAGTTCATGCATAGAACTTGCCACAGTTGCTTTTTCATGAAGCGTGCTAACATACAGCATACATTCTTCTAAAGGCCAAGCTCATAAAACTCATTCAAACAAGTAGATAAAATACAGAAAACTCACCTGTAATCACCGCACTGTGCCGCCCTCCACATGCAATTGCCTTTACACAATTACCAGGTACTTTGGTAGCTTGCCCTTCAGCTATTCTGCTTCCTTTTGAGCCTGTTGGATGTAGCTCTTTCCAGTGAGAGGAAGTATCAATACAAGGCACAGGCTGAGGTGAGGAAACTGTTCTTATACGAGAACCCAAACCAAGTTGTCCCTCACCTCCATATCCCCAACCCCAAACTTGACCTGTATCTGCAACTTAAGCAAAGCATCGATAATGAGAATTTTTATTATTTTTCAACTTCTTCCCAACATTGAGTATAAAATAGAACTCCTGTTGTTGTAGCTTTCATCTGTTGAAAGGGAAAAGTTAAAATATCCATGAAATGAATAATCATAATATCACCCTTCCAAGATTGATTTGAGAGTGTAAAACAGGATATCTCTTTATTTATACCTGATAGCACCAATGTATGCCTCCCACCAGCAGCCACTGTGACAATATTTACTCCTGGCCACAACGTAACAAGACAAGGAGGTGCTGAGATAGCCTCATCTCCAGCAGAACTCTCTGGCAAACTGGCTTGCTTAGCTGCAACTAACCTTCTACGCTTGGCCCCATCTTCACCGCTTTGATCATAACTCATTAAGCCACCACTGTTAGAAATCCTTGGAACAGACTGGCTAAAATGTGGCTTGGTACCTGCTGAAGAATTCCCTCCCATCTTATCATTTTCCAAGAGACCAGATGTGGCAGTTTTGTTCCTAGCACCTGATGATGTAGTACTATTCTTATTTTTCTGTAAAATTTCTGATGAAGTGCTTGCACAAGAGTCAGGACATTTGTATTGATCGGTAAAAGAAGACCTAATAAGTGACCCATCACCTTGGTCTTTGAGCAATTCAGCCTGACTGTCCAATGATTCTTTCTCCGAACTTGAAGTTCCAGTTGCCACCTGATCAACAGTGACTTTACTGGTTGGAACACACTCTTTCCAACCCCATGTGTAGACTTCTCCTCTATCTATCATTAAGAAAACAAGCAAAGACCGTAAATATTAAATATCGTGTCAGCCCATTCTAATATGATCAGAACCACACACGTCCAATATTGTAAATTCAAAATTATGTTACCCCATGAGCTAAAAATGGTACCTGTTACAGCAACACAATGCGCCCAACCAGCTGCTGCTTGTATGATAGCAGCATCTGTTTGTAATGGAAAAGGTTCAGGATTCTCCTGTTCAAAATATTGTGAACAGAGAATGATTCAAAAATTAAAATATAAAGACCACTTGTTTGGATTGAAAAGACTACTACCAGAAATAGGAGATAATATCTGCCAGAAACTATGTCCATACCTCATGTTTCCCGGAAGTCACATAGCTTTGACCCAGATCATCTGTTGAACCCCAAGTATTAAGCTTTCCCGACTCTGAGAAAAGTATGAAAAAGGATGTCATATCTGATGGCACAGCATAGTATGATACTATGAAATGATTCTATAAAAATCCACAAGACAGCTACTTGAATTCAGTCGCAATGCTATGTCTTCAGCATTATAACTAGGATGCATTTAACAGCAACTGTGTTAAAGTCTATCTACTTGGTAATTTAAGAGTCTTCATTCACCCCTAGCATTATAGCATCAAGTGATGAACAACATTGACCCATGAAAAAGAGGGAAATGACAGAGCTCTTGAACCTAAGACTTTCATATGGAAAATAACCATATAGTTCTTAGTTCTTGAACAGAATATAAGATAATTTTATTAATGTTTGAGAAATGACCCCAAAAATAGGTAAATAGCACTGAAAAGTACAACCAGTATAAATATAATGTGGCAGTGCAAGTGCACTGAAGAGTACAACCAGTATGTACTATGAATATAATGTGGGAATGCAACTGCAAAATAAGAGAAAGTTGAAATGAATCATAGGGAAGAAATTTGTGATCTTCAGCATATTACCTTGTATTACATATTAGAATCCTTGTGCATGTGAAGTAACATTTCTTAGACACGTTTTCAATAAAGCACGTAGTCTTCTCATTTTATTAGATAGTATAAAAGACTGAAGATATGATCCTTGATTTCTGAGTTCTATTAAGATATTTCAGTATATGATCCAAGTGGTGTCTCGTTATCTATCATCTACAATAAACATTAGACTATAGGGCCAGACATATAAGTTAGATGTAATTATTATTATAAGGTACATCATGTTAAGTTTTCATCAATTTGTTCTATGCTGCAACTATTACTTCAAGAATATCCAATAGCATAACAATTTCACTTCTTCAATTATCCAATAGCAGTAGAGCAATAGTAGATAGAACAATTTTAACAAATGCACAAAGAAAGACAGCCAAGAGATGAGACAAATTTGGTCAATGACCAGAGCAAAATCAACTGTGGGGAAAACCCTTGCAAATCTTCTTCTTATTAGATTGTCTTCAAATACTCAGCAGAGAGAGAGTACATCATTAATTCAATATCCTAATAATATCAAAATGCCAAACAACTATAAAAGAGAAATGGAGTCAACTGTAGTCAAATCTGTTTTGCCTGCAGTCTGCTCAAGTCAACAGCAGTTAACTGTTGTCAATTTGTGCCCTAACCAGAGATGTGACAGCTGTCAAAAGGTCTCCAAAGGAACTCAGTCCTGATGAGGTGAATGCAACCTTCTTAGCTGATCAAACAGAGCCCAAAATAGTCTGAATTGAAGCAGTCAAACCTGGTCAACATGGATGAGCAGTCTGCGGTCAAAGTCTGTAATTAGGGCTTCAGTCAAACATCACGGATTGCCTTGAATTTTCCATCAACAACTGCGGCCTGTTAGAACAGAGAGGAATCACCCAAAACCGCAGTCAAAATGTGTCAAAACTGCCCAAGTCAACGCTGGTCAACATCCTACAATTGTCCTGAAATTCGGTGTTGTAATTCGGCCCAGCAGTCAGCCCTGTAATTTGGCCACCTGTACCTCGCATTAGAGATAGAGAAGACTTCTTATTCTGAGCTGTCTGAACCAAATAGGAGAAGGAGAGAAGATGTATGAGTGTGTTAATTCGTGCCAAAAGAGGTAAAAGGTCTCTTGTATTTATACCAATCCGAGTGGGTGAAAGGACACATCCTTTGGGCTTCTAAGCCTACATGTCATTGAAGCCGACCTTAACAATTTGTATACGTGTGAGAATAAATTAAAAATCCAACTTCTGCTTGTCCAAAATGGGTGATCTTTAGGTCAATTTTGGTCCTCTCAAAGAGAGGAATTTGATGCAACAATTATCTTCATCAAATGAGCAGTCCAAAGTGGAATTTAACCCTAGTTGCATAATTTAACACTCCCTCTCAACTAGGGAGGATTCCACCTGTCAATATTTTTCCATTGATCATCATGTCCTCCTGACATCATGTACCATCTCTGCTAATCTCTGCTCATCTCATGTTGAACATTCTCGAATCTAAAGAAGAAGAAATGTTGCAGGGGAGCTTCAGCTACCACCCTGCCTCTATCATCATCGGGGAGACTCTGCTACCACCAGGAATCATCATCATCATTATCGTCGTCGTCATCATCATCATCATCGAGGAGCCATATCTACCACCCGAATCCAAAGACAATGGACGAGACCAACCTACCCCAAGCGTAGGGATCACACTCTATCCCAAAATCCCTAACAATAGGTGAGATCAACATAAGGATCACACTCTACCCTATTGTCCCTGATCAATGATCATCCATCTTAACCCTAAAGAGTCATATGGTAGAACACATGCATCCACCAACTTGGGCAAGATCCACCTACTGTAAGGGGTAGGGATCACACTCTATCCCAAGTCCCTCAACCCATTGACCAGATGGGAGAGGTTATCCCACGGAGTGGGCGAAGCGCTAACTGGGGCATACTCTGACTAGGAGAGATCTCAAGTCTCAACATCCTATCGGTCAGAGATCTCTCATCCCCAGGAACCCTATAGCTCCATTCCACACCCTGGGAGCTCAACCAGAGGGGAAGAGCAATGCTCAATGTTCTTGATCAGCCCGGACCCTTATTCGAAAAATTCATCTCAAGACTCAACTAGTCCAAGCTGCTCTCTGAATACCAAGAACTTCCCTTTCGGCAAAGGCTTGGTGGGGATGTCGGTTATCTGTTCATCTGTCGAAATGTGGAGTCCCATAGCTCCTCTCTGCACCATCTCACAGATGTAATGATATCTAATCTCGTTATGCTTGGATTTGTCGTGAAACACAGGATTCTCGGGCAAACGAATCCCACTTTTGTTGTCGCAATAGATGATTGTCGTGTCCAAAACCTACTCAAATAGCTCTCCAAAGAGCTTCCTCAACCAAACTGCTTCACAACTCACAAGGCTAGCTACAATATCCTCGGCCTTAGCAGTGCTAAGGGCTACAAATTTCTGCTTCCTGCTCATCCATGATATCATGGTAGATGCCAGACTAAAACAACATCTAGAAGTACTCTTCCTGTCAACAACATTATCGGCCCAATCTACATCTGTATATCCATGTAGTCTAACATCTCCAACGACATATCTCAATCCAAGGTTAATAGTCCCATGTAGATATCTCAGAACATGCTTGGCAGCAACCCAATGTACATGGTGAGGCTCGGTCATAAACTGGATCAAAGTGTTAACTGTGAAGCATATGTCGGGGTGAGTATTCACAAGAAACTCCAAAGCACCAACCAATTGTCTATACCCAGAAGGATTTGCTAGGTCCGGTCCAGCAGCTTCTCCACACAGCTTCCTGAAATTCATGTCCATAGTTGTAGGCAAGGACTTGCATTCAACCATGGCAAATCTCTCTAGGAGTTTCACAACATATTTTCCTTGTGAAAGGGAAATTTCTTCCGAATTTTTCTATACTTCTAATCCCAGGAAATAGTGCATCGAACCAAGGTCGTTCATCTCAAATTCGGAAGCCAACTTCCTCTTATTCTAGAATGAGAGGGTCTGAACATGTCATGAATAATTCATGAACATATAATACCAAAATGAGAGGCATACCTTGGATTGTTTTGAAGTACAAGTTTGGATCAACATTGCTCCTTGTGAATCCCATCTTTATCAAGTAACTTTTGATACGAGCATACCAAGAACGGGGGGCTTGCTTTAGTCCATAGAGAGCTTTCTTCAATTGGCATACATGGGTCTTCTTATCATGAACTTCAAATCCTGGAGGTTATTAAACGTACACTTTTTCTTGTAGCAAACCATGTAAGAAGGCAGTCTTCACATCCATTTGGTGGAGAGTCCATCCCTGACTTGCTGCAAGGGTGACCTTCGAACGAATGGTTGTGTATCAGGCCATAGGAGCAAATATATCCTCGTAATCTTCTCCCTCTTTTTCAGTGAAACCACGGGCTACAAACCTTGCCTTGTATTTTTCAATGTTTCAATCAGCCCCATGCTTGATCTTATAGAACCATTTGGAGGTTACCACAAATCTTCCCTTCGGTCTCGGTACAATATCCCATACATCATTTTTCATAATAAACTCATATTCTTCGACCATTGCATCCTTCCATACTTGTTCCTTCACGGCTTCTTCAAAGGTACTAGGTTCGGCTTGAATCATCTTGCTCATGGCTAGATCATAGGCTTGGTACCTACATGGCTTCTTTCTTTCCCTGAAAGTTCCCCGAGCAACACCGTGTTTCTCGACATCTTGTAATGTGTCCTTGAGCCAAAGTGGTATTTTCCTTGTAGGGGGATCGCATGGAGGAAGATCCAAAGGGTCCATAGGCTCCATGGGATCATCAACGATCTCCTCAGATTCAGGCACAGAAGGAACTTCTAAAATATCCATCTCATCGTTCTTGTTGTCAGGAGTAGGTGGTGGGAGGTCTCTTTCTTTTCTAAGGGCAGCATCTTCACCGAATGTTACATCCCTGCTAACTTCAACCTTCCTTTGACCAGAAATATATATTCTGAATGCTTTAGAATCTTCACTATATCCAACAAACGTACCTTTCCTTCCTATAGCTTTTAGCTTGTTTCTTTTGTCCTTTGGCACATGGAAGTATGCAGGGCAGCCAAAAATCCGGAGATGATCAATATTTGGCTTGACATTTGTGAATACTTCCTCAGGAATCTTGTTGTCCAAAGCTTGATGAGGCAACCTATTTTGAACATATATCGTTGTGTTTCTTGCTTCGGCACAGAGGAACTTCAGCAACTTTTGATCATGGAGCATTGCTCGGGCAGCTTCCATAATGGACATGTTCTTTCTTTCAGCCACTCCATTTTGTTCGGGAGTGTAAGGCAAAATGGTATCCTTCTTAATTCCTTCCTTCTTGCAAAAGTCTACGAATTCATTTGAGATGTATTCTCCGCCTTTGTCGAACCTGAAGATCTTTATTTTCTTCCCTGTATGATTTTCCACCAAAGCCTTGAATTCCTTGAACATTTTGAATGCCTCACCCTTGTGCTTCAAATAGTAGATCCATGTCTTTCTTGAGAAATCGTCGATGAAGGTGATGTAATAAAGATGACCCCCAAGTGAATGCATGGGCATTGGACACATATATTAGAGGAGAAGGTTCCCCTTGTCTTCTTTCCACTTGCACACCCAGGGCATACTCAATCATGTTGAGCTTGAACATTGGAGATGCCAGAGACCAACTTCTTCAACTTTGGAAGTGCATCATAGTGAAGATGGGAACCTCATTATATCTAGAAATGTGATGAGTAGATGAGTAGCCCCACTATCAACCAGCCAACTATACAAAGAGTCTGGAGGAGATGAACTAGCTAATGCAGAAATAAGAATATATTCAGATTGATTAGTAACATTGCCTTCATACCTAGAGTTCCTTGGCCTTTTTGGAGGACGATAGTTATCATCACGATCATCGAGGGAGCCTCTTCTTCTTTCATTCCTTCTTTTATCATCTCTTCTTTCATTTGACCTGTTGTTGTTGAATCTATGATTATTGTTATAGGACCTTGAAGAGTTCCTTCTTGGAGCATCTCTCTTTTCAAGACAATCTCGAGCATAGTGACCCCTTCGATGACAATTGTAGCACTCAACATCTTTATCTGGCCTTCTTGATTCCTTGGAATCTCGATTGGATTGAGGAGGTTTTCTTGATTTAGATGGCCTTCCCCTTCCTTTATTTGCATTATTCATGTTTCCTTGAGCAACGTAGGAAGAGGCATCTCCTTCAATTGATCCTTGAATTCTTCCTCTAAATATCATCCTTGATTCTTCTTGTGTGAGCTTTCCAACAAGTTTATCAAATGTCGAGATGTTGTTGTTGTTGCTTATGGTAGTAATGAAGGTTTCCCAAATGGGAGGGAGGTCTCTAAGAGTTACAATCACCAATTCTCTGTCATGTGTAATTTCCTCAACTCTCAACAATTGATCTTTAAGACGAGATATCCTCATAATGTATGATTGCACGGATTTTCCTTTGTTCATATTTGTGTCTTTGAGTTGATCTTTCAAAAAAAATGATTTCATTCAAATTGTTGACTTCATACATGCCAACTATCTTATCATACATGTCCTTGGACCTTCTCAAATTTCCAACATAAGCAAGTAGATTATCTTGTAAACCATCAGCTATAATTTTCTTTGCCTTTAACCCACCTTTCATATGCTTGTTTTTTACAAAAGTGGAAGCATTTTCTGGAGGCTTAGGTACTCTTCCTTGAATGAAGTCCAAAACATCATTGTTGTCAGCTATGATCTCTAACCTGACTTTCCATGTAGCAAAGTTAGATGAATCACCTAGCTTTTCATGCTCTTTGAAGAAAGAGGAAGACATTTTTACCAAAATATTTTCCCTTTTTCAATCAGTTGTTTGAGATATGGATGCTCTTTCTCTATGTCTCTTGGGCTTGTCTTTACCTCAGCTCTGATACCATGTTAAGTTTTCATCATTTTGTTCTATGTTGCAACTATTACTTCAAGAATATCCAATAGCATAACAATTTGACTTCTTCAATTATCCAATAGCAGTAGAGCAATAGTAGATAGAACAATTTAAACAAATGCACAATGAAAGATAGCCAAGAGACAAGAGACACAAATTTGGTCAATGACCAGAGCAAACCCCACTATGGGGAAAACCCTTGCAAATTTTCTTCTTATTAGATTGTCTTCAAATGTTCAACAAAGAGAGAGTACACCATTAAATTCTATATCCTAATAATATCAAAATGCCAAGCAACTATAAAAGAGAAATGAAGTCAACTGTAGTCAAATCTACTTTGCCTGTAGTCTGCTCAAGTCAAAAATAGTCGATTGTTCTCAATTTGTGCCCTAACCAGAGATGTGACAGTTTTCAAAAGGTCTCCAAAGGAGCTCGGTCCTGATGAGGTGAATGCGGCCTTCTTAGCTGATCAAATAGAGCCCAAAACAGTCTAAATTGAAGCAGTCAAACCTAGTCAACGTGGAGGAGCATTCTGTGGTCAAAGTCTGTAATTAGGGCTTCACTCAAACATCACAGATTGCCTTGAATTTTCCATCAACAATTGTGGCCTGTTAGAATAGAGAGGAATCACCCAAAACCGCAATCAAAATGTGTCAAAGCTTCCCAAGTCAATGTTGGTCAACGTCCTGCAATTGTCCTGAAATTCGGCTCTGTAATTCGGCCCTGCAGTCAGCCCTGTAATTCAGCCACCTGTACCTCACATTAGAGAGAGAGAAGACTTCTTCTGAGTTGTACGAACCAAATAGGAGAAGCAGAGAAGATGTATGAGTGCGTTAATTCATGCCAAAAGAGGTAAAAGGTCTCTTGTATTTATACCAATCCGAGTGGGTGAAAGGACACATCCTTTGGGCTTCTAAGCCTACATGTCATTGAAGTCGACCTTAACAATTTGTACATGTGTGAGAATAAATTAAAAATCCAACTTCTGCTTGTCCAAAATGGGTGATGTTTTGGTCAATTTTGGTCCTCTCGAAGAGAGGAATTTAATGCAACAATTATCTTCATCAAATGCGTTGTCCAAAGTGGAATTTAACCCTAGTTGCATAATTTAACACATCACCTTTAGTCTACATGATCACCATGAGGTATATAAATGCCATGAACATTCGTATGATGATATATATATATATGTATGATTTACAAGAACGTATGAACATACGTTCTTGTAAATCATACATATATATATCATCATACGAATGTTCATGGAATTTATTACCTCATGGTGATCATGTAGACTAAAGGTGATGTGTCATACGTTCTTGTAAATCATACATATATATATCATCATACGAATGTTCATGGCATTTATATACTTCATGGTGATCATGTAGACTAAAGGTGATGTGTCATATTATGCAACTAGGGTTAAATTACGGAATAATTTTTCATTATAAACGTAATGTTTCTAACATTTGTATCAAAACCAATCATAAGTTGTTTCCATTGTTAAAATGTGACAACAAACATTGTAAATTTACTTATTACCTATGTAGTTAGAATAACGAAATGTAGGTTGAATAACGAGATGTAGTTGGAATAACGAAATATGTCTAGGTTAAATAAGATGGCCCGAGAGGCTTGTAAAGTACTGAGAATCATTCAATCAATAAGAGTTTTCAAAGTGTTTTATCCTTCAGTTTTCCAATTCAGTTATATTTTCTCCTATTATCTTTCTCGTTTCATTGTTTTCCCCACAACAAGTGGTATCAGAGGTAATCGAAGCCTGGTGGGGTGAGAGAGGCTGCCTGAGGATTGAGCCTGTTGTCCGCTGTCCGAAGCAAGAAGAAAAAAAACAGTACAGCATTCCGCCGAGAGAACTGCTGTCGTGAGAGAGAGCCGTTGTTTCACATCCGCCGGAGAAGAGGCCGTTGAGGAGAAAGGTCATCTCTGCTACAATCGACGTCAAGGCTGTCTGGGGATTTTTGAAAGCCGTGAAAACTTGGCCGGAAAAGTCACTACATAAGAGAACTGAAGCCGTCGCTGAGAGTCGTCTGGGGTTTTTTTTTTTAACTGAAACCGTCGAAGGAGAACACCCGTGCCTGGAGAACTGTAGCCGCTGAGAAAGAAGGGAGGCCGACTGTCAAGAAAGTCGCTGGTTAAAGTAGTAATTGCACATTGCATCAAATCTGTTGCCATACGGGTATTTATTTTTTTAAGAAGAAACCGTGGATGAAAGTTTTTTTAATCTGTTGATTAAAGAAATTGGTACGGTTTCTGAGCAGATTAACTGAGCAGATTTTTTTTTTTACAAGAAACCGTGAATTTTTCCTCTTACTGTGAGAAGAAACTGTGAAGAAGTATGAAAAAAAAATCGTTTTTCAGAAAATTTGTTGATTTTAAAAATCTGCGTAGGGTTTTCTGAGCAGATTAAAGAAATTGGTAGGGTTTCAGAAAAGAAAAAAGGGAGAATAGGGTTTGAAGTTTTTTGTGAGATTTCTCTGAAGTAATAGTTGGGGTTCGTTTTTAAAGAAAAGGTGGAAAAGAAATAGAAATTGTATTTCTTTGAAAAACTAGTAGGAGAAGGAAAAACTGAAACCTTTAGAAACCCTAGAAGAAGAGGGGAATTTTTTTTTTAATTTGTAGAAGGGGGAAAATCTGAAACCCTAGGAGGGAGAAATGGCGAAAATGACACGCAAAATTTGAGGTGGAGAAATTCACAGGGAAAAACAATTTTGCTCTGTGGAAACTGAAGGTTAGGGATTTGCTGGTGCAACAAGGGTTGCACAAGGCATTAGACGGGGTAACTAAAAAACCAGCAAGCATGTCGAGTTCGGACTAGGAGGACTTGGATGCCCGAGCTCTCAGTACCGTTCGGTTATGTTTGGCAGATGAAGTACTCTTCAATATTGTTGGAGAGAGTACAACTGCAGGGTTGTGGAAGAAATTGGAAACACTCTATATGACAAAATCTTTGACAAACAGCTATTTAAAAATACAACTGTACAGCCTTCGGATGAAGGAGGGTACGAAAATTGCAGATCACTTAAATGTTTTTAATACGCTTATTTGCCAGTTGTCTGATATGGAAGTAAAAATGGAGGAAGAAGACAAGGAAATAACCTTGTTGTGTTCCCTGCCTGAGTCATGGGATCACTTCGTGACCTCAATCAGTTTGAGCACTGCCGATTCATTAAAACTTGAATCTGTCGTGGGTGCTCTCTTATCTGAAGAGGTACGAAGAAAATCTAGCATTGAGACTTCTGCACCTGAAGCCATGATAGCTAGAGGTCGGTCAAAGGAAAGGGGGGAAAAGACAAGAGGTTCTTCCAGATCGAAGTCAAAGGGCGGAAAGAAAAGTAAAGCAAAATGTTGGTACTGCAACAAACCGGGACATCTCAAAAAGGATTGCTGGAAACGGAAGGAGTCGGAAAACAACAACAAGGAAGCAAATCAGGTCGATTCAGGTATGGATGATGAGGTTTTAATTGCTGAAGCGCTCCCTGTTTGTAATATCTCACAAGATGCTGACTATTGGCTATTAGACTCTGGTTCTTCTCATCATATGAGTCCGCACCGAAATTGGTTTTCATCATATGAAACTGTAAATGGTACTTCTGTATTCATGGGAAACAAAGCATCTTGTCAGACTGTTGGGATTGGAAATGTGAAAATTAAAATGTATGATGGTACAATTAAAACATTATCTGATGTTAGTCATGTACCTGATCTAAAGAAAAACTTGATTTCCTTGGGAGTTTTGGATTCGAATGGTTATAAGTTTACAGGTCAGAATGGAGTGCTGAAAGTCTCGAAAGGAGCCTTGGTTGTTATGAAGGCTGAAAAGGTCAAAAACTTGTACAAACTCAAAGGAAGCACTCAAGTTAGTGAAGCATCGATCGCATCAGATAAAGCAGAAGAAGGTTCTCGTCTATGGCATCAACGGTTGGGTCACATGAGCGAGAAAGTTCTTCAGGTACTGATGAACCACAAGCTACTTCCTGATTTGAAATCCTTGAAGTTGGATTTTTGTAAATATTGTGTGTTTGGCAAACAATGTAAACAAAGATTCAAGTCTGAAAATCATAATAGTAAGCAGATTTTGGACTACATTCATTCTGATCTGTGGGGACCATCTCCTACTGTGTCCTATGGAGGTGCCTTATATTTTTTAACATTTATTGATGATTTCTCCCGAAAATTTTGGGTCTATATGTTGAAAAAGAAAGCTGATGTGTTTAATGTGTTTAAACAATTTAAAACAATGGTGGAAAAGAAAACAGGAAAATCAATTAAATGTTTAAGAACTGGCAATGGTGGTGAATTTACCTCTTTAGAATTTGAACAATTTTGTAAGGATGAAGGGATAGTTAGACATAAAACTGTTGTTTATACTCCTCAGCAGAATGGTGTTGCTAAACGGATGAATCAGACTCTTATGGAAAGAGCCAGAAGCATGATTAGTAATGCTAATCTGCAAAAGGAGTTGTGGGCAGAAGCAGTATCTACTGCTTGTTATTTAGTTAACAGATCACCTTTGGTTGCAATAAACTGTCAAAATCCTGAAGAAGTTTGGTCGGGTCAGTCTTGTGATTATTCGCATTTGAAGATTTTTGGTTGTGATGCCTATGTTCTTATTCCTAAAAATCAGCGTTCAAAGTTAGATCCAAAATCGAAATGTTGTGTCTTTGTTGGATATGATTATGCAATGAAGGGATATAGGTTGTGGGATCCTTCTTCACAGAAGATAGTCATTAGTAGAGATGTAACATTTGATGAATCATCTCTTTTAAAATCAGATGTTGAGAAAGTTGAACAGAAGCAGGTATCGCCAAGTCAACAGATTCAATTGGAGACTGTACCTTTTCCAAAAAGTCGAAAGGAAGGAGAGACTTCTGAAAAAGGTGGAGAAGCAAAGGAAACTGGAGAAATTCCAGAATCCAGTCAACAACCAATCACTCTAAGAAGGTCTACAAGGGAAAGAAAAACACCAAAAAGGTATGAAGACTCTGCTTCATCGTTTGCATTGATTACTGAAGATGGGGAACCATCTTGTTATCAGGAAGCAGTTGATGATGCAGATAGCAAGATATGGAAAAAGGCTATGGAAGAAGAAATGGACTCCTTAGCCAAGAACAATACCTGGGATCTTGTAGAACTTCCTGAAGGGAGAAGCGTTGTTGGGTGCAAATGGGTCTTCAAGTTGAAGAGAAAAGTTGATGGAAGTATTGAAAGGTATAAGGCGAGACTGGTTGCAAAAGGGTATTCTCAAGTTGAAGGTATCGACTTTCATGAGATTTTTTCACCAGTAGTTAAACTTGTTTCTATTCGTACTATGTTAGCACTAACTGCTTTACTTGACCTTGAGTTAGAACAGTTAGATGTTAAAACAACATTTCTTCATGGTGATTTGGATGAAGAGATATATATGGATCAGCCAGAAGGTTTTGTACAAGGTCGCAGCAGAAAATTAGTTTGCAAGCTCAGGAAATCATTGTATGGCCTAAGGCAGTCGCCCAGGCAATGGTACAAGAAGTTTGATTCCTTCATGGTGAACCAGAATTTTATCAGAAGTGAGTATGATCATTGTGTATACTTCAAAAGTTTCAATGGAATATTCATTATCTTGGTGTTATATGTTGATGATATGCTTATTGCAAGCAAAAGCATGGAATAAATCAGCAGGTTAAAGGCTCAGCTCTCTAGGACGTTTGAAATGAAGGATCTTGGAGCGGCAAAACATATCTTGGGCATGGAGATACACAGAGACAGGAAGAATGGTAAGCTTTGGTTATCACAAAAGAAGTATGTGGAGAAAGTACTTGAAAAGTTCGGTATGAACAATGTGAAACCTGTTAATGTTCCATTAGCTTCCCATTTTAAGCTTTCTTCGGATTTAAGTCCTAGAACTAATGAAGAAAAGCAGTATATGTCTCGTGTACCATATGCAAATGCGGTTGGCAACTTAATGTATGCAATGGTATCTACAAGACTTGACATTTCACATGCAGTTGGAGTTGTTAGCAGGTTCATGGAAAATCCAAGGGAAGAACATTGGCGAGCAGTGTAATGGGTGCTTCAGTATTTGAGAGGCACAAGTGACCATTGCATCAGCGTTGATGGTCGTGAAGGTACAGTCTGCGGATATGTGGATGCTGATTATGCAGGTGATTTGGACAAAAGGAGGTCTACTACAGGTTATGTTTTTACTCTTGCAGGTGGAGTAATCAGTGGGATGTCAAAGCTTCAAGAAACAGTTGCTTTGTCCACTACTGAAGCAGAATATATAGCTGCTTCAGATTCCTGTAAAGAGGCAATCTGGTTAAAAGGTCTGCTTGATGAGATTGGAAGGACGCAGGAGAAAGTGAATGTGTTTTGTGACAGTCAGAGCGCTATTCATTTGGCTACAAATCCAGCCTATCACAGCAAGAACAAGCACATCGATGTAAGGTATCACTTTGTGAGACATGTAATCGAAGGCGGCAAAGTAGTCCTCAAGAAGGTCCGCACACAGGAGAATCATGCAGATATATTCACAAAGCCAGTTACAGTAGAGAAGCTGAGATGGTGTCTTGCTTCTCTCAACTTGCAGAAAAGATTATGAATGGGCATTAGGAAAATTTGTTGTCAAGGTGGAGTTTGTTAAAAATGTGACAACAAACATTGTAAATTTACTTATTACCGATGTAGTTAGAATAACGAAATGTAGGTTGAATAACGAGATGTAGTTGGAATAACGAAATATGTCTAGGTTAAATAAGATGGCCCGAGAGGCTTGTAAAGTATGGAGAATCATTTAATCAATAAGAGTTTTCAAAGTGTTTTATCCTTCAGTTTTCCAAATCAGTTATATTTTCTCCTATTATCTTTCTCGTTTCATTGTTTTCCCCACAACATCCATTATGACAAATCTGTTGCAAACCACCACTAAAACTAGCCGAGGCTCGATTTTGTAGAGGCTGTTGTACATTACCTTACCATAGCACTGCCAATTAACATAGAGGCTGTTGTACATTACCTTACCATAGCACTGCCAATTAACAATCGTGTTCATACATCCATACAAATTTTGATGGACAATTTGCTTGAAGCCATACCACTTCACCAAATTAAGTTCGGAATCCATACAATCTCAAATCCATACAGAAAATTAATCAGTTGTATTATAATATTTTCTCAGAGGGAAGCTCACCTATACAAACAAGAAAATGGTGACCAACAGATTAAAATCCCAAATTTAAAATAATTGGAAGAAAAATTTAACCAGCGCAAGCTAGATATAAATTAGAACCAAAAGAATTCAAAGAAAATTCAAGCAAGAGTTGTTATAAAAACAGGTATTCTTACAAAGCTAGAGTTAATTTAAGAAAAAGTTTGAACAAAGTAAGGAAGATGTAACATTATTGTAACAGCCCATATTTTGGACTGATATAGACAATTGATATGTGTAAATCTAGACCTATTTATATGTTGTGTGATATTATTTTCATTGATATATGTTCATGATAATGTTAGTTATGTGAGTTGGTTAAACATGTAAATTATAAAGTGCAATTTTGGTACGTGACTACTAATTCAAATTTATGTTGTGGATGTATAACAAATATGAGGCATGGGGTAAATAAACATATGTTTCTTAATTGAACATCAAAACAGTTATGGATTATCGTAGGAAATGTGTTATATAGCTCCATGGTTATGAGTTATTGGTGAGCCAACCTACAGATTCATGAGCTATATAATAACCAAAAGACTATAGTGTTGAGGTAACCTAGATGTCATACACGTCAATAAGATAGTGTAGAAATTTTACTGCCTGTAGCCCCACCACAGTTTTAAGTTTTTGCAAGTGGCTTAATGCCCAAACCCAGCATGTACATATGGCTGTTATAAGAAATTAAATGCATTCAACTTAAAACATCTTCTACAATCTAGACATTTCCAGCTGATATAAAAACATTGAATGAGCAAGCATTCAACACAAAGAACAGAAATATTTTTTGGTCCAATGACCCTGGAAAAACCCACAAGGGGAAAACCAGTCTTCAAGGAGTATTTTATTTGCTTCTAGGAAAATTAATTACACAGCAAAAACACAGTACTTATTTCCCCTTTTTCCAAGCTGATGTCACTGTTCAGCAATTCATTGAAACTCGTGAGTCGTGTCTCACAATAAGCTGACAGCAGTAATTAATGCACTGTCCACTCACTGATACTGCCTCGATTTTCTCGCTGAAGACAGACAATAAATGCCTGAAAAATGTGCCTGTAGCTGCTGCGGATTTCATCTGAAATTTGTGTCAATCTCTGACACTTCAAAATCTGTGCTCTGAAATGCTGACTGGTGCCTCGAAATTCATACCCAGCAGATCAGAAAATTGTGCCTGCTCAATTTCTGCACTGGGTATTTGTGGGCCAAACACCCCGATTTTTGGGTCTGGAAATCAGTCCCTCCTCGATTTTCTGCCCTGGAAAACTGTAGCAGCATTTCCCATGAAAATCGGGCCACCACCTACAGAAATTTTCTGGATCCTAGAAAGTCGGGCTCCTAGAAATTTGGGCCCCTACTTTGTTGTAGCTTATTCCTCCTTCAAATCAATGCCTATGGCAGCCTCTCCTCTCCTCCTTGACTCTCCTCCTCTCCAAAAGCTTGAGTGAAGAATGAATGAGAGAGGCTCTATATTATGAAATGTGAATATAACAAAAATCCCTCAAAGGGTCTCTTCTTTGAAGTATGCTACCAAACTCATGTAATGGAGACCTTAGATAGTATTCTTCGAGAAAAAAGGAAAGAGGAGGGGCTTTCCCTGCCTAGCAATTAGGATGACTCTAGAGTCTACAGATAAGTAAGCAAATGAGGAACCTATGGATGACCTTTGGACTACAGATTTGGGAATTGGGTACGAAGATGGTATAAATGGAATCCCTCTAGAAGTCCACAAGGATGAGCATGATGAAGTTGGGTCTCTCATTCAAGAAAGGGTGCTTGAAGATATGGATATTGCAGCTCCCTATGAAGATGACATTTCTGATTTCTTATGCATTAATGAGGGAAAATGGGATGTGGGCAACCATAATTTTGACAACAACCCTATCTATGATACCAACAAGGAAAATGAGGTTGAGGATGGTTTCCCCTTTCTACAGGGCATTACTTACAATAATATACCTATTCACACCAATGAAAGGGAGGATCATTGTTTTTCCATACATGAAGAAGGTTTGTGGGAAGTGGGTAGCCCCATTTATGATACCGATGACGACCCTGAAAATAGCCCTACTTTCCCTTGCATCAAGCAACCTCTTTGTTGCCCCTATGATGTAATGGTCATGTTGCTCCTATCCAACATGACCATTACATCAAGCAACCACTTTGTTGTGCCCCTCCATCTCCTCAATCCCCTTTCCCTTCCCAGCATGACCTTGTGGCATCCACAAAACATAACATTATGACCAATCATCATGATAGGGAGTTCTTGAGCTTGGTCATTCATTCGTCCACTGTGTTTGCAAGAAAGGCTCTGGACCTCTAAATTGGCATCTTTCCCCTCATCCAAGACTCCTTTCTATGTCATATGGATATCATATTTTCCTGCCTCCCACCCGCATCATCCTCTGTGTGATTGTGTCTATGTTGGCTTTTGCATCTATTGCACAAGTAATCATATAGGCAGGCATGTTTATACTGATCTAATGATATGTTGGTTGCATTGGCTCTATGATTACACTTAGTACTTACCTAAAATGATATACATGTTAGAGTAGGGTGCATCGCATATCGATTTTCGCATTAGAACTAACATCATATCCTTTTATCATGCTAGAGTAGTTGCACTTAGACTAGAATTACATTTTGGACAAATATTATTTCTTGTTGATTTTTATGGCCTAATACAAGCATGGGCGATCATAAGGCGCCGCAAAAACATGTTGCCCTATGTGCTTAGTCTTTGATGTGCAGGTAACAGGTCTACGGTCCCAAGAGAGTGTTTGTGTTCTCATGACCTCCCCATTCGAGTATGTTCGTACACTCTACTGAGAGATCATGTCCCAGTTGGAGCCAGATGTTACCCACCACCTATGGGTGACACCCATAGGAGAATTTTTTCTCCTAGATTGTCTTCAACCGGCAGCCAGCAACCCCTTGCAGCCCTAGATAGCTTTATGTGCCACCATCTCTGCCACCTGAGCCAACCATTATGCACTCTCGCCCATATGTCATGATTGTATGTTTCAAGGTGGGCCTTCCATCCCCGAAGGTATGGCTTTCAATATGTAGTTGGGTATCTTTGCTTACTTATCATGGACACTTTTGGGCATGGATTGGGGGGGGGATTCAGCGGAAAGAATGGGCTTGGTTTGTACTCTTGTCCCCTTGTCCAACTTGATGGTTAACCTTATATCCTAGTCCCATGGGATCTCCTTTATTGGCTACTAGCTTTAGTGTCACAACATGGGAAATCCTGATTTTGGTTGCGTGGTCCTTCTTCCCGACACCACATACATCACTCCCTTTTGCTCATTATAACCCCTTTCCACATTTATCCATTGGGTCCACAACAAGTTAGTTTCCCTATCCCCTTGTCCACAAAGTAGGGCCTGGAACGATGCCCCAGAGGTTGATGCAACTAAAAAGAAAGTAAAAAGCATAATTTGGCCACTCACAACAGGAAATGTACCATATAATGCAAAATATGGTCGAGACATACAAATTTAGCACATGGGAAAAAGCCAACATGAGCTCTACCCTTATCATCATGGCCATCACCCTAGTTCCTAGGGCCCCTCATGTTGGCCCCTACATCATTAAGGAACCCATGATTTTCCCAACCACTGGTGGGCGATGAACTACCCAACCTTGAGAGGGTAATCATTGTTATATCTTACACATCATGCTCTCATTCCCTAGAGCCCCAAGCGATTACAAAACAAAAATCAATATAAGGCAAACGGCATATGAAGAAGGATGGAAAAACAAAGTTCGGGGTAACTCGTGTACCATGATTGCTCCCTTCTATATCCATACACCCAAGTGTGGGGCTCCCTCATCATAGCTACCCTTGTACCATGGCATGTGGCTTGGAGCCTTCCCCAATACCCCACTCCATTCCATCATCATATCACATGACACCTACCATATGACAAATGTACCATGGACTTGTCACTCCCTAAGAGGTTGAAACCACTTAATAGGGTCCTTGATTAACCTCTTTCTTGAACTTGGGGACACCTATACACTTTAAATCCCATTATGGAAGGGCGTGCCACTATGAAGTGCCCACTTAGTTCCATGACTTGTAAGCTCATTAGCTCAATTACACTAATGATTTGTTGAACTGGAAGGTGAGGAGATGCATTAGATCGTATGCAGGATTGCAGGTGGGTCTTCATCTTGGGGATTGGTCTCCCTATATGAGGTCTAAGCCCTCCAGAGCGTCTTATTGGCATTTTTAGGGTGTGCATTGAGAGCCATAGGCCTCCACTATAGCAGAGAGCAGATTGCCATGCCATGGGATCCTTCAGCACCATTCATTGCTCGCTCGTGTTCCACTTGTTTGATGATGATGATGCACCTAAACCACCTTGCCCAACCGGCTACACACTTGGTAGTCGATCCAAGGCCCGGATGAGGTTGTGTCTCACCATGGGACACAAAGGGAGGACTTGCATCATTATTAGCCCTTGTAGATGGAATACAGGCTTGTTCGATCCACTTGGAGACCCATGAGAATCATTTTGTGCCCCCATAACCACTTGGGAGCACCACAAGTCATTTGCTTGGAGATCAAGGGGCCATCCCCTTCATCACTATTTTTGGAGCCCTTCCACTCATTTTGGCACATGAGGGACTTTACTAGGCCTTTCAATGGCCCTCCTAGCTATTGTATCACTATTTCGGCCCACTTGAGAGGCTTATTTTTCATGTTATGGAGCTATCTTGGTGGGCTTGTCACCAAGAATGTTATTTTGTACATTCTTTTATTATTAGGGGCATCATTAGGCCTAATTAGGCAAATCGAACCCCTTAGAGGATCCTATATATTGATGAGAGGATCATTTCATTCCTTATCATCACTTGGATTTGTATCTTTCTCTTCTTAAGAATTTCACAGTACCTATTGATGGACGAATTGGAGTATGTTTAATCCATTTTGATGTTTCGATTATTGCTATTCTATCTTGGAGCTTCTCTCTTGCAAACATGATGGATGGGTATACTCTTTTCGCCATCTAAGTTACTCTTTTATGAAAAAAATTTCATGATATGTCTAATGTATGGAATATTGCATCATGATGTTGCTTGTGCTCTAAATTAATGTGAAATTTTGAATCACTTGGAAACTCTTGATCTATTGCATGCGTTACCGATTAGGCAATAAGGGAGAATGTTCCTAGGGGTATCTTTGAAGATTCAACCTTGAAACTCCATCTAGATTTGCAAAATGAAGTATAAATTCCTTGTGTAACCTAACTAGCACCTCCTAGACTAGCGAAGTTGGATATTGGACTCCTTGATGAAGCAACAGGTCTAAAATCGAATTTCATTCTTGACTCCATTCTCCCAATAGGCTAGGCACCGATCCTTGTCTTGGTGATCACCTCAAATAAATTTATTTCCCCTTTTATTAACTCTCTAAAACCTAACCCTAGAGGTCTCCTAGGGCATCAAGCAAAATTCATTTGAGCCACCCATTTTGAGAGCAAATTGGACTATTATTGTGTTGGGGTTTCCTCTTGGTCCTCACAAATTTTGAAACATTTTCCATGGAGATATCCCAAGCCCTAGCTCCAAAGTCATTCTTGTTCCTAGGTTTCCTTGGTTAGTGGCTTCCTCAAGGATCATTGCACTAAAACTCAAGTGAAACCCACATTTCATTGACCCTCTTCTTCTCCCTTACTTGGTCTAGATCTTTGCTTGAAGTTTCACCCAAAACCATAGACTTTGCTTTGGTCCTCTTGGGCTTCTCTGTGGTCCCATACCTTCATCATTCGTTTTTTCACAAGGCCACTTAGAAACCATTTCCCTTTAGGAATTTTGGATCTAGGGCATCCCTTGTCAAGAGATATTTCTAATCCCTAGGTCTAGGTTTCCTTTGAGTCTTTCTTGGAGAGACCCACACCTTGCTTCTAAAGCAAGCAAACCCTATCATTTGAGTATCTCCTATGAATAGGCTCTAGAAATCACTATTTATCCAATCACTAACTTATCATTCATAGTGATTTCCCGTATACAGTGACTCCTCCCATCGGTGAAAATCCGTAAAGAGAAGGGGACATCAACTGAGGTGACAATGGGTCCTTGTCCCATTGTTGCTACTTGATCTAGTTGCAGTCCCTTAGGAACCCTTCCAGCGAACCCTGCTAAATTGAGCGGTAACATCGCTGACTCTCTTGTGATTTTTCCATTGCATTTTATTTGTGAAGTTATGAGATACCAAAGTATTTATTTTCAGCAGTTTAGAATTTTATGTGTAATAAAATAATTTTCTGGGTATTAATAATTGTTGGGTAAAATAAATGGGACCTGGTATTTAAATTTTAATAAGCATGATAATAAGGATTTTGCATTCTATTCTATTGTTATTTTATGTAACCCATTTAGTATTTAATTTTAATTAACATTTTCCCAAAAATCTATAAGGAGAGGTTGATGGCTATTAGAGAAGGTGATTAACGAGAATTGGAGAAATGTGTCTGGAAACTTAATCAATAGAGAGGAGGAAGTAGTGTTGAGGGAAAGGGGGTGAGGTTGAAGCTTGTTGAAGTTGGAGAATTCTTGCAATAAATATTTTCTTGTGACAATCTTGATAGAGTATATTGTGCATTGTTATTCTTGGAGTCTTGTCAAGGTAGGCATATTTCCCAAACCAAAATGTTACTCTAGCCAATTAAATCATGCCCTCACAATTTTCCAACTGTTGGACAAGGCAACACAAACCAACCAAGGTAGAATCAACTATTAAGGATGAAAATCAAGTTTCCAGGATTTAATGAAAATGAAACACAAGGAAACGAGTGGATAAATAAGAAAAAGGAATATTTCGACATACATAACAATCAAAACATGGGAGAAAAATGGCCTAGCATACCACTAGTACTTGTGGGAAACCTACTCATTGTTATACAATTCATTAAATTGGCATGTGTTTAAAATGATTTCTTCCAAATATTTTAAGGCATATAGGAAAAATATTATTTAGCAAAACTTACCAAGTTACAACAAACAGGAGATGTTTATGAGTACACACATGAATGGGAAATACTTGCAACATGTGTGTCAAGATTATCAGAAGATCATTTACTCTAATTTTATCTGACTAGATTAGAGGCTAGAGCCCTCACATAAAAAATGAAATCAAGATATGCAACATTAACACTAGAAAAAACCAAACATAAGGTAAAAAATGAATTAATTGAAACTGAGGTCATACAAAAATATGACAATTTATGAGTCAAAGATCCTTCCAAACTACAAACATCGAAAAAACAAAATATCTTATGCCACATCTTCAAGAGGGAGATAAACAAAATTTTGGAGCTTTGTAATGTCCTAGTTTTGACACTTGAATAATTTGCATTCAATTATGTTTAAACATGTTTGCATAGATATTTTATTATACTTTACTTACACCATGAGATAGACATGCCATGGTGATCTGCAAACTTTGCGCACTTGCAAATATTGTTATTTTGCAATAATTAAAAAAAAACCCAGATTGACAAAGCATGAGCACATAAAGGGGCTATGATACCACAAGTAACACGATATGGGGTTTACTTCATGCAAGATGCCACATTATGGTACTAGTTATAAACTTCCAACATCCTTGAACATTATGATGTGAAGAGGGAGCAATCATGGGGCCTAAGTTACCCCTTGTCTCGACTTATTTTTACCACTCCTCTTCCAAGCCTTTTTCTTCATTGATTTTTTCTTTAGATACATAGCTTGTGTTACAAGCTTTCATTGATTTATCATTGATGTGACAGCTTTTTTTGGTTAAATCCCTCTTGTAAATATTTATAAATTCTAGTTTTGTAATTAAATGGTGGAAATGTAAACACCATGAACTAGTTGAGAAAAGGGACACAAGTTCAACAACCTTGAGGAGGAGATTGCTTGGGAATTGAGGGATGGAAGGGTGCGCAATAATAGCCACCAAATTCCTGATTGGTTTATTGAATTTATGACTGAGTCTTTAATGGTCGACTTGACAGAAAGGAGGAAGAGGATGGGGCTTCCTGACTAGAGGACAAGCCCATAACTCCTTTGTCATGCCTCCTAGACTAGGCAAGATTGAACTTAGCGAGGAATTGCTACATGAGAAGACAAAAAGAGAAGGAGAGTGTTGGAACAAGGAAGGCACTCGACTATCATTCAAAGGAGCATTGTGGAAAAACAAGATGGAGACAACACTAGTAAAAGGAAAATATTTGGGCAATAGGGCATTTTGGGACTGCACATTGGAAGGTTATAGTGCGCTAGTAAGGCGTGGGAGAGAAGAAAGAGAAACAACAGGCCAAGGACTAGGTTGTGGGTGCACGCATCAAAGCGTGAGAAGACCACTACTCAGGTGAAACAGTAGGGTTCTCTAGACTCTCGGTTTTGGGTGGAGGCTTTGTATCCTTTGGATCCCTAGCTTGCAGAGGTCTTCTTTGTGTTTTAATACTTGATTGCGAGCTTGCAGTTGGTTATACCGTGCTCTGGATTCTTGATTTAGGGTGGAGACACTAGATGCAACATTGTCTGGTTCATGTGGGTGGAGATGGTGTAATCTCTGGATTCCCTGTGTCAGTTTCCTGTTTCATGTGGATGGAGATGGTGTAATCTCTGGATTCCCTATGTCAATTGCCTGGTTCATGTGGGTGGAGGTGGTCTAATCTCTGGATTCCTTGTGTCAGTTGCCTAGTTCAAGTGGGTGGAGATGTTCTAATCTTTGGATTCCCTGTATCAACTGATTGTTGGTTTATTTACTTTGAGCACTCTTCAGGCTTTGAATCAAGCTTGGTGGTGGATGACTGCAAGAAAGGTTGCAGTGCAGCCAACCTAAGGTTGGGTGGAGAGTTGGAGTCCCAATCTCAATTACCAGGATCATTAACATCACAAAATAAGTGGTTTACTTATGTTAGTGTCGTTGTTATTTCATTGTGATGCTTTATTGTTGTTATATAGCATGTGCAATTAATAAGGATCACAAGTTCATTATGTAAGTGAATGAATGTGTGAATGAGGAATATTCATGTGATGGGAACTTGAGACTCCTTGTAATATTGTCATGTTCATGGTAATTCTTACGGCATCTCAAATGGTTTAATGCACTGATACAATGATCGAGAGTCTCTTGATAGGGCTTTTTATTAATCTGAGAGATAGTATGTCTAAGCACTCCATTAAGAAAGTGTTGGTATTCTTTCTATTTTATAGAGTCGATTGCATAGCTAGTGTGGTCATTAAGAATATAAGTTAATTGTTGTGGTGCTTGAAATTCCATTACTCAATTGTTGTCTTTAACACGAGACCTCGGTGTTAAACTATTCCTAGTATCGATTGTTAAGGACGGGACTATGTTTATTTATGAGCTAATATAATTTATTGTTATGCAACTAATGATTGTATTCCTGAGTAACATGCATCCTTATATGGTCATGCATGTGTTAGAATCGTAGATTTATCATGCTAATGAATGAAGGTGGAATTTGTGTTTCTATGAATGCGTTTAACCATTGATGTTTTACTCTTGCCAATATCTTGTTTTGATTTTGAAGTGATTTTCTTGAGTTGAAGCATAGTTGGGAAGACCAGACACTTAGAAAATTCTTGATCAATTTCCTGGATCAGTCGCAAAAAGGCTCAAAACGTCCTTCTGCGCTTCAGGGCAAAAAAAATGGCCTTGTCTATTTGGACCAAGTTCAAGGCTAGAAAGTTTCGGTCGAGAAGGCTCGAGAGGTGTGATTCCGGGCATGATGGCTCGATAGATGTAATTCGAGATCCGAGTTAGTTTGGAGCCCGAGAGTTCGAGCATGAAGGCCCAAGAAATATAGTTCAAGGCCAAATGAAGGCCCAGGCCTGAACTACTTTGGGACTTCGAAGTTAGGTGAGGGGGTTCCAGGAGTGCTTGGCGAGTGTGTTACATTGCGAGCCCGAAACCCTGAAAGATCCTTATAATGTAAATTTTTCATAAAATAAGCGAAGGGGCTAGTCCGGTGGGGCCCAAGCTTAAGTGCCACTTAAGCTTACCCATGACACATGGGTAGGGCGTGATGACATGGACAACCCTAGGGAGGTGGAAGGCTAGGTGTCACATGGAAATACCTTTCTGACATGGCGAGGGTTTATTGGCTAGACTTCAAGTGGCCATAACTTTTGATCCAAGGTCAAATTTTAATAAAATTTATATTGTCTGAAAGCTTTCGACAAGTCGAAAGCGATAGTGGTATTTATTCTAAGCTTTAACGAAGTTGAGGAAAGAGAAATTTTGTGAATCCATTTCCATGACAAGGCTATGGAGGAATGGTTTTAATGAAAGTAACGTCTTTTGGTGCCCAAGAATGGTCTATTGGGTGGATGGGGGTGTGACAATTGACCCCTTAAAAGATAAAGCATTTCATTGCTCATCGAGGTTGGGATATCCAAAGTTCCTTTCATTTAGATAGCTCATGCATTATCCAAGAACTGGGTGTGGTCTAATGAGGGGGGTAGAGCTCAGGCTAGGATTTTTTCCATGCACTTTTGTTTATTCTGGCCAATCTTTTGCATTTTATGGCTCATGCTCTTTCCTTTCTTTATTCTACATCAACCTATTAGGGCAAAGTTTCCAGGCCTCTGCTTGAGATTGAGGAACACAAGGAACCAATAATGGTGACACTGGACAGATAGCAATCAACCCAAATATGGGATGTGGATACAAGGGAGAGATAGAAATTGTTAAGTATGAATTTCCATGACATGCAATATTAATCAAAGCCTCCTATTTCTATTCCTCCTAAACAATGAAAGAAAGGCCTCAAGGAAGGTCATATTAGACTAGGGCAAGTGATAACTACCAAGGTGAAGGATGGGAACAAGAATACAACTAAAAGTCATTTATTCTCCAATTTGATCTATGATCCATACTACAATTCCCTTCAAACATTAAATGAAAGCACTTGAATACAAAAATGGTAAATGTACCTTATAATAGATGACCCACCTTCATTAGATGAGTAGGCTAGATGAAATAAACCATTGAACAGAGCATGGATGAAAGGCCTCTAAGGCTAGTTGTCTATGGATCATCATGGGTTTGTTCGCTAGCAAGCTAAAACAATTGGAGAAAAAATTTCTCCTAAGGGTTACCCATATGGGTGGGGGTGGCAGGAAATAATAGATGAAGCATAAAAAAATGCCCACCATCTCTAAAAGAGGGTGGGACTATGGGGAAATAATAGAGTGAACAAAAAAAAAACTCTTTAAAAGAGGTGGGGATGGGGGGAAATAATAAAGGAAACATTTAAAAAAAAACGGTTGTTTATGTTTCATGTATTATTTCCCCCCCACTCCCACCCCCTTATGCTATTTTTGTCTTTTCTTTATTATTTCCTCCCAAACCCATGGTTTTTTATGTTTCCTCTATTATTTCCCAGGGGAGCATAATATGCATACTAATGCTTTGGCTATGACAGCATTGTTTCAAGAGAAACTAAGATGGGCAGTATCTTTCGACCTTCAATCCCAAATAATTTTGAACAATGAAAAATGTTCAACAATGATTCAGAGATAATAAGATTTATGAATAACCTACAAGAGTTTGCACAATATCAAGTGGATTGGAAAGGCCAAGACTGAAAAAAATATTGAGATTGAGGAACTAAAGGATAACAAGTTTCTAAAGGGTCTTGTTCCTTTGGAAGATATTTTCAACAAGCATGACATGTACAACTAAAAAAAGGTGCAAGTACACCAGAAGACAACATTGAAGCCAACATCAAGTCAAAAGCAAGTTCAAAGCTTATTAGAATCAGAAAGAATACTTTAGAAGAAGAAAGGAAGAAAATAGAGAACTTGATCAGGGAATACAAGGACATTTTCACTTGGTCATATGATAAACTCAAGGCATATAAGGGGGACATTATTCAACATGCTATTCATTTAAAGAGAGATGCCAAGCCTTTTAAGCAAAAATTGAGACAAATGAATCCCAAGTTGTCCCTCCTCATCCAGAAAGAGTTGGATAAGATGTTGGTGGCAAAGATTATTCTGCCCACGAGACATTTGTCTTGGATTGCCAATCTGGTGGTGTGAAAATTTGGGAATCCTGAATCCTATTGCAGCAACTGATATTATTTCTTCTATTTGTTAGATAAATTAAACAAATTATTTGTTGTGTGCTACGACAAACATTGAAACAAATACACTGCAACCTTCACACAACAAATACTGAGGAAGAAATAAAAGCGCTGGAAGAAATAGATGCACACACACAATATGACACCGTTATTTTTGGACTAAGTCCCCGGAAAAACCCAACTCGAGAAAACCAATGCAGCAGCTGAGGGTTTTGATATTAAGCAGTAGTGAAAATCTGAGTACAAACTATGGATGCCCAAACTAGCAATCCAAACAAAGAAAAACTGGCAATAATAACTAGTGAGAAAAATATCTCACTCCACAAGCGATCCGACACTGACCTCAGCTCGAATTGAGTTGCCCCTTGCTACCTCTGCGCAGTCACTGCATCAGCCTACGCAGTTATTGCATCCCTCGAGCTCGGAACTGTGTCTCCTCTCACTGTCTCGTCAGTTGTTGTCTAGGAAATTAATACTCTCTGCCTCTGGACCCTCTACCCAACTTTTGGCTCAGAATTTCTCCTTCTCCCCAGCAAAATGGAAATCTCCTCAAGAGAGCTCCATGCTGCCTCTCTATGGCAATCACTGCCTATCTGCAATGTACTCACCGAAACTGGAAAAGCTTCCTCCGTCCTCACTATCTTTGCCCCTCTCTCACTGCTTCGACCGCACTAAATCACCTCCAACAACTGAATGTTATTACTCTGGAGATCGATTTCTCAGGAAAATCGAATGCTCAACTGATTTGGTGTATCTTCTCTAAGCCCCATCGACTTCTTCTTATAATCCTTCGTTGAGACTTCAACGGCCACGATTTAATCTTAATCGATGGCTAGGATTAACTAGAAATTGATCCATGCACTTCTCTAGAACATTCTCAACATGACTTAATTAATTCCTTTTAATTAATCATATTTCCTGAGTTTAGACTTAGGAAATATTAAAAATTGATTAATTAATTTAATTAAGTCGTCTCTACGTGGAATTTCCAGAAACAATTTCTGGGTATTGGAGATTACATGTATTCTAGCCTCTCTGCCAAATCTCGTGGCTAGAACACATCCGATGCTACAAAAACTAACACTCCCTCTTAGCGAGGAAAGTGTTCTAGTACTGCAACTGCTACTACAATACACTGTCTTTGCACCATCTCTTGTCAGGTTGTCGATGTCTGGCTACTGCTGCCCACCAACCATTGCGCAACTCAGATATGTGCTGCATTTGTGCTGCTGACCCTGCTGAACTACTCCCAACACTGCATCTGCACTGCAACTTTGTTGTTGCTGCTACTGCAACATCTACAACTCCCTCTCATCTGTTGTTGTTGCAACTGCAACATCTACAAAATAAAAACATCCAAAAAACTAAACCAACTGTGCTCAGTATGATGCATCTGTCACCCGAGTCCTCACTGCTACTAGCCTCTGCGTTGTCACTGAAGGTTATGCGCTGCTGCTAACTCTGCACTGTGCCAACTGCACTGCTGCCAACTCTGCATTGCGCTCCCCAGCATCTGACTGCTACTAGTCACTGCAATTGTCACTCTGGCATCTGACTACATCAATTGCCATTGGTCCATCCTGCTATTGAATACTATGGGCTCTCGTAGCAAGGCATTGATTCAAGAGGTGGACCTCCTCAAGAATCCTGCCCAACTGTAGCGCTCTAGGGCTACAAAACCTAGTCACCCCACCTCACTCCTAGAGGGATGTCAGCAATCATGTCGAAATCTTCCTCCAGCGTGGAGGACAGCCTATCAATCTCAACAGAAGTTGTCTGTTGGTCCTGCTTCTCCTCCTTGTCCTTCTTCTTGAGAGAACACTGAGAATTGTAGTGGCCTAGCTCGCCACACTTGAAGCACTTGACCTTCGACAGGTCCTTCTTCTTCCTACGCTCCCCCTGTCCCTGACTGAGACCCTTCGATGCGAGGGCCACATTCTCCTCTTCCTTTACCTCCTCCAATCCACTACTATTGTTGCTGCCACTAATGGTGCCCTTCATCAGATCTCACCTCAACTCCTCCTACTGCAAGTCTGTCCACATTGTTTCCCATATTGGCAAGGTCTCTCTACCCAAAATACCTTGGACAAACACCTGCCACTCCTCGGATACAAAGTTGAGTGCTACTCACACTAGCTCTATGGGTTGAGGTGTTGACCCTACAGCTTCCAGCTCATCTCGAAGTTGCTGAATCCTGGTAAGGAAAGGATCTATGTGCTCCCCCTTCTACATACGGGTCACGGGTGCATCTCATCTTTTCTTCTAAGTACATCTTCCGTTGCTCGGAAGATCCTTGGTATAGCGTGGAAAGAGAGTCCCACATCTCTTCGATCGTCCCCAAGGCCGCTATGTGTGAAACCACATGATCTCGAACTCCATCGAGGATCAATCTCTGTGCCTTTGCCATCTCCTTCTTGTACTGCTTCAGCTGATCTGGATCTGTGGGGACAGCTACCACGTTATCGATAAATGCTTTGAGATCATACTCATCTAGAAGGAAGGAAATCCTTGCCTTCCAGATCACATAGTTGGAATCTTCGTCCAACATGTCCTGATCTCGAAGCCCGGTTGTTGCCATCTCAATAAAAATGCCAAAACTCTCCTCTTCCCTTCTGCTCATTCGCTGCTCATCTCTACGCACTCCCTGCTGGAGTGAGAAACTCAGCCCACAACGATTGTTGATCTGCAAGGGAAATCAAACTTCTGAGACTAGAAGTTCCCTGAGGAAAATCTTCCCTCAGTATGTGCTCTTCTTCCTCCCGACGCTAGTTCTGCTCTGGAAAATTGTCACAAAACTACTGCGTCCAGCTAGAGATTTGCTCTGCAATAAAAATACTAGTTGCTCCCTTTGCCTTTGGAATCCCTAGATCTTGAGAAATACGATTTCTCTATCACTCTCTCAAAGAAATCAATTTTTCCTCAAGAAATTGACCTCTTGGCCAAGGTGATTACGCTGCACTATGGCATTTCGAACTGCTGCTCACGCAATGCAGCGAAACTCCTCTCTTCTTCTGCTACTGAGCTCTCTGATTACTCATATGCGATCTGATACCATGTGAAAATTTGGGAACCACGAAACCTATTGCAGCAATTGATATTATTTCTTCTATTTGTTAAATAAATTAAACAAATTAATTGTTGTGTGTTGTGGCAAATATCAAAACAAATACATTGTAACCTTCACAAAACAAATACTACGGAAGAAATAAAAAAGCTGGAAGAAATAAATGCGCACACACAATATGACACTGTTATTTTTGGATTAAGACCCCAGAAAAACCCAACTTGGGAAAACCAGTGCAACAAATGAGGGTTTTGATATTAAGCAGTAGTGAAAATCTGAGTACAAACTATGGATGCCCAAACTGGCAATCCAAACAGAGAAAAATTGGCAATAATAACTATTGAGAAAAATATCTCACTCCACAGGCGATTCGACACTGACCTTAGCTCGAATTGAGTTGCCCTTGCTACCTCTGCGTAGTCATTGCGTCAACCTACGCAGTTACTACACCCCTTGAGCTCGGTACTGCGTCTCCTCTCACTGTCTCATCGGTTGTTGTCTAGAAAACTGATACTCTCTGCCTTTGGACCCTCTACCCAACTTATGGCTCAGAGTTTCTCCTTCTCCCCAGCAAAACAAAAATCTCCTCAAGAGGGCTCTGCGCTGCCTCTCTGTAATGTACTCACCAGAACTGGAAACGCTTCCTCCGACCTCACTATCTCTGCCCCTCTCTCACTGCTTCAACCTCACAAAATCACCTCCGGCAACTGAATGTTGCTACTCTGCAGATCTATTTCTCAAGAAAATCGAATGCTCCACTGATTTGGTGTATCTTCTCCAAGCCCCATTGACTTCTTCTTATAATCCTTCGTTGAGACTTCAACGGCCATGATTCAATATTAATTGATGGCTAGGATTAACTAGAAATCGATCCATGCACTTTTCTAGAACATTCTCACCATGACTTAATTAATTCCTTTTAATTAATCATATTTCCTAAGTTTAGACTTAGGAAATATTAAAAACTGACTAATTAATTTAATTAAGTCGTCTCTAGGTGTAATTTACAGAAACGATTTTTGGGTATTGGAGAATACATATATTCTAGCCTCTTTGCCAAATCTCGTGTCTAGAACACATCCGATGCTACAAAAACTAATAGGTGGTAGTGAAAAAGAACAAAGAAATCAAATTATGTGAGGCTTTTAGGAACCTAAATCAATTTTCTTTGGAGGATAATTACCCATTGCCCAATATGGAAAATATTATATATATTACAAAGGGTCATGAGGTCGGGTGTGTGCTCAAGGTCCAAGACCCCCAAAGACCACTTTTAAGAGCTTGAACCAAGGGATTCTCAATCCTGGTCCATCAATGCAGTTTTCAAGATTTGACCTAAAATTCCCAAATGTGCTTTTCCCATTCCAAAGAATCAAGAAAATAACACAATAGCTATAAGGATCCTATTTTGGACCATGTCTGCATCCTAGAGTTGAGAAAATATGTAATAACATTAAATGCATTCAATATATGCATTTGTATTTTGTTGTCGCCCAAAATATACACCAAGGGTCACAACGCTTAGGACAAAGGTTGTCACTCTAAACTTTGTCGACTCTATTCTGGCTATCTCCTAGGAAAGCTAAGGGGTGTAGTCCCTAAAAGGTGAAAGATGGATGATGAAGGAAAACTTGTTGGGAACCAACAAGTTCTAGGGGATGCAATGAGAGTTATCTTATTAACTTGATTTAAAATAAATGCAATCAATATTAATTGAGCAATGTTCAAGATATTCAATTAGATTTAGACAAACCAGATTTAAAGTTATGAGACCAGTGCCTTTAACTACAATGCTGAGAAGGAAAACTTGCAAGATAAATGGTTTGCCAAGTAAGAAGATGAAAAATGTTGCTTTAATGAATGATCAACTAACTTATATGAAATGTGAATCTAACAACTAGGTGAAATGAAAATGTCTTGGTTAATTTTACTAAAATGCCTATTCTAAATTTGGCTTTCCCTTAACTGTTTTGAAGCTGGGCTCTAAGGTAAGTTGTGAGAAGGAGGCCAATAGGAAGCAGGCTAGGGTCTGATTAACGATACCTTCTGTTGTGCTCCTATCACTCGGTACCTCCGACGCTACAGAGATTGTAGCTCTGACGAATGCAAGGTCACTGTGTTAACTACCAAAGAGTTGTCGAGGCCCCTCAAGCTAAACAAGAAAGTTTGTCCTAAAGATCTATCAACCAAGCTTATACTTGGAGGTGAATTTTTAATATGCACGACTACGCTTAAAATGCAAATGCAAGAAATGATTAAAAGATGACACAATATGTTAAAGACTTAAGCATTTAGACTATGATTTATTCTGAGCTAAACGCTAAGTACTTAAACGAAAATTTCAATGAAAATCTCAATTATGCAGATGCTCAAAATACTCAATTCAGGAAACAAAAGATTTACAAGTTACCACAATTCCACAAAAGAGTACTCAATAAAAATGTTGATCACAATTACTTGAAAATTTCTTCAAAACTAATCATTCAAGAAATATCCAATAATTCAAGTAAATAAATCCACACTTAGAATTAATTTTCATTTTAAACAATGAGCAATCTCAATAGATATCAAGCACTAAAAATTAAAACCCAGTGTCAATGATTATGAAACTTAGCTGAAGTGCGTAAATAATGAAGGCCTAAGCACTTAAATTTCAATAATTAATTACCAGGAAAAACGTATGAAATTTAGATGCTAATCAAATAAACACTTCTTCAAGTAATTCTGGAATTAAATGATTTTCTTAAATAACCCAAACCCAAAAAATTATATTTTTTTCTTCCTATAGTCAAACTTAAAGATATTTTAAAAATTTAAGTTACTTTGACTATAAGAATCTTTCCCACAATCAAATTTTTTTCTCAAGCCTAAGGATATTATACAATTAAATGTACAGATCTATCAAATCTGAGTATGAGTCCAACTCCGCTCCCAGATCTGAAGATTTAAGCTCTTCCTAGCCAAATCTATCTATTTAGCGCAAATTTATAAAAGATAATTAATTTAAATTTAGGCACAAGCCCCGGAAAACCCTGCAAGAGGAAATCGTAAAACAAGCATGGGGAATTAAATATGAAAGGCTCTTAAGATCTTATTTCCTTGGGAGTCAGTTGGTCAACCTGATTTCTCTATTAAATAAAAACTCTTGTCCGTTTCAGTTTAAAAAGAAAAAAAATCAATAGAGAAATAAGATAAAAATAAATTTTTCAAGAATTACAGATACCTGCTAATTCAATCCAATTAAAATTATTATCCTAAATCCAGCAACCTATGCAAGATACTTGTGCAATAGATTACTCTACAAGAGTTATTAATCAACAATTCATTAAAACAATAACCAGCAGAATATTAAGAACAAGATTACCATAAAATGCAGAAGAGGAACACCACCATCAAGTAAAACTCCCAAGACTTGTGTTTGTATTATTCTAGAAAATAGTACAAGAGAGCTTCAAGAGTGAGTACACAATTCAATGATCGGATCCTTTGATTGACAAACGACTCCTAATTTATAGATAAATTCTCCAACAGCTAGCTGGCTTGATCCCCGTCAAATTAATCTCGACCGTTCATAAAGATTTAATTATTTTTTAATCTTCACCGTCAAAATTATTTATTTTTTGAGGAAAAATCAAATTTTTCATTTAATTGATTTTTAATTAACTCAAAATTAATTATTTTGAGTTAATTTCCTCAAAAAATTGACTTTGACTTAACCACCAAGGCCAAGGGTCCAAATTTCTTGATTTCTTCAATATTCCCTTGGTGGAGGACCTCCAAAAATTAATTCTTCTAGAACCCATGAATTTTTTAATTTGGAGAATTTATTTTCCCTAAAACTTAGACTTAAATTAATTTAATTTATGGCTTAGGATTTTTAGTTTATTTTTACCAGAAAATTTAATTTTGACACGAGGGGATTATTAATTTTTTCCAACCCTCTTATATTTTAGCACCATGGTTAAATATTATTTACATAAGATAAATACATTTAACCCATGAGGGGGAACACCTGATCGTTATAGACCCTCATTATCTACCCAACTCTACGACTCTAAATATGATTTAGTAGACCAAGTAATTCATAATAAAATAATCTAGCCAATTAGCTAGGATTATTCTCAAATTACTTTTACAAAGACTCAATAAAAAGAACACTAGGACTCACCTAATATCTTGACGACAAAATCCACCCTAGCTTTGAGGCGAGGCTGGACTCTGGAGGGAAAAACTCTGCCGATCATTTGTGTATAGAGACACAGATGAACCAGTGAGACGAAAAACCTCCTAGGATAGAAATCGTCACCAAAATAGTAGGTTTAGCTAGGTTGTTACATAAATGATGATCTTACTAAGATCATTTACATTATAAACGTGCAAAATGGGTTTACATCTTTAACAAATTGAAGACTGCTGATAAATCTTAGATGATCTGAATGATGAAATCCCCTTTGCGAAAAAAGGTGTGTACTGCTATAGGGTCATTGACATGGAGTGGTCAACATATTCAATTGATTGAAATCAACCAAAACAAGTTCTTTGCACCCAAATGACAAATCATCTGATTACGATTCTTGTCAACCTATCCGAATACCTAGACCAAAAAAAGCTCCTTGCACCCAAATGACACGTCCTCTCTTTACATTTCCTGTCAACCTATCCTAATACCCTAGGTTAGTCAAGCAATTAAATTTGAAGTATGGCTGCCAAGAGTCTTTTTTAATTATCAAAGGACACAAAGAAGTGTTCAAAAGTCCTTATCACTAAAATTTACATGTTTTCCAATTAGAGTGATTTTTCTTTGTTTTCCTCCCTATCCTTCTAAGTATTTAAAAAAAACACATTTTGTAATTTTCTCACAATTTCTATATAAAGCAAATACAATAAGAAGACAAGAACGAGTCTAAAAATTCCAATGAATCAACACAAATGTTTTACATTGGTAAGGATGGCTAATGGAAATTTTTTCTTACTAATGAAGATGAAAACTAATGTTTAGGAGAAATTTAGGATGACTACATTTTTCTGAAGAAATACAACCCCTCACATGCTCAAGCTCATGTATTAAGCATTAGTACCCAGATGGAAGATGGTAGTAACCACCAATCAAAATACCTGTTGGTAATCCCAAAGGGCTCAATAGGATTTGATCCTGAGACATCCATGAACTTTTCAACAAGAGCATCTACCAATTGAGATAAATTTTGGGGGTCCTTTAAGACAATTATCTTATCACTTGGAACCAAAAAATAACATCTCAATAGAAGGTTACAGTGTAAATCTTTTTAGAATGCTTTAAATGTTTGAAAGAATAGAAAATAATTTGACAATGAAAGAGAATATATGATAGTAACTTTGAAATGTTATATGTATGAACAACTTTCAAATATTTGAATAGAATCTAGGCACATATTGAAGATTTAGAATTTTTTTCTGTGTAATTGAAAGAAATGTTCATATTTGTGGTAATCTGAAGGATTTGCCAACATCATTTTAAGACACAATAACTGATTGACGAAAGACTCAACAATGTTTTTTTCTATATTGTTCAACCTTTAGTTTAGAAAAACACAATTTTCCATATAGCATGATGCGGGGTAAGTAACGAAACTTACTTTTTTTGTAAGACCACTACCGACCCCGCCAATTCCCCAGGACAATGCAATAATCCGATTTTATAAGAGGAGCTTTTATTAACGGAACCATATATTATACCTTTGACACCCAATTCATTCCATATTCTAAAAGCGGAATTCTTTTAATCAGACTTTACCAATTTTTTGTTGTCCGACCTTATCTTATACCCTCAAACCAAAGTTATTGACGCACACCCCAAATACACATTAAACCTTAGGTAAATTAACGAATTAATCACCAATATGCTAACCTTTATATTTGTGGTCCCACATCATATGAAACAATAACCGTTGATTCCTCTCGCTCAAATCCAACGATCAAAGTGCTATATCGCATTTCAACTAGCGCGAGGGATACAGAATTGAAAGTGTGCGATATGAGTGGTTTTCTTGAGGCTACGTGTCATCACCATATTTTATCGAACAGATAAAATAAATACAGCTTACCATCTTGAAGCTATGCGATATCTATTTACCGAGTGCAAGAAAACCACTTCAGGTTCCGCATTTCACCATTCCGTCTTAATGCAGAGTTCCAAATGCTGAGGATTCCATCATACTTCCACCTTATCACTTCTGAGTTCTGCTTGATGTCAAGTCAGAGTTCCAACCACGCATAATTCCACCATGTCACCAAACTTGCATCCTGGTTCCAGTCCTTCCGCTGGATTTCACGGTTCCTCGCAAACTTCAGGGTTCCGAAACGTATGGTTCCAGAATCAAAGCATACATTTGTGTATGAAATTGAATAGGCATTTAACCCTCAAGTTAATCGAAGACCTCTTTGTTGAGATCCCTTCCTTTTGGGATTGATCCAACGCAGAATTACACCGGATTTCGGCCTCCACCTAATTCCACATGCTTTAAACATCAAAATGGATTTAATCCATCCACCTTTCCTCTACGCGTCAATCCACTTGCTCAAACTGAATCAACCAGATTCAATAAGCGATTCATATATCAGGCTCATTCGATTGGGGATTTTACCATACAGAACCTTAATTAACCATACACAGATTTCTCAATGCATAGCAAAACAAAACAAATCACACTGTAATCAAATCTTCATTAATCATGAATTGTACAAATACAATCAAACCCTTCTTACAATCAGGATTTGTCCTGATATGCCCTTACATGGCCTTTTCTCTTCCTTTCTGTCAAAGCACGTAGGCTTACAATCAAATTCCTTTAATCATCTATCTAACTCTTGTCCTCTCTGTGTCTTCTCATCTATACAGGCTTACTCTTATAAAGATATTTACATAATTATGGATTACTCCAATCCGTGATCCTCTACATAAATCACTCAACCAATTCCTAATTTAGACTTGAAATCCCTCAAATCCTCACTATTCCTTGGATTTCTTACTCATCCCTAAGATTTCTATATCTCACAAGATATTCTCCATTAATTAAATTACAATTAAATTTCTTCAAACTCAACTAAGTTAAAGAAAATAAATAAATTGATTAAGGGAACCCACTCCCTTTAGTAAATATGAAATAAGACTCATGGGTCTTATAAATTTCGAAGAATGCTCCTGCATCAGACTCCCCAGGTTGAAAAAATTCATGGACTCCTGTTCATGAGTCACCCAACTGCTTCTGCTGTAAACTTCATCAAATTTCTTCTTCCAACTGGATGTCTGTCCTCTTTCAATTGCAGGTGCATTTACTGCCTTCTCTCTTTCTTCTAGATGCCAAACCCTGTATTGTGGATGCCTTTTTACTCTGTTGTCATGAGTATCTCCTCTGCATAATGTTTGGATGTTGATATCCTGCATAAACAACTTCTCAAACAGTGTAAATTTATGCTCCTTTGTCTGTTGTTGTCTTGTCATCATCTCAATAAAATTGAGTTCCAACTTTATATATTTCTTTCTTCCCTGTACTTGACTGTACATTGTGATTTTTGACCTGATCACCAACATTCTCTTCTGTCTACAAACCAATTTCTTTATGCTGCCTTGTATATCCTTCCATCTTTCCTTGAATTGCTGATTTTGACAATTCCTCATGCTTGTCACCTTTGTAGTTTTCATCATCCACCTATCCAATAGAATCCTCTCAACTTCAAAATAAGATTGTTTCTTGTTTGATACAAGAACATATAACCTTTCAACTGCATACTATCCATCAGCTGCAAATAATTCAGTTATTGAACTTTGTTCAATTGCTTCCATATTCCTGTTCATCCCAAGTTTCAATTGCAAGTTTAAAACAAACTCTTGACATCCAAACCTTCTTTGGATTAAAAAACAAAATCTGTCTATGGAATATACTTTTACATTTTCTGCAGCCTTCTTCCTCTTCTGCACTGACTTGTATAAGAATTATACCAACTCTCCTTCCTTCATCCCGAACTTTTGAGTCAACTAGTTTCTTACTATCATCTTCTTGTTCCCATAAAGAAAACTGACTTTCTGCATTCCAGAATTTACATACTTCTTCATGTTTGTATGAACAAACATATCTCCAAGAGCAGTTTGTCCTTCATCCTAGAAAACACATTCAACAATTAATAATTCAAAATCAGAAAATGCATTACATTTTCTACTAACCCTGTTCCATAATTTCTCTGCTTTGTCATTCTCTTGATGCACATATGACATGTCAAAATTGTCATATCTTCCTCCATATTGCCTTGTCTCGAAAAAATCTTCTTTGTCTTCACTTTGCTCTGAATGTTGTCTCATTTCAAAATTCTGTTTTCTGCTCTTCTCTTTAGCCTTCCTTTCTTTCACACTTCTTTTCATTCCTCCTTTACAAATTTGTAAGCCATTAAATTGTCTTTTCCATGCCTCTTCCTTTTCAATCAAAATATGTTAATCTCTAATTCTCTTTGTTTCTTTACATGAAACAAAATCATATGCAACAGATTTTTCCTTCCATGATAATGTTCCTTTTACAATAAAAATTACTGTCAACACCATGAATATCATTTTCCATTGAAACCCTTTGTTGCTTACTTCAAATGCATCATTCATGAAAGCATCCTTGCCTCCATCCTCTGAGATTGCCTATCTCTCTCCAATTTGTTGATTACATTCACCTTTATTCTTTTTGCAAGTTGTACAAATAACACTGTCTTCAAATTTCTGTTGTGCATCAACCTCTGCCAACTGATCCTTACGTTCTTGACTGTCTTCTTTTTCTCTCCTCTTCATAGCCTTTTCTGGACTAGCTATACCTTCTTAGACTGAATTCTCCTTGTAAATCTCTGTTCTACTATCTTCCATAGTACAATCTTTAGTAAAATCTCTTTCCATTAATGCTCCATTATGTCTTTTCAAGACAATTTCTTGCCCATTATCTATCAATACAGATTCATAATTTTTGAATAAAAATGGAAGAGATAATCCCATTACCTCAAGTGTTTACCCTGTACATAGACTCTTGTTTGTTCCTGTCATAAAGCTATCTTCATACTTCTCTTATTCTTTTGCAATCTGCAATTTCCTTTTGTCTTCAGACTGTTTATCATTCCTTTGCCAAATCTCACTAGATTCATCACCTCCAGTTTTCATAGTAGTTTTCAACATTTGCCCTTCTTTAGTGTCTTTGAACACATGTTCAATCAAGAACTCCGCCATTATAACCATCTCTTCTAACATCTTCATTTCTTCAGCAATCTGCATAAACATATCTTGTAAAGATTGTTCATCACTTGCATACATACACAAATCATCAGTTTCAAAAATGCTAGGCTCCTCTTTCTGTGATGTCTCAATCATCACATCTCTCTGCTGATCCGAACTTGTCCAACAGTTCAAAAATTCATCAATGATTCCTTCCTCAGCAAGGTAATCTTCTTGCTCAGGTCTATAGTAGTCATCTTCCATCTATAACTCAGCTGCTCTGAGTTCCTCTCTTAATCTGATATACATTCTCCTGTTTATCTGCTTTTGCAACAGCTTCCACTTTAACTTCTTTCTTTTCATAGTCCAACCATAACTTTGGCCTTTCTCACACTTTTCTAGCAGCACTATTATTGCATCAATACTTGCTTTCAATTCTGCAATTTCTCTGTCAAATACTTCTTGACTCATCTCCTTTCCTTTGCCATTCTCCTTGGCATTTTTCTTTCTTCTGTCGTGGCTTCTCTCTAAACCCCTGTTATGACTATCAGCAGTCACTTTCTCCTTCATCTCTATGAGCTCCTCATTCACTATGAGCTGCACAAAGCCTCTACAATAGCAAGTCCTCCCTGCTGCCACTTACCTCACCAATTCCCTCTCTGGATTTGGTCTTTTGGCAAGCACTGGTTCTCTATTTCTAGAACCTCTTGAGCAATCTCTTCTGCTCTCTCTAGGCTTATATCCTCCACTCACCTTCTCTTGAGAACACTTCAGCTGTTCTCCCTGTCCAACTTTTAGCTGGAATATTTAGGTTCACTGCCACTAACACAACTCTTCTCTCTCTTTACACAACCTGCTACTGTGTGTTGTTGCTATCATTATATATCTTATCGAAACAATTCAAATGGAACCAACATCAAAATATGACTCATACCTAAGAGAGATTCAAATGATCGATCTCTTTGAGCTTCCACTGGCTTGGACAATACACATGTTTCTTTACTTTTCGTTGTGTGCCCTTCAGTTCTTCTGTCAACTAAATTTATTTTTCTTGCTAAGTACATCCATATTTATTTTATTTCCTTACAATATTTCTACTGCAATTTCTTCATTCACTTCTTTGTCATAGCTACTTGGCTGAAACTTTTGTTGCTGCTTTCATCACATACACATATCATTAAAATTCTGCAAAGCCTTTACCTGATCCTGTCTTTTTCAAGCCTGTAATATTTCAGAATTCCTCTTTGCATACAATCTCTTGTGTCCTGTTCCTCCTCTGTATCGGATCCATTGCAATGCAAATCATATACAGGCTGAAAATACATTTCAATCTTTCAATCAACTCCACAGAGCATTAGTCTTGCTCTGATACCACAAATGATGCAGGGTAAGTAACTAAACTTACTTTTTTTGTAAGACCACTACTGACCCCACTAATTCCCCAGGACAATGCAATCATCCAATTTTATAAGCGGAGTTTTTATTACTGGAACCATATATCATACCTTTGACACCCAATTCATTCCATATTCTTAAAGCGGAATTCTTTTAATCAGACTTTACCAATTTTTTGTTGTCCGACCTTATCTTATACCCTCAAACCAAAGTTATTGACGCACACCCCAAATACACATTAAACCTTAGGTAAATTAATGAATTAATCACCAATACGCTAACCTTTATATTTGTGATCCCACATCGTATGAAACAATAACCGTTGATTCCTCCTGCTCAGATCCAACGAATAAAGTACTATATCGCATTTCAACTAGTGTAAGGGATAAAGAATTGAAAGTGTGCGATATGAGTGGTTTTCTTGAGGCTACGTGTCATCACCATATTTTATCGCACAGATAAAATAAATACAGCTTACCATCTTGAAGCTATGCAATATCTATTTACCGGGTGCAAGAAAACCACTTCAGGTTCCGCATTTCACCATTCCGTCTTAATGCAGAGTTCCAAATGCTGAGGATTCCATCATACTTCCGCCTTATCACTTCTAAGTTCCGCTTGATGTCGAGTCAGAGTTCCAACCACGCATAATTCCACCATGTCACCGAACCTGCCTCCTAGTTCCACTCTTTCCGCTGGATCTCATGGTTCCTCGCAAACTTCAGGGGTTCCGAAACGTATGGTTCCAAAATCAAAGCATACGTTTGTGTATGAAATTGAATAGGAATTTAACCCTCAGGTTAATCGAAGACCTCTTTGTTGAGATCCCTTCCTTTTGGGATTGATCCAACGCAGAATTACATCGGATTTCGGCCTCCACCTAATTCCACAAGCTTTAAACATCAAAATGGATTTAATCCATCCACCTTTCCTCTACGCATCAATCCACTTGCTCAGACTGAATCAACCAGATTCAATCAAATCTAATCTTCATTAATCATGAATTGTACAAATACAATCAAACCCTTCTTACAGTCAAGATTTGGCCTGATATGCCCTTACCTGGCCTTTTCTCTTCCTATCTGTCAAAGCACATAGGCTTACAATCAAATTCCTTTAATCATCTATCTAACTCTCGTCCTCTCTGTGTCTTCTCATCTATACAGGCTTACTCTTATAAGATATTTACATAATTATGGATTACTCCAATCCGTGATCCTCTACATAAATCACTCAACCAATTCCTAATTTAGACTTGAAATCCCTCAAATCCTCACTATTCCTTGGATTTCTCACTCATCCCTAAGATTTCTATATCTCACCAGATATTCTCCATTAATTAAATTACAATTAAATTTCTTCAAACTCAACTAAGTTTAAGAAAATAAATAAATTGATTGAGGGAACCCACTCCCTTTAGTAAATATGAAATAAGACTCATGGGTCTTATAAATTTCGAAGAATTTCATTGTAATATTCAAGTTCATCTATACATGGTAGACGGCCAAAACAACTTCTAGGTCATGGCCGTAACCAGCACACCAGATTTAGCATTGGAAACCCCCTTGCTTTAAATAATATACCTTGACAAATTTGATGTTTTTTAAGGCATTTTCCACTTTAGTTTATCAACAAAAATTGCAACTTAACATAAAAATTAATAATAATATTACTTTGCAATAACCACTAACTCAACAGTACTTGTCAGCAGCAAAACAACTTCATCTCAAGTTACCAGTCTTTGGAAATTGATCCTTTTCCATATGATATTCATCCAAAATGCATTATAAAAGCTTTCTATTTTCAATATCAGATCATCAGTAGGAATGTCCTGATACAGAAAAACATAAAGGTTTGGTTGCAGCCAGGCATGTCACTGGACAATATAGTATTATGTTTGAAACTAGGAGGCCCACCTTACATGAGCATTGCATTCTGTTTCTTTTGGGCTGCTGCTTATCATTGAAAGAATCCGAATTTTGTAAAACAGAAATAAAGGATTCGAATACATGGCTTGAGACTAATCGAAATGCTGGAAAATAAAGATGTTCAATGTGATAGACCGATTGCAGAGTGTTACTTTGGACTAATACTGATTTTTTTCTTTAATGTGATTTGTTCAAATACTGATATTTTTCTTTAATGTGATTTGTTCTTCCCCATTATTCTCTTATGTATTACTAGTTTCATAGTCAATTGGATTCATCTCCGTCATAGGAAGGAATGATTATTATCCTCCCCACCTAGGTTCAATTCAGGCAAATGACATCTTGAACTCATATCAAGTATGTTAATATAATGAATTTGAGTTGTTATTGAATGGCCTTGGGTATATTAATTACAATAAGATTAAAGCGTTACTAATTTTGTTCCTTTGACTATATTCCGGTCCTGGATATTAGGAGTGTTTCTTCTTCTTCATCCTTTGCTTGACCTGAAGGCCTTAGCAGCCCATGCAACTCTCCAAAGAACATTATTCAACAGGCACGTGGTGTTGATATCTATACCATTGACTCGGATGATGACGACTAACTACCTCCTCCGAGACGCTTGGTATTGACATAAAATCTCGACCATTAACTGCGCTAACGAGGAGGGGTAACTCCCTACCCCTTGTGGGAGTTGCATCTTCACTGGCTGCCCTTCACTTTCTAGAACTTTCCTTCCTAGGATATACTATAAATCAATTGGTAAAGAAATTAGTTAAATAACAAGCACGCCTGATAAGAAAGACTTAGGTTTGAGCTCTGAGCTTCACCGGAGCAAAATCAAAACCCGGGAAAACAATGCAAATCAGCAAACAGGAACAAGAAACACAAATGACATTTCAAGCTGTGAGCAGACAGGAAGAGGAAAGTATGAGTTTAAAGATGGGACACTTACCTGAAATGGCGAGTGCAAATCCACATCCACCACTGCACGCATCGTTCCAGGGTTCTTGTGTAGTAGAGTGAGGGACAAGCGCGGGCAACAACAATGGTGCCCTTTGCTGAGAAACAGCGGGGAGGTATCCCCACATGAATATCTCAATCCCCTCTAAATTCTTGCCTTTCTCTTTGATTTCTTCTTTGTTGAGCATTGCCAGTGTTCAAGAACCAGTAATGCCGCAAAACGTAAGGCTAAACCTTAAAAATAAAACACTTATACAAGATATTCTGCGCTTAAAAGACCCTCCGAAAGCCTAAATGGCCACAAAATCTTCTCCGCTAAACAAAATGCGTATTTCAGAAAGGACCAAACCATAGAAATAGACAATCACCGAAGGCGGTAAGAGAAAGTTGCAGAAAAGTCAGAATTTCGAATCCCGCCGAGTCGATTCCAAACTTCCTTTCAGATATTTGAAATGAACTGAAATTTAACTGGAAGAAGAGTTCTGGTTCAATAGTGAGGAAAGCAAAAATAACAGGGCTCTCAAACCTCTCTGGGTGCAAATTTTTCCCCTAACGATGGCACCATCCACGTGGCAACGATCCACGTGGTAGGCTCGGAATCGGGTCAAAGGCTTGAAAAAACAGTGACACGTGGCACTGTGTGAACCTCTAGAATACTTGAGAGGTCCCGCAGGCCTTGCAATTGCCTGCCCGCCACAAGAAAAATGCATGCGATACCGGTCACGGTAGAAGCTTCGGGAAGGACGTTTGGTTGCATGTGGTAGCGCCACGTATCGGCCCTCACAGCCGTTCGATTTTCAAATAATATTTAATTTATAATTCTTTCTTGCCGTACGTTCAATTTGGGGTTTGGGGACGACCCTGGCCTAGTAAGATGTGTGGTAGTGGCTAGCGAAGTTTGTACGGTAACATTTCATTTGTGGTTGTTATTTATTTGAGGTATGTGCGCACGAGAAACTATATAAAATTATAGTTTTTTATTTATTCTAAAATATTTAAATCTTAAAAAAAAATTATGTAATTAATTTATATTTATTTTTAATCTATAATTCATTTATTTTTGTTAAGTGGTTTAAGTTCATCAAAGATTATATTAGGTTTGACTTGTGATTTGAGAAATAGTTTTTTATTTATTCTAAAATATTTAAATCTTTAAAAAAAAAATTAAGTAATTAATTTATATTTATTTTTAATCTTTAATTCATTTATTTTTGTTAAGTGGTTTAACTTCATCAAAGATTATATTAGGTTTGACTTGTGACTTGAGAAATCTAGATCCAAGGGTATCTAAATCATCAAAATCATTTGGGGATCGCACCCCGCTTGGGCCACACCAGCACTAAGTTAACTTGGTTTAACTTGCCTCTTCCCTCTAGCATGGGCGCAACAGCCTCCGTGAGGTTTTATATTGAGTCTTCTTGTAGAAAAGGCTCATCCTCAACTGGTTGTGCTAGTGAGACTTTACTTTTTAATATATAATTTTATTTAAAAATTGTATTTTAATCATTTTTATTATTAAATTGATTATAAGAGTATATTTTATTTATTTAATTTGGAATTGTGTGAAATAAGCATGTATTTTATAAGAAACTAATGTATTAATATTTAAATTGTATTTATGACGTTAAAATAACTTCTTCTTCTTTATAAAAATATTGTTTTTAGATTTTTTTTAAGAAAGAAAAATATACAAAATTTTGTTTTAAATAAAATAACCAGTTATATATGATTAGTATTTTAGATCATATAGTCGAATTCATGATTGATTTTAACTTTGAATCTATCAAGAGGAGTCAAATCTCTCGAGGTGCAAACCTCTTTTCTCAGTGCAAAACTTGAAGATTTGATCTCTCTAGAAACTTGTTAGATCCACAATTAAGATGGATTTAGATTAATCATTAATTTTATATTTTATTTTATTTTTTATGTAATTTGATTGTGAATTGAGAGATGGTTTTTAGGCATGTGTATTGGTGAGCCATGGTATTGGCCCATGGTATGGTATGGTTAATAATATCCATGATAAAGTGGAGTAAGTATCCATGGTTAAAATTTCGGTTATATAATAAGTATTATTTTGATTGTTAAATGGGAGATAGTTTTTGGGGATGTGGAATTGATGAGTCATATTGGCCCATGATATGGTATAGTTAATAATATCCATGGTAAATTGAGGGTGAATATCCAAAGTTAAAAATCGTGTTACATTATAAGTATGAAGTGTTTATGTGTTTATTAATAAAAAATAAGTATGGTTACAAATTTATTATTTTAATTTATATGGTTAAATGGATGTTAATTTATAGCTACTATTTGTATCTTATATATTTTAATGTGACAGAGGTGTAAATATATTTCAAAAGTGATTATAATTTTTTTTTATTTTTTTAGATTTAATCAAAAAAATGTTATAAAATTAAATTCAAATAAAATATTTATAAAATATTTTTATGGTGAAATGGGAGATGTTTTTTGGGCATGTTGTATTGATGAAAAATAGTATTGGCCCATGGTATTGTAGCAAAGCCTATTTACGAGCTAATAATATCTAAGGCAAAGTGGATGTGAATATCCATGGTTAAACATATTGTTATATTGTAAGTTTATTGTAAGTATTAAAGTTTTTATAACCTTATTGACGATGTTGGATGTTGTCAACAGTTAGGGGGTCTCCCCAGTGTGAGCTCCCAATTAGATCTCACATCGTTTGGGATAGGAGCCCCATCCGGTATGTGGGCCCAACTGCCACCATGAATGTTTTCGCTTTTGGTTTTCAAATGAAAAGGTGTTAGAGTGAGGACAAGAATGAAATGCCCAGACAATGAATCAAAGTCAGCCCAAGATTGACAAACTACAGAAAGAGGTACAAGCAAGTCATAGCAACAATAAAAAGGAGTATGTAACGAGAAAGATCGGTGAGCCAAAACCCAATCAGACATACATAAGCAAGAATGTGTCAAAGGTTAATTGCAAATTAGTTCACAATAGATCACTAGCATGGCGAGAAATAGGTAATCATAGATTCGAAAACAAACATACATGCAAGAACTATGAAGCAGTCCACAACTTATTGCATATATGAAAGCACACATACAAATAGAGTGAAAATATCAGACAACCAATACGATCACCATGAGTAAGCATGGGACTCAATGCCAAACATGAACAACATCTTATTAATGTTGCTACAAATCTAAGTATATATCTTGCAATTTGTCAAAGCCCCAATAGTGGAACATGGGTTTCTCATACCATTTACCAATGCAAAACCCTAGCCTCACTGCAGCTCCTCCTACTAGTTTCCAAGAGTTGAGTGCCTATAGCTCTTAAGCCAAATCAATTATCTATTCTTATCCCTAACTCAAGTGCTAAAGTCCTTTTACAATGAGGCATGAGGGTATACTTATAGAGGTGATGTGGTTGTTCACCTATCGTGCCCTTTGACCTACCCTCATGAATCTTGAGCTTCCTCACCACTCTCTCACGCCTACTGCCTAGTACATGCTCAGTTGATCTTAGCACAACTGTTGACACCATGATGAAAATAGTTACATATCAATAGGATAGAAAAGACGAGGAGAATGAAAGATGGTTGTTGAAAACCCTAATGTTGTGGTGTAGTCATGATGAGGTACTGCACAGGGTCATGATGCATTTGCTATGTTGAATATTGATATGATTTCTATTACACCTGCCATTGAAGTTGGCCCAATTCTTTGGAAGCTCCACAGATCTAGCTAGCTTGTTTTTTGAAACCCTAATTATACAACTTCTTGCCAGAAATCCTAGCACTCTCCATGTTAATCAACATTCTCTACTTGTGTAGTCCCCTTTGGCGCAATGGAATTCTCAGAGCAAGTGGTTTTTTCCAGACCTTGTTAGTTTCCCATTCATAATCTTCCAACTTTGAGACTCATCCTTTGTTTCTACTGGAGATTCCCTCTTGATATTTGGATTGTTACTCTGAACTATCATCCATAGAATAAGTGTCGAATGCAGCTTCATTGTCCTACAATGCCAACAGTCATAGCACTTAAAAATTGGTTGCGATCTTTTCCATGTCTCTACAGAGTACAATAACAAATTTTTATGCAAAATTAACCACCAATGCATTCCCTGACACTGTAGGTCTTAATAGTGCACTGCTTCTTAAGTCGCTAATTTGATGAGGAGGTAGCAAGTGAGAAGCAGATCAGATCCCCAGGTGACATCTTAAGGCCTACAATGCAACTTTGCAATATGAAAAGAAGTCGTAAATCTGGCATGCATGATTGTGACTTGGGAAGAACAAGGCTTCTTGAAGCTAGGCCGCACGATCACAACTTGATGAAAGTCGCACTTTCTATGCTCGTATGAGGCTTTAGATTGCTACTTGTGAGTTGACATGGTGATCTTGGTGAAGAGTGACGATGTGACCCTGTCCACGTCACATTGTGGAGTGTTATTGCCATGGGAAAGTGCGACCTTCTCTCAACGTCTTTCACATAATCCTGAATTGCATGGCGTTATACATGACTCAACATATTTTGATGACTTTTTCTCCCACCGTCGTTTCTTTTGCAACAATATAAATAATGTCATTTTCATTATGAAACCTTGGTCACTTTAATTTATCATATGCAACAGGTGTACACCTCATACAATACAATGAACCTCTTCATACAGTACAATGGTTCATGCTTTGGTCACACCCTGCAGTTCTTAAGTCATTTTGGGTTGCATCTTAGAAACACGACTTATGGAGAGGTGTGTGGTCGCATAACAAGTAGGTCACACCTCCAAGTCGTATTGTTGAGACCCTAGGTGATCAGAAACTGAATTGGGGGAAAAAATTTGCTAAAAATATTCAGAATCTCTCGAAACCATAACAACAGGATAGGTCTCGTCTTCCTGATTCTAGTGCACTTCGTTTCGCTCAAAACAGAGTCCGTATGAGAAAGTTAAAGCGTTCTGATCGCTGGGCTAAATAGGTAAATTTTGGCGACAGGGATGCTGACTAGGCATCCGTACAGCCCAGTCATAAAAAAGGATACTCCAAAGAATATTCCTTGGAATATTCTCCCTAGGTGGACCAGTGAGTTGTTGACAAGTGTCGAATTGTGGTTGGCCTGAATTTCTAGGCTACACAACAATTTGATTGGTTTTGAATGAACCAATGGGATGAGGACACGTGGCTAGCCCGGAGGCCGCCACGTGCCCCTCAAGGATGAAAATTTGGTTGAGTTAAAAGGTCTATCATTTTATATGGGTGGAAAAATTTTATGTGGTAGATGGGCAGAGGTCGAACTCGACCCTGTGACCTCCCCTGCACAAACCCAACACTCTACCTTCTTTCCTAAGCATTGTGACTTAACATATATTGTTGTTCATACATATTTGAACTTAATAAATGTTCAGATGGAAGGAAATGGGGGTCAGCCCCATCACATACAACCACGCGCATACGACCAATGGAGGAGCTCCAACTAAGTGTCAAGATTAAAGTTTTTTAAAATGTACTTAATTAAGCACTAAACCAGCTTAAATGTGCGCTTATCCTAATGTTAAGTCGAATTTTTTTAAACGCGCTTAACGCACCTAACCTCAATTAATTTCCACCTACCACTAATTAATCCAGGTTTAGCCATGCGGATTAAGTTGGTGAAGTCCGCCAATTTCGATGGAGCTCCAGAATTGTCGGGGTTAACTGGAGTTTCTCCAAATTTAGTGGAGGTTTCCTAGGAGAAACTGAAGAAGCCATAACTTTGGCATATTGCGACCAATGAGGCTCAGAAAGAGTCAATCCTATATGATTTGAATCCTCTTAGCATGATGGTGTAGGTTGCAGAGTCAGAGGAGCACTTCTGTAAGTGATTTTTCCACTTTGAAGATTAAATATGCCTAGGGCCACCAGGAGAGGAGGCCATGTCTAGTTCATATGAAGACCATTTGCAGAGCCAGAATAGGCTACTTAGGGGTTTTCGGGTCTTCTGAATCTAATGGAGCATGTTGCATAGCCATTGGAGCAATATATGTGCATGTAATCTTATAATTGACCATTAATAAAAAGAGTGCCAAGCCATTGAAGCAGGTCCATGGAGATGTAGCCCAGGAGGGGTGAACTATGTTATTAGCTCTATGTTATGTGTTTTTTGTGTATTATATTCTTTTCAATTTAAATTTTTTTTATGTGTTTTTAAAAGCTAATTTACTTAATGAATTGCTCATAAAAGACACACAAACTTTACACATAAACCCTCTTATAACTTGCTATTTGAGATGATCCATAAGCACACTTTTATTTAATACTGATGAGGAATCTAGCACAACAAAAATAGTTTGTCCATATTCAGATCAAGTTGGTATCAGAGCACAGTTTATCTCATTTTATCCCAAGTTTATCTCATGGTTTGCCAATGTTATCTAGAGAAATATCTATTGGTTTTGTATTTGTGCAATGAGAATTTAATTGTGTGCAAGTTTATGTGTGTAAGTTGAAGAGAAGAGAAGTTCAAGATTGAGAACTCGGCTCTCAAATCACAGTAAAGAATATTTTTATGCATTACAAGTGTGATTCTAGCTTCATCCAACAATGTTTCTAATACATCTTTCTTAGCAAGACTCGTTGATGAAGAGATGTTGCAGAAGCTCTTCATCATGAGAGATATGGTGCAACAGATGCATGAAGATAAGAGGGAGAGCATTATACTTCAAGAGAAGTTGATGGCCATGAAGGAAGAGAAGCAAGAGCTTCTTTAAAAGATGCATGAGATGGAGACTCGACTCCATGATGCCAAAGAAACCCTAGCCAAGTATGTGCATGAAATAGAGGTATGCAATTCAAGTTTATCTTCAATTTTCTCTCAAGATGAACGTTTTGGTGTTTTTGAAAAACATACTAGAGGAATAGGGTCTAAATTATTGATGAAGAAGGGCTATGAAGGTAAATGATTGGGCAAACATACACAAGGCATAGTTGAACCTATTGTTGTTGAGGAAAGGCCTAGGTATTTGGGTCTTGGTTATGGACAACATGATGGAGAATGATCCAAAGCCAAGGAGGCACATGAAGGTGTTCCAAGAAGTACTTCCATTACATTTTCATTACCTTAAACTTGCGAAGTTTGTGTTCATGAAGAATGCAAAAGTTTTACACCCGCTTTGCAAGAAGTTGCGCATAAGCATGCACCTAATGGAAATGGTAAACAAGAGGATGTTGAAAGCTCTAAAGCCATTGAAGCCATTGTTGGTATTCCGAAGAGAGCCATTACCTCATCAAATTCACCTCCTCAAGAAGGTGACAAAGGTGAATGTACACGGTATAAATTTTCCTTTAATCAAGTTGCTTTTGATTATGATAAACATGGAAAATCCTCACATAAGATTTGGAGAAAATTTACATGTTCCTTTTGTGGTTTGAATAACCATACTATTTCGAGATGTTGGAAGAAGATAGCCATACACAAGAAACTTTTAAAACAAAGGCGACAGAAAGCCAAAGGTCCAATGGACAAAGAAAACCATGTTTAAAAGAAGATGCAATTATTTTGCACTCATTGCCATAAGCAGGGTCATCTTGTAGACAAGTGTTGGAATTTGTATCCAAAAAGTCATCCACAACATTTGAAGAAGGTGGAAAGAGATCTTGACAAGAATGGAAAAGAGGATTCCATAATTGATGTGGGTTAGGATGGTTCACATGATGAAGTGCAGCTGAAAGAAACACCATTGAAGTGGTTTGAAAAGAGATGGTTAGATTTCTTAACTAATTAAGGCCTTGCATTTATTTTGATGATTGATGCAAACCTTGCCTTATTGATGCATTTATTTGCCAAAATAATGCATTTCTTTTCTCTTGAAAGTATGTTGCATATTGAATGAAGCAAGATGTTGGAAAAGTAGAGTTATGTTGACTCACTTAGATGTAGCAAAGATGGGAATTTGTAGTTGCAATTTGCATGTGAATGCATTTATTTTTCTTTAGAATGCATGTTCCATGTTTACGCCGTGAAGATGTTTGAAAGTGGAGTATGTTGACTCACTTTGTTGCAACAAATTTGGTCATTTCAGATCTTTAAGTACTTGTACATACCAATGTACTTGTGAGAGAGTTGACCATTGTATACATGCATCACAGTTGTGTGTGTGAACAGTGGAATTTTTTATAGTTTCATTGTGCTTGAACATGCATGGGTGATTGACTTGTGTTGGTTGATTGATTTGTTAACATGTATGTTGTGAACTTGAGAGTGTTGGTCATTTGCACATGCATTAGGGTCGACTTGTGTTGGTCGATTGATTGTTACATGTATGCCTTATCGACTTGGAAGAGTTTATTTTATCTCCAAGGATGAAAGGGAGATGTTGACGAATTGTTTCACGAGATGTGAAATTCTTGTTGTTTTTGGAAAAGAATCTTCAAGTTGTTGTACATGATTTTGTTTGACTAAGAGTCAATGGTTTGAAGGCGCATGTTTTGTCGAAACCCATCGACAAATTATACAGATGTTTTTTTTGTACACCAAGATGTAAGGGTAAATGGCGATGTTCATGGGATGTGATATTTGTTGCTTTGAAGGAGCATAAGAAAGAGGTCGTCAAGTTATGTTTCTTGCATGATGTGTTTTTCAAGTTAATGGTTTTTCTTGTGACAAGATGTCTCGAGATTTTGGAAGGTCCACTCTTGAGCGAGAGGCTCATGATTAGCCTTCATTCTCAAATCTTGGCATGAGCATCATGAAAATACTGGAGGATGATGGAATCAAAAAGCGGAAATTGGACAATATGCTAAAAAAAATTGTAGCCAAAACAACAGCCATTGTAGAATATTTGATTTGTTGACGCCAAGAAGCGAAAGAGATGGTGAATGCATTCTTCCAGATGTGGAATTTTGAACCGTGGAGGTAAAAAGAATGGTCATTTATTTTCTTGTGTGTACTGATATTGGAACTCATTGTTGTTGTTCACTCAGATGGGCTTAACTTGGAAAAGTGGTTTCCAACGAGAAGCTTGCATCGAATGCATGTGTGTGCAAGGGAGGAACAAGACTTTCAATGGGAAGGCCATTAGTTAGCTTTCCAAGTACCGAGGGATCACTTTGGTACAACAAGGTGTTTGATCAGTAAAAAAGCAACCAACAAGTGTTGGATTGGGTCAGCAGCGAAAGGAGGACATTGGTTGAAGTGCCAAGCCATTTGCAAGGCAAGGCATGTCAGTAAACCCAAGTGATTGTCATGGAGAAATTTCCAAGTAGAATCAAGTTGATCAAACTTTGAAAAGAGAAGAGTATTAAACTCTCATCAAATAACCAGCTTTTGTGGGTCCAAAATCCTGTTAGTGGGAAGGAGTGATCAGAAACTGAATGAGGGAAAAAATTTGCTACAAATTCAAAGTGTTTAGAATCACTTGAAACTAGAATTACCGAATAGATCTCGTCTTCTTGATTCTGGCGCACTTCGTTTCGCTCAAAATGGAGTCCATATGAGAAAGTTTAATCGTTCTGATCGCTTGGCTAAACATGTAAATTTTGGTCTCAGGGATGCTGACTAGGCATTCGTACAACCTAGTCAACAAAAAGAATATTCCAAGGAATATTCCCCCCCAAGTGGACCAGTGAGTTGTTGACAAGTGTCTAATTGTGGTTAGCCCGAATTTATGGGCTACACAACAATTTAAGTGGTTTTGAATGAAACAATGGGATGAGGACACGTGGCTAGCCCGAAGGCTATCACATGCCCCTCAAAGGCCTAAAATTTGATTAAATTAAAAGGTAGAATTTAAATTTATATGGGTGGAAAAATTTTATGTGGTAGACGGGCGGAGGTCAGGCTCGACCCCGCGACCTCCCCCGCACAAACCCAACGCTCTACTGCCTCTCCTAAGCATTGTGACTTAACATATATTGTTGTTCATACATATTTAAAATTAAATAAATGTTCAGGCGGAAGGAAATGGGGGCCAACCCCATCGCATACAACCACGTGCATACGACTGATGGCGGAGCTCCAGCTAAGTGCGGAGATTAAAGTTTTTTTAAATGTGCTTAATTAAGCACTAAACCAGCTTAAATGTGCACTTATCCGAATGTTAAGTTGGATTTTGTTAAACGCGCTTAACGCGCCTAACCTTAGTTAATGTCCACTTACCACTAATTATCTAGGTTTAGCCATGTGGATTAAGTTGGCAGAGTCCGCCAATTTCGGTGGAGCTCCAAAATTGTCAGGGTTAACTAGGGTTTCTCCATATTTAGTGGAGGTTTCCTAGGGGAAATTGAAGAACCATAAATTTGGCATACTTCGACCAAATGATGCTTAGAAAGAGTCAATCCTAGATGATTTGGATGGTTTGAGCATGATGGTACAGGTTGCAGAGGCAGAGGATAAATTTTGTAAGTGATTTTTCCACTTTGAAGATTAAAGATGCCTAGGGCCACTAGGAGAGGAGGCCATGTCTAGTTCATCTGAAGACCATTTGTAGAGCCAGAAGAGGCTACTTTGGGGTTTTTGGGCCTTCTAAATCTAATGGAGTGGGTTGCAGAGCCATTGGAGCACTATAGGTGCATGTAATCAGAGAATTTACCATTAATCCAAAGAGGGCGAAGCCATTGAAGCACATCCATGGAGATGTATCCCAGGAGGGGTGAAATTCGTTATAAACTCTGTGTTATGTATTTGCTTTGTATTGTATTCTCTACAATTTACTTGTTGTCATATGTTTTTAAAAGCTATTTTACTTAATGAATTGCTCATAAAAGACACACAAACTTGACACATAAACCATCTTATAACTTTCTATTTGAGGCGATCCATAAGCACACTTTTATTTAATACTGATTAGTAAGCTAGCACGACAAAACTAGTTTGTCCATATTCAAATCACCGAGGCATGACTTCGTGAATTCCAAGCTCGGCAAAGGAATTTTGAATGGTGGAATATTTAAGCATATAGCAGCTTTCCGAGATTTTAATGGTGAGCAATCAACCTCTTAAAGACCTCAACATTCTTGGCATAAGGCCTGAGCATCAACCTAAGCAGAAAAATGACATTTCTTTTACCCAGGTGAACTCCATTGCTAATTCCTGTGTAATCCTTTTGAAACCTTAGTGTTGTATTGGTAGGTGAGTTTACTAGAATTTTCATGTGTTTCCCACCATTTGTTGTACAACATCACATTTTCTAAGTGCTCGTAGACTTCTACAAGGCTTGTGGTCTAAAATTATTCTGTCGAAACCCCTGGAGTGCGTGTTGGTCTTTCAAGTGCATCCAACATTGCTAACATTCTCTAAGTCATGCCAATGTGTGGCACAACCTGCGTGGGGTGCATGCACCCTATCCATTTTGTAACATTACATCGTCCATAGATTTGATGGCCATCAACATGCCATTACTATCCTTACGTAAGCTCCCATTTACCCTTTGAAACAACTTTTTGGTGCTATTGTGGATGGTTTGCATGAACGGTGTGTGTAATGTACCGCCTTTATGCCAAAAACTCCCACTCTGTCACAAAAGTATGGCAATTACCACAAAACCATGAGGCAACTCTCTTACACTTCTGGGTACATAGGCAATAAAATATGTCCATAAATTCGACCTTGGGTTACGCAATCCATGTCTTTGGGTGCTTGGTGAAGTCCTCTGTTATACAACCTCACTAAGTGTGCCTTTGATGGTCCAAACTCATTCTATTCTTGATTGCCATAGTTGCATTCACTCATATACGCACATGGCATGAATGTTCTTTGAAAAGTGTCGTTCCAATGCAACGTTAGTGTATGTGAACGCCCTGAAACGTAAGCTTCTTGACAATGAGTTGAGAGTAATTACAACCTTTCACAATTTTAGCTTGCCTTTAGAGTCATGAAATGATATCATGCCTTGGAAATATCATCATGAAGCTCAATTGGTTTTATTTCAAGGTATTTTTTAATGTAGACATTGCATTGAATGGCATGAATTCATGCCCATTCCAAATTCCCTAAACAATTTATAAAATAGAACATGCTAGTTTACAGGTATGAAGATAAATAAATAAAAACAATTCCCCATGCTTAAGCGATAAAGAATCCAACTTAATATGTTTTTTATGAGTTGTATGGGTTGAATGAGACACGCTTGAATTTAGAAACCAACTCAAAATTTAGGCATTCGGTTGAGCTTATTAATTATAGGTAATATTCATGATGATGATGCAATTATGATGCCCAGTGCCTTGAAGCATTGGTGAAAATGCATTCTATGGGTCATGGACCTAGTCACAACATGACTTAGGTGCACATCAGGACACTCTATTGTTTGAAAGGTGCAATAGGCATAGTGGTGGTTTCATAATATAGTTAATAGAGAGCGAACTCAAAATAAGCCTTCATCCATTGGCACAGTGTGGTTCCATCACATTCAGGTGTATTATGAGAAATAAAGCTTGAATTTGCATGCATCATTAGAACAATAGCCCCTTAAGATGACTTTGAGAATGGATTTGAATGAAATGGTCAAATATTTTCTTGAAAGTTTGATATGTTAAGAGGGATGCAAAGCTTCAAAAATTAGTCTCTCGTGCAAAGGGTTCCTCTTAAAAATTGAACACTTATGCACATGAATGTTTAGAGAAATGATGGCATGATTGGTGCGACTGAAAATAAGGGTAAATGTGGATCTTGTGCAAGGTAGAAAATCAAATCTAGAGATGAGGATCAAGCCAACATGATTTAGTTCTTCAATTATGGTAATGGTAACCTAGGGTTTCAATGATGTTCAAGCGATACACCGATTATTCAAACCCTAATGTGCTCACACATACGAAGCCCTAGGTGCGGCATGATCATCAAAAATAATTGTCAACCTTTTAAAAATAATCCCATGGAACATAAGACTTGCAAATAGATGATATTATCTCACTTAAATGGAGCATGATCAAACCCTGGAGTAGTGATCATGATAAAGTGCATAGGATATCAACAAAAAGCATCATGTGAGCGCAAGCAGTGATATGGTCTAATGAAAATGAGGCTGTTTAGGGAGATCAATTTGAAACATTATTATAACCCTTATGGTTTGAAGGTAAAGAGGGGAGGGGACCCAAAATTTTGGATAGGACCCAAGAAAAATGGGTGTTGTTGTAGTGACAACAACAATTGGTGAAGCACTAGTAAGAATCCAACATCTCTGATTACATCCCTGCAATATATTGATTTCGGATAATAATGCAAGGAATTATTGAACAAACACTATGGGTACCTCTTGCATTACTTTGACGTTTACAGATATGCCCTTTCCTTGCGTCTTAGCTAGGCCCTGTTAATTATTAAACACAACATGAGAATTTCACACATGCCAGTAGTTGATGATGGCGCAGAGGACAAGGTATAGGGATTATTGTATTTAGAATTTTAAAATATGGTTTATGGTGTTGCTCCGCTGCTAGCAAGCCTGGAAAGTACCCCATTGGAGTCACTTCAAGAAATCATAAACGTTTCTCTTTTGTCGGCGAGCCTGGTCAGTACCCCGGTGGAGTCATTACATCGCATCTATGCGTAGGAAGCCTTTCTCAATCCTTTACCCTTTATTTAATTTTTTCTTTCTTTCATGTGCAAATTGGCACTTATTATTGAGTGTTTATTACGCCAGGGCAGATGAGGGATACCGACTTATTTTACGAGCAAGATATTGTCTCTTGTTTGACAAAAACTAAAGATCTTCTGATTTAGGTTTGATCTCATGCCCTGCTCCAACATCATACCACCAATTGATAGGTAAACAATGAACACATACAAGAAAATATCCAAGACCAAACTGGAGACAAAGTCGAAGATACAGATATAGGTCATTTGAACTGGTTAGGGTTCCCCACAAGTAATCTATTTGTATTTTCCTACGCAGTTTCAATACTGGTTCTATGAGGGATTTTCGTTCCAAGCAAGCATTACAACCACATGCAACCTTTAGGGTTAGGGTTTCAGCATTAAGGAAAGGTGACTAGGGTATTTGTCCTAAGGTTTCACAATGTACGAAGAGGTCAAAGCAAGTTCCTTTAGGGTTTTAGAATGTGCACACAGACGTAAAAAGCTAGTCACCACACCAAAGGTTTCAAAAGCTCCAGGCTTGTGAAGGCTCATGCAGTGGCTTGCAGTATAGAGAAAAAGAAAGATTGGGTCAACGACATGCTTTGAAAGAATATGAATGCATGATTTAATGCAGTAGGAAGACTGAAATGCAATGTTATGTTATGTAAATGTAAAGAAGAAAACAACCAATTGCAATTAAAAGACCGATGCAATGCATGTGCATAGATTTCACGAATGCCATGCAATAATGAGTAGTGTAAGCAAGCTAAATGCATAATTTCATGAAGCAAACTAACTATCTATAATAAAGAAATCACAAAAAATGGTATCTAAACTTTTAAGCATTAAATAAAACCCTAATTAACAAATTTGATAAGTAAAACCTAATTAACAAATTGTAAACTAATCTAAACCTAAAACCCTAATTTAACCAGAGAGGAGATCGGTTCAAGTGAAATCAAACTTCCAATGCAACAATTGAAATAGTTACCGACCTGCAAAGACAAATATGTCAGTGATTATAATTACATAAAGAGTTGTGCAAAAAACACAATGCTTACCTGTGAAACATGCACAACAACGAGAAGGTCATGTATACTTACAGGAAAACGTGCCAGAAAAGAATGTTCAAGCCAAACTATGATCCAATCCTAGTAAAAAAAAATGATATACTTGAAATCTATTATCATCCAACCATGACACACATCCAATCATGCTTAACCCTAAATTAAACACAAACAAGGCAAGATGTCGCTTGCTAGCAGAGGAATTTTCCATATCACACCCCTCAAGCGATTTGACAATCCTATCATGATATTGAGGATGACCAATTGATGACTCTGAAAATATGGGCATTCGCCAGGTGTAACTAAGATACCAGAGGATTCAATCGCAAAAACGCTAATTTCAGAAAACCTAGTTTGAAGTTGTCCATGGATTGCATCGAGGACATCAGGAAGTGACATAACTATCAGTGGGAGCTGAAGTGCCTCATCATCCTGACAAATGTTTGAACCTTCAAACAACAAGCCATTAAATATCAGTGGTTTCGTGAGATCAATAGGTGAATACATATGGTCATCATTAACCATGATAGGACAACCATCAGTGAACATATTGTTGATTTGATCAGATGTATGAACCCCGACAAGTTGGCAGTTCAAAAGATCAAATTCTTCAAATTCCCAAAAAGGAGGTGAATGAACCAAAAGATTCTCAGGAAAGAAAGAAGTCGGGTGATTGGTTCCCTTAGTGGACTGTAAGGCATCACCTACTTATGTCTGATCACAATCTATACCGGCTAGTAATGAGTCAAAAAGGTTCGAGGCAATGGTCGATGTACTCTCTTCAACAAACAAATATGGGTATATAGGTTGATGCATATCAACTGACAGAGGATGGAAAAATGTGTTTAGAGAAACATTGCTCGAATCGTATGATTTCCAAGATGAGCTTGCATCCAACAAGATGATGTTGAGAGGAGAGTGGAGCACGAAAACCCTCATTTCACTTATTTCATGCGAATCATCAGGATCGTAAGAACCTAACATAATCATCAGCGGAAGAGTGCCTCAACTTCCTGATGAGTCCCTAAGCCTTCGAAAGGTGAATCATAAAATTTCGGTGGCTTCGTAAGATCAACAGATGGATACAAATGACAATCACTAGAAGCATGGCCAAATATGTTTTCAATAGAATGACAATCGCTAAAGCCACCAATTTGATCAGGTTGGGTACCTGACACATAAAGCTCTTCTTGGATTAAAAGTGAAGGGGAATCAATACGAAAACCATCTTGAATAGGCTAAGACGTAAGGTCTTCTTCTTCACATGTTAAAGAGTGCAGATGGAAGAGATCAGGAACAAGAGTTTCAACGTTCCCATACCGTGACTGTGAAAAATCACCCTCATGTACATGATCACAATCAACACCAATAGGATAAATATTTGAATGATTTATAGCAACCTCTCGTGTATTAGATTGAAGAAATAAATCAGGGTATGATGAATGAAAAAGTTTAGATGAAGGGGCACAAACTTCAACCAAATTTATTTCAGAGCTTAGACCCTGAACATTGATGTTAGTTTGAGAAAGCAATGAATCAACATGCATACCATGCTCCATAGAATTGATCACAACTTTAGTATTATCTGAGATATGAAATAGGCTATGGTCAGCAACTTGAGGAGGGAGCATAATATGAGGAGAATCAGGGACATATTTAGGAAGATGATCAAGAGGCTCATGTTGAATCTCGTCAATAGGGAAATATGTTAATTCAACTTGATCCTCGGGTTGTCCAACTGCAATATAATGTATGAGAGGTTTGAGAGCCAAACCACTTGATTCATGCCCCTACAAACATCCTTCATCATCTGAATTATTCACGGTTGAAATTTTATTAGGTAATGAATTTGAAGGAGGATGACAAATTTCACATGTAGTAATTCCTTCCTTAGAGGATTGAGGCTTTTCCCGACTCACAAAGATAGGCAAGCCAAGATTAGGGATAATAAATGGGCAATTTGTAACTTGCAAATTATCATGATGCTCATAAGAATCAATATTTTTTTTCATATTGAATGTGTTGCAGATAAATGTGAACCAACTGCTGAAATTTTTCATTCAAATACACCCAATCGACATATCTTTCAGGAAATTCAGAGCAGAGATGAAAAACCTAGTGGAAAAATCCTCTAATGGCTCTCCAAGATTCATCCTAAGTTGATTTATCCTTTTAAACACATCTTCAAAATCATACTTGTCAATTTCTTTTCGGATCTTACTAATGAGTTGCTCAAATGAATGGATAGAAGTTTCTGGCAACGTGTGACACCACTGCTTAACACAACCTTCAAGCGTGAGGGTAAACAATATGCTAATATCATCTTTGCAATGTATTCCGTTAGAGTGATAGAACTGCAAAACTTGAAATGTGTGTCCGAATATCGTTGTATGACCCTTGCCATCAAACTTCCACTACAACAAGTGATAGACTATTTCCGCGAGGATTGCAAGATTAATATTTTTAGAAAAACAACCCGGGATAGAGATTTGGGGAGAAGCCATTTGCATATATGAGACTAAATTGTAGACTCCAAGGGATCAACTTGCCATATGGCCATCCTTATAGCACCAAATATATTGATGGTGCCAGATGTCTCCAACAGTTAAGGGGTCTCCCCGGTGTGAGGTCCCAATTTGACCTCACACTGTTTGGGATAGGAGCCCCATTGGGTATGTGGGCCCGGGTGCCACCATGAATTTTTTCAATCTTGGTTTTCAAATGAAAAGGCGTCAGAGTGAGAACAAGAATGAAATTCCAAGACAATGAAGCAAATTCAACCTTGGATTGAAAAATTAGAGAAAGAGGTACAAGCAAGTCATAACAACAATAAAAATGAGTATGCCATGAGAAGGACCAGTGATCCAAAATCCAATCAGACATACATAAGCAAGAACATTCCAGAGGTTAACTGCAAATTAGTTCAAAATAGATCACCAACATGGCGAGAAATAGGTAAGCATTGATTCGAAAACAAACATACATGTAAAAACTATGAAGCAATCCATAACATATTCTGTATATGAAAGCACACATACAAATATAAAATATCAGACAACCAATACGATCACCATGAGTAAGCATGAGACTCAGTGCCAAACATGAAGAACATCTTATTAATTTTGCTGCAAATTTAAGTACATATCTTGCAATTTGTTAAATCTCAACACTGGAACATGGGTTGCTCATACCATTACCCAATGCAAAACCCTAGCCTCACTGCAACTCCTCCTATTGGTTGCCAAGAGTTGAGTGCCTATATCTCTTAAGCACAAATCACGATGATTAGATGATGTTAGCGAATTTGAATGTGTTTTTTATTCAATATGATGTTTGTACGCTGGTTATCATGATCGTGATGTTTATTTTTAATATTAAATCATGCTATTTATTAAATATTATGTCGTGATTTTAATTGAAATTTTAATTTTAATTGTATGTAAAATATTTCTAAAATTTTAATTGTAATTGTAATATTTAATTTATTATGAAATGATTGTAATTGTAATTGTATATATGTAAAATTGTAATTGTATGTAAAATTCTAAAATTGTAATTGTAATTGTATGTGAAATTGTAAAATTCTAATTCTAATTCTAATTGTATGTAAAATATTTGTAAAATCTTAATTGTATTAATGTGAAATTATTGTAATTGTAATTGTAATTTTAATTTTAATTGTAATTGTGTGTAAAATATTTGTAAAATTTTAATTGTATTAATGTGAATTATTGTAATTGTAATCTTAGTTGTAATTGTATATATGTAAAATTGTAATTTTATGTAAAATTCTAAAATTGTAATTGTAATTGTAATTTTATGTAAAATATTTGTAAAATTTTAATTGTATTAATGTGAAATGATTGTAATTGTAATTGTATGTGAAATTGTAAAATTGTAATTGTAATTGTATGTAAAATTCTAAAATTGTAATTGTAATCGTAATTGTATGTAGAATATTTGTAAAATCTTATTTGTATGTAAAATTCTAAAATTGTAATTGTAAATATTGTAATTGTAATTGTATGTGAAATTGTAAATTTGTAATTGTAATTGTAATTGTAATTGTACTTGTATGTAAAATATTTGTAAAATTTTAATTGTATTAATGTGAAATGATTTTATTAAAATTTGTAAATTTGTAAATAATTGTAAAATAATAAATCTAGAATAATATGAATTTTTGTAACATAATAAAGTTTAAAAAATAATGCAAATAAATTCATGTACTTTAGAATTATCATTATTTTATTATGGTCTTACATACAAAAAAAAAACTTTATACAATACACCATTGTTTTCGAGATCAACATAATTGCAAATTATCATGTGAAATGATTTTAACATTAACACAATGCAAATTACTAATTAATTCAAAATACATATTATAATGTTTCGAAAAAAAAGGTCTTAGTTATAAGGTAATTAAGTCCTCTTCTTTATAAAAACCCATCTTAAACAGTATAAATGATGAAATAACACATGTACCATATCACTTTCGGTTCTTATGATCACCCTCATTATCTTCTAGCTTTCTTGGCATGATAACACTATTGTTCTCAAAAATATGTTTTGATCTAGGGTCATGTCTCAATACAAACCACCAATCCCTATACAACACATCTGGGTAAAAAAACACCTAGTTGCAGTGTTTGAGGAAAACATAGGGCTCCTTAGCTTCATCCCACATCTTTCTAGAGTTGATACATATCAACCTACTATCGCGATCTTCCTTTACATTATTCTGATAAAAGGTGTCCCACCACTTGAACCTAAAAATAACACATTGGAAAGAAGATAATTCCACTTCAATGATCTCTTGTATCTTTCCGATGTAACCTAACGTCCCTCGTACTAAGTTTTTATCACGATGGCTAGATTGAATAGATTGATCGAACTCAACTTCCACTCCACAGTCTTGTGTCATGTGTCCATCATCGACATTTTATATGCGAAAATGGTGTCCACATGCCCACATAGATGCGAACAAATGCACCTATAAAAAATTAAAAAATCATAATGTCACGTGTCTTATAATAACCCAACAGTTAAAATATGAAATATAGATGTAATTACATTTCAAAGGTGCATTATTAAGTTTAAAATGTACATAAATAGATTGTTACCAAGTGGGTGCACCCATTCCCTACGTTTAGCGCATCCTCTTCAGCACGTGGGTAACAACCGGTTGCACTGCATTTCTCTCTAACTTGGTCAACAACCCAATTGTTGGGGGCATATTTTTGGCATATTTTCTTTTAAACGATCGGGATAAGGCACACTTCTACCATTCAACCATCTGAATTATTTCCTGTCACTATCCCATTTCATCCTCTTTTGTTCGTACAATGCGACCCACGGTTGTGTCGCTTCGGAACTGTAAAGAACGAATTTATTGATTGCTTCAATTTCTACATTCACTATTGAAATCAAACCGACATATAGTAAATATGAGATTAAATATACATTATATCGAAGTTAAACATGAGTATTTACTTTGTGTAAATTTGAAAAAGTATTGGAGGCATGGATCCATTTAGCTAGTGTCGTTATTGGAGGCCTTTGGGTTTTCTCTCGTTTACTATTGAAAGCAGATGATTCTCTTCTGTAAGGGTGTTCTTCTGGGAGGAATACCCTGGAGCAGTCATACACTGGATTTCATAGGTCGTTGTACCATCTAGCTTTCAAAGAAGGTCCACAACATTTACATCCAAAATACCCTTTTATTAAAAGACCTACGAGATTCTTGTATACAATTTATATGCATGACACGTTAAAGAATATCATGAATATCAGAAAAATTACAACGAATTAAATAACTAGTATGCGAAATAATATTGTAATTACGTATATAAACAAATCAATAAATGTAATTTACCAGAGCAAACTCCTAAGCCTGGATAATCGTGTGTCGTGTAAGCACATGTGCCATACAACATAAAACTCCTCTATGCTGCGATGGGTCTTGATACATCGTATACATTTATCCCATCCCATAATTCCTTCGATTAATCTACCAGTGGTTGTAAGTAGACATCCATATTCTTCACTTGTCTTCTATTAGGGACTATGAGAGCCAACATAAGATGCTCATTCTTCACGGACAACCATGGGGGGATATTGTTAGTGATCGCTACTACAGACCAAACAAAATAGTTGGTGTTTTGGAGGGAATATGGGTTGACGCCATCCATGGCTATGCTAAGTCGTAGACTTCGTACTTCATCCTTGAATTTTTTGGGCCATGTATCCTATATATACTTCATGGCTATTGAATCTGTTGGGATTCACATAACTCTCAACTCACTTCTATGTGAGGCATGTCATCCCTGCAACATAGCTAATTATTTGCAACGAAAGAGCATTTCAATCCTTGGGATTATAGGCATGTGCCTCAATATCTTAAAAGGAGGACCACATGATTTACCCTTATTTTTTGATTTATCATACCTGTCATGCCCACATTTTAGACATATCTCTTTGTCTACATATTCTCCTCTATATAGAATATAATCATTTGGACATGCATGATATGATATGTACTCAACACCCAAAATTTCCAACAATTTCTTTGCCTCTTCGCAGCTACCGGGCAAGACATTATCACTCGGAAGAACCTTTTCTTTGAATAACTTGTAGTTGGTGATCATGGACAATATTAAATGTACATTAATGTCGATATAATTATTAACATTCATAAAATTGAGCATTTATAATGTTCATTGGTGCGATTATATTTCTCGAAATATAAGGGAGGACTTTATGGTAACTTACCTCAAAATTTCCGAGAAACATGCATTCAACAAGCTAAAATTAACATGAAAATACAAGGACAGAAAGAAAAAACCCTAGTGGAGCTCTACACCAAGCCGACCACCATGACCTAGGGTTTGGAGGATTCTGCGCAGGCTGCCCTAGGTAGACCTCCCTCCCTAGACCGACAGGCCGCGATCACTCTCTTGGGCAGTACTGAGGCTTACCAATGACTGATACCAATGGGGGGACTGCTTCTCTCCCCATTAAAGGCTAGCCTCCTACAGGGGCAGCGGCAGAGGCTGACACCATTCATCAACAAAAATCTGGCCTGTCTCATGACATCTCAGGGGCGACTCCCACAGCGCAGCAGACAAATACATCAGCAACAGACGAAGTGAACATCAAGTCAGCTACATGCATTCTGAAGAACTCCAAACGAAAAATGATGGAGCTTCTAGCGCATCGCATTAATGGGAGAATCTAGTTCATGAGGACCACGCGCTAATAGGAAATTTCATGGGTTTCTGGCCCACTGAAAAAGCCCTTTGAGGGTGGATAGCTTTGAAGTGGAAACCCAAAGGCCACATTGACCTACAGTTGTGTGCTAAAGGCTTATTCAATGTTCTCTTTACTTGCACTGAGGAAAAAGACATGATCATGGATGGAGGACCCTATTTTTTTTAACTCCGTCTGTCTATACCTCCAACCCTGGATGGAGCGGTTCAATGTTGACAAACAAGATCTTACTTGGGCTCCGGTCTGAATTTAGCTCTACTTCTTCCCCACGACTACTGGGATGAGTTGACCCTCAAAGATATAGGTAATTCCCTAGGTGAATTCGTCAATATAGTAGAGGAGACAAGGATCAACTGCTATGTAGCATATTCTCGAATTTGCGTCTACATGAACTTGGTGGAGCCGCTACCAGGCGAGGTAAGTATGATGCACGAATATTTTGAATGGACACAAACTGTAGATTATGAGCATATCCCTTTCAGATGCAGGAGGTATCACCAACATGGGCATCTCTTCAGAGATTGTCCCCTCAACAAAAAGCGGCGGTGGAAAATGAATCCAATGATCAGGCATCAGAAGGATTCACGAAGGTAGCAAGTAGGAAAAGGCACAACAAGGGAACTACCTCTCACCAGAATAAAAAAGGACTTGCAACCAGTAACAACTTTATCGGCTTAAATAATCTTAATGAGAACAAAAATGGACCAGACAATGAAGCTGGGCACACCTCCACGGAGCAGGCCCAGTCCTCCAAGGCACATCAGAACAAAGTCCCACCTGATACTTTCCTGAAACCTCAAACCACTAGGGCCACAGGGGAAAACCTAGCGTCAAAGGGTAAAGAAAAGGTAATGGAGATGATCCCAGAAGCTATGGAGGAAGATCTAGAGAGCATTGACCTTGAGGGTCTGGATCTCATAGGGTTAGAGGATGCTTGCAATAAGAAGGATTTCAGATTAATACGTAAGCAGCAGGTCCAAAAGATGGAAGAAATCCTAACCCATGCGCAGCAGCTCCCCTCTCTAAGCATTCAGGGGGGTACGCTCATAATCACAAAATACTTCATGAAAGAGTCCCGTAAAAGGGGTAGGAAGACATCGCTGTAAAGAACCATATAAATAGGCAAAGAAATGGTGGATTCTGGGTGATTCCCCAAGTTAACCATATTCTTCGCCTACACCTTCATCCCCCCCCCCAATGAATATCATCTCATGGAACATAAGAGGGCTCAACAACCCCACTAAGCACAGGATAGTATAGAAAAAAATTATTGAGGAACACCTTGCAATATTCTAAATGCAAGAAACCAAATGTTCCATCTCCACTCTGGAAACCATCTTCAAAAAGATATGGAAAGGTTGCAACACAATAGCTGTAGATGCTAATGGGGCGTTTAGAGGCCTGGAAATCTTCTGAAACCCCCAAATCATCTCCCTTGAGAACTATCATGCTCATAGGCACTTTATCCAGGCCAAATTTCACCTGATTGGCACATACATACATGGTTTGCTCACAAATGTCTACTTCCCCTAGAATCTCCTTCAGAAAATGAAGCTTCTGGACAACATAGAGGAACTCAATAAACATAGAGCCCTTCCTCTCTGGTTCTTTGGAGGAGACTTCAACATGATAACTAGCCTACAGGAAAAGAAAGGAGGGAGGATGCATCTAGACTCGGACAAGAATGGATTCAAGAACTTCATTCAAGAAAACCAACTCATTGATCTTCAAACCTCCAATGGGATATTCACTTGGAATAATAGAAGAAGAGGTACCCACCAGATAGCCTCCAGACTAGACAGATTCCTCATCACAGATGATTTCATCCGTCTGGGGGGGTGATATAGCCACTACCATTATCCCCGCTGCAGGTTCTGACCACTAGCCAATACAAATTCAATGGTTAAGACCAGGAAAGCATGCTCCCAAATCCTTTCGATTTGAACACTGCTGGCTTAGGCACATAGGGTTCAAGGATATGGTCTTTGCTTGGTGATCCTCCCTAGTACCCCTGCAAGGTACTAAAATGCTTCAGTTCGAGACAAATCTGAAAATGCTCAAAGGAAAACTGAAGGTTTAGAATAAATCAAACTTTAGCAATATCTTCAAAGATCAACAAGAGCTGGAGGAAAAAATGAAGAAACTGCAACAAACCCATGGAAGGACGCTAAGCCGAGTCATAGAGCTAGGAGAACTCACTCTCTACTCAGCTAGAAGAAAGAAGGAACCAGGAAGAAATTCTATGGAGACAAAAATCAAGGATCTGCTGGCTTAGAGTGGGAGAAAGAAACACAAAAATATTTCACCGATCCACTATTCAACATAGGATTCATAACAGAATCACTGTCCTAAAAAACCAAGCTGGGGAACGGCTGGAAAAACAAGAGGACATTGAGGAGGAGCTGCGCAACCACTTCAGGAATATACTACAAGAACCCAATCATCATAGGCATGAGGCCATTAGGAAAATCATGCAGCACATTCCTAAGCTGATAACAGATGATCACAATCGAATGCTGCTCAAAGCCACCACTCTCGTTGAGGTTGAACAAGCAGTCTTCCAGCTGAAAGCCGGGAAAGCTTTAGGCCCTAATGTATTTACCACCAACTTCTTCCACTTCTTCTGGGACACCGTCCGCGACGAAGTCTGGGACGTAGTGGAGGAATCGTGCACCACTCACTGGCTCCTCCCAACGCTTAATGCCACCTTCATTACTCTGGTTCCAAAAGAAGACAACGCAACCTCACCAAGTAAGTACAGGCCTATAGATCTCTACAATGTCATTTACAAAATAATATCCAAAGTTATTGCTGACAGGCTTAAGCAACTCCTACCCATGATCATATCCTCGGAGAAAACAGGCTATGTTCAAGGCAGGAAAATTATTGATGGCATCATCCTAACCGATGAGGTCATCCACTCCCTCAAAACCTCCAAAAAACCTGGCGTGCTTCTCAAAATTGACCTATCCAAGGCTTTTGGCAAACTTAGTTGGGACTACATCAAAATGTCCTCATAGCCTTCGGCTTTAGCCACCCCTGGGTCCACTGGATCATGAGTCTCATTACCTATCATTTTCTCTCCATTTTGGTCAATGATATTCCCTCTGCAACCTTCAACCCCTCGAGAAGAATCAGATAAGGCGACCCTCTCTCACCCTTCATATTCATCATTATGGCTGAAAAACTGGGTTGCCTTCTCAAAAGCTCCATCAAGTCAGGTGCTCTGCAAGGTTTACCCCTACACAACCTGCCTCCCTCCTCCCATCAACAATTTGTAGATGACAACATGATCATGGGCTACCCCTCGGTCCAGGAAGCTTGTACCCTTAAATATTTTCTAGATACCTTCTCTGAAGCTTCCGACACTGAAGTCAACCCTGATAAATCAGAAATATTTTTCTTTCATACCCCCCCTCTCTCTCAGCGCAACATTGCCTGCATCTTAGGCTTTTCCATTGCATCCTTACCCTCCAAATACCTTAGCACTCCTCTCACTGATACTGCCATTAATCACTACTCCTGGTGAGCTCTACTAGAAAAAATGGAAACCAGACTATCCAAATAGACCCATCGCACTCTCAACATAGCAAGCCATTTGGTTCTCATCAAATCTATTCTACAATCCCTCCCTATATACCTCTTCTCAGTCCTAGCAGCCCCCAAATGGGTCCTCAAGGCCATGCACAAATTTCAAAGATATTTCCTTTGGGGTGGCACGAAAGAAAAAAACAAATGGGCCTTAGTCAACTGGAAGGAAGTGTGTACTCCAAAAATCCATGGGGGGCTATGTTGAATTCTTAGTTAAACTGAGAGGGAGGGGGGGGGGGTGAATCAGTTTAACACATATATGAGCTTTTTAAATTTTTCATCAGCTAATTTACAACTTACTTTTATAAACAACCTTAGTACATGAAAAGTCTTAATATGATGCAGAAAGTATTAAATTAATGTGACTTAAAACTTATTATGAGAGCAACAAACATTAAGAAAATTTTGTAAATCATCTTAGCACACAGACAACACAGATAGAGACAACATATTTAAGTGGAAACCCATAAAGGGAGAAAACCACATCTTATTATTGTTGTGATGCAAAGGAAAGCTCCAACTCCCTCTCACCACTGTTTTTCCGCAGGCACCAACCTGCAGGAGGCACCAACCTCAATCCTGCAAGCTACAACTTGTAAGGAAGCTCCAACTCCCTTCAATTTTCTGCAGGCACCAACCTACAGGAGGATCCAACCTTAGTTAGCTATAGTTGACAGCTATCAAGCTTCAACTTGATAGGGAAGTTCCAACTTCCTCAATTTATCAAATGGAATGTTTGCTGATTTACCTCAGATATCAGCTCTGATCTATAGCATCTCTTTCTGCTCTTCTTTTCTTTATCTTCTCTGCCTCAATCTTCTATACTCTGCATTCTCTATATTTACTCTCTCTCTCTCTCTTTTCATATCAAGATGATATTATTTATATAGATTTCTTGATGACTGTTTGTTTTCCTTTAGGAATTTGAAATGGATAGTCATAATTCTTGGCCTTCTGCCTTCTCATTTCTTTTTCAGCTCACTCAGAAAAATGTAACTGTAGGTGCTTATTTTAATATTACAGTGGGATTTTGTTTTCTTCCAGAGACTTTCCAATGCATCACAAACAATAAAAAATCAGTTAAAATATTTACATTCACATATAATGAAAACTTTAGCTCACTCATTCAGCCTCTTGGTTCATTGCGCTTGTCTTTTCTGTGACTGTGTTTGGATTTTCTGTGACTGTATTTGGCTTTTCTGTGACTGTGTTTGGCCCTTTCGGTTCTGATTGATTTCCATCTTACTGTTGCAGTGTAACTGCCATGCTTATGTAACTTCCCTTTTCATACATCACGATTTAACTCTCAGCATGATAAGAATTGATTTTAACATATAGACTGGTGTTTTATATAACATATGTAAATTCCGACGATGTACTACTGAGAGATTATTTTAGTACATAAAATGCCCTTACGAGCCCACTCACCGATCTTTCCGATGCGATGTATAACTCCTCAACTTCTTCCGATTGCGATTAATCGCAATCACAATTTCCATTTGAATTTACCGATTATCTCAATGCTTCGATGCTCCGATTCTAATGATTTACTGTTATGACGAAATTTCAAACATATATCAGTCATGGTTTTATAAACCCATCGAGTCCAGTCTTTCATCGCAATTGAAAATCTTCGTTAACATGTTCCGCTTGCGAACTTTCTCCGATGCGATTGGGTGAGGGTCCCACCATATAGAACTTTGTTTGTTTTAAAACCAAGTGTTAAAACCTTTGGTTCTTTTGATCTCGCACCAAAATATATAATACATATGCTTTGGATTATACTCTTGGTCCCTTGTCCATAAAGTGCTCCATATAAACATATATATATATATATATATATATATATAAGATTTGAGCCTTTGAATATAAAACACAACATTTGTACTGTGCTGTATATATATATATACTTTATGCTTCCGCTTTAATGTAACCTTTAGCCGGGGTAATGATTCTCAGAATTTTCTATAGAGAGGTCCCACCTTATGGTACTTTGTATATAGTGCACTGTGCATATACATATACTTTTCTCTTTCTCCAATGCGATTAATAATTGTTCACCTTGAAATGCTGATGCAATTAGGTTGGAACTCAAACCTATCAAGTCACAGTTTATACGCCCATCGAGTCCGAATCTCAATCTCAATCGCAATTTTCAGTTGTATGTTCCGATATACTTATACTCCGATGCTCCGATGCGATCAATCATTGTTTACCGGAACTCAAATATATATGAATTGCAGTTTATATGCCCATTGGGTCCGGATCTCAATTGCAATCACAATTTGCAGTTGCATGTTTCGATATACTTATACTCCGATGCTTCGATGTGATCAATCACTGTTTACCAGAACTAAAATATTTATGAATTACAGTTTATATGCCCATCGGGTCCGGATCTCAATCACAATTGCAACTTTCTGTTGTTAACCTGTTCCGATACCCTTATATTCTCCGATGCAATTCATAAGGGTCCCACCTTATATTACTTTGTTTGTTTTAAAAATAGAACAATGGGACCTTTAGTCATTTAATCTTGCGCACAAGCATATAATAGATAAAATTTGTATTGTAGTCTTGGTCCTTTGTGTATAAGGTGCAACATAAATAAGGAGTTGTATATGTATAAGTTTCCGCTACCGACTTTATTGTATCCTCCAGCTGTGGTAATAATTATCGGAATTTATGTTTTTGTATCCTCCAGCCTGGGCAACAATTCTCGGAATTTATGTTTATGTATCCTCGAACCTGGGTAACAATTCTCGGAATTTATGTTTATGTATCCTCCAGCCTGGGTATCGATTCTCGGAATAACGGCTTTGCCTCTGCCTCTACCTTTCTGTGATAACGGCTCTGCCTCTGCCTCTACCTTTCTACGATAACGGCTCTACCTCTGCCTCTGCCTTTCTTCTTCTGCCTTTGCTGCTTCTGCCACTTGACCTCAGCCTCTACTACATGACCGTTTCATCTCTTCCTTTGTATTTTCTGCCTCTGCCTCTGCTGCTTTCTTTGCCATCAATGACAATATTTTCAACAATCTCCCCCTTTGGCATTGATGGTAATACACTTTCTCTGTTTGCACACTTTCTCTGTTTTCCTGCTCTTCCTCCCCCTTTGACATCAATGGCAAGGGGTCGCACATATCGTAGTGTAGATTTTTTCCTTTAATCCTTTGATCATGAGGACTTGTTTCATGCTTCCTTTGCTAGCTGATCTACCCCTCGAATGATATTTTCGTTTCTGTTCTCCCCCTAAAACTGTGCTTTCTCTTCATATCAGAGAGTAGCATCTACAGATACTACCCTTAGTCTATTTCTCAAATATTCAAATGGTTCTCTAGCAAGCAGTTTGGTAAATATATCTGTTGTCTGTTCTTTTTTTGGTACATACTCCAATTTTACTATCTTCTGAGCCACTTGTTCTCGGAGAAAATGATACTTGATTGGGATATGTTTAGTTTTTGAGTGAAGCACATGATTTTTAGATATACTTATAGCACTTGTATTATCACATTTGGTTGAGATAGGTTCATCAATGCTTTCCTTCATGTCTTGGAGGGTTTTCTTCATCCACATGACTTGTGTACAACATGCTGCTGCTGCTATATATTCTTCTTCTGCTGTAGACAGAGAGATAGATGTTTGTTTCTTGCTTAACCATGCCACCAGACTTTCTCCTAAATAGAAAGCACCTACACTTGTGCTTTTCCTGTCATCCACACAGCTGGCCCAATCTGCATCTGTGTATGCTATCAAAGTGAAGCTTTTGCCTTTAGGATACCAAAGTCCATACTGTGTTGTTCCTTGTAGATATATAAATATTATTTTGACTGCCAGAAGGTGGTTTTGTTTAGGTGCTGCTTGATATCTAGCCACTAGGCCTACTGCTAGCATGATGTCTTGTCTTGATGCTGTCATATATAGCAGACTTCCTATCATGGATCTGTAGAGTTTTTTATCTATATCAGCAGATCCATCGTCAGCACATAGCTTGCATCCCATGATCATGGGAGTTGACACAGGTTTGCAGTCCTCCATTTTGAACTTTTTCAACATTTATTTTAAGTATTTTTCCTGTGAGATGAATGTGATTGTGTTCTTTTTCTGAATTTGAAGTCCTAAGTAGAAACTGAGTTCTCCAATCATGGACATCTCAAACTCTGATTTCATCTTCTCAGCAAACCCTTTTGCTAGTTCATCTCTGTTGCTTCCAAACATAATGTCATCAACATATAATACAACAATCTAGAGTCTAATTTCCATGGGATTTATGTATAGATCAAGTGGTCGTCTCCACCTCCTTCTTAGAGCCTGCTTTTTGGTAAAATATTTATCCAAGCCTTGAGTACTGTTGACGTAGGATTGCTTTCACCATAGAGCCTCTTCTCAGCTCCCAGTATATAGTCTTTGTCTGTTAAAGAGAAACCTTCTCAAGTTGTTCCATGTAGACTTGGTCTTTCAGATCTCCATTCCGTAAAAGCATATTTTACATCCATTTGATATACCTGAAGTCTTGCAGTGCGGCAAAGGCCAGAAATGACTCACAAATCAAGCCCGATTTCCAGAATATCCTTTGCAGACAAGTCTGGCTTTATTCCTGATTACCTATCCTTCCTCATTCATTTTATTTTTGAATACCCATTTTGAGCCTATGACATTTTTCCCAGTGGGTCTAGGAACTAGTTCCTAGGTATTGTTTTTCTCAATTTGGTCCAATTCTTCATTCATAGAATTTACCCAAGACTTTTCCTTGTTGGATTCTTCAAATCTCTTTGGCTCTATCTTTGATAACATGGCTGTGTATACCTCTTCTGTCTGTTCAGTTAGTTTCCTCCTTGTCTGGACCCCTACTTTCTTGTCTCCTATGATCTGATCTTCAGGATGCTTCTTCTGAGTGTATCTTGAGGGGGCTTTCAAGCTCAGCTCTGCATCTTCTGTTGTGTTGCTTTTTTCATCATTATTTTGGTTTTCTTCTTCATGGTTATCTGATGGACTGCAGCAGTCTGTATCTCTTGTATGTTTTGGAAGTTCTTCATCAAACCTCACGTCAATACTTTCTACTATTTTTCAAAGAGTCTTGTTTTAGCACCTGTACCCTTTACTTTTGGAAGCATATCCTAGAAAAATCCCTTCATCCGCTCTTGCATCAAATTTCCCAAGATTTTCATCATTATTCTTTATGTAACACTTGCTTCCAAAGATTCTAAAATGTTTGATTGAATCTGGCTTTCCATGCCATAGTTCATAGGGAGTCTTGTCATTGCTTGGCCTTAAGTGAGCTTTATTAAGGATATGCACTGCTGTGTGTACCGCTTTTTCCCAGAAGGTTTGAGGAATATTATTCTCTTACATCATGGCTCTAGCAATTTTTTGAACAGATCTGTTTTGTCTCTCTGCTACTCCATTCTACTGAGGTGTCCCTGCAGTAGTAAATTGTTGTTTTATGCCATATTCATTGCATAGATCTGCAAAGTCATAATCTGTGAATTCACCTCCTCTGTCCGATCTGATGCATTTTAGCTTGCATCCTGTCTAATTTTCTGCTAATGCTTTGAATATTTTGAATTTTTCTAGAGCTTCCGATTTATTCTTAAGAAATGAAACCCATGTCATTCTGGAGAAATCATCTATTATTAGCATGAAGTAGGATTCTCCACTTGGTGTTTTTGTTATTGCAGGTCCACACAGATCCATGTGCACAAGCTGGTGTGGTCTTCCTGTTGATAACTCATCTCTGACCTTAAATGATGTGCGGGTCTGTTTACCCAATTGACAAGATTTGCAGTTGGTATTAGAAGGCCTTTTATTTCTGGCATGTCTCTGACCACTTTCTTCTTGCTCAGTTTGATGATATGATCGAAGCTAAGATGTCCCAATCTCCTATGACATAACCATGACTCCTCAAGTTTGCTAAGATGGCATGCTTCATCTTCCTCTTTCACGATGTAAACATTGCTGCCTATTCAAACACCTTTGAGCAGAGTCTTACCTCTGGTGCTTGATTTGACTTCACAGTCTTGTGCTTTGAAAAGAACTTTGCAGCCTTTATCACACATTTGACTGACAATCAGCAAATTTTCTTTCAACCCATCTACAAAAAGTACATCTTGGGCCTTACCTATGCCATTATCTAAGCTAACTGAGCCCTTTCCCTTGATTTTTCCTGATTTATCATTGCCAAAAGTAACATTACCAGTTTTCTTTCCATTAAAAGTTATAAATTTTCTCTTGTCTCCAGTCATATGTTTTGAGCAGCCACTGTCCAGATACCATTGGCTTTTCAGATCTTGAGCAGTTAGAGCCAGCTCACACTTATTCACCTTCTTTTTGCACTGTAGGCATCCTTTTGTTTGGTATCTTTTGTGAGATGATGAATCACATCCTTTCAGAGGACATTTGGAAGGCATATGTCCAATTTGATTTCATACACAACATTTGATCATAATTTTTGCAAAATTGTGAGTATGAACAAAATTTCTTTGATTCATATACCTCCTTGGGGTGTTGAACATCAATCTTTGTCCATAATTTCTACATTCAATAATTTTATGGCCAAATTCCTTACAATAAAAACAGTAACCATAGAAATTATTTGCATACCTGATGTAAGGTTGTCTTCTCCATTTGTTTACTTGAGACAATCTTTTCACTATTTGCATCTTTTGCTGGTTTGAATCACTCCTCCTTGCATGACAGTATGTAGCAATGTGTCCCAGCTTATGGCAGACATAACAGGTGGCATTTTTCAAAGGAGGGAAGAATCTCCTTTGATGGCTTCCAAATTTGACATACTCATGGGTATATGAATCTTTTCCTGTTGTTTGAGTATTTCTTTCATTCTTTGTTATTAGAGGATTTTTCTTGGTTATGTCTCCTTCCTTACAAGTTTCTTCTTTTGTAGGAATTATTTGAGCTATTTCATCATCCTTTTTTGCTTTTACAAAAATAATCTCTCTGTTGTCCTTTTCTTTGTTTTTACTTGATTCTCCTTCATAGCCTATTCCAGTTTTTATCATAGGAGATCTTTGAGAAACCAGAATTTCATTCAAATTACTAGAGCTTGTTGTTTGAGAAGAGTTTATAACCACTTTCCCTTGAGCATTTTCTAATTTCTTCCTGAGACATACTACTTCTTCTTCCAACTTCTCTTGTTCCTGAGTTTTTTCCTTGATTTTCTTAAGTAACATGTCCTCTATCTTCTTGGCTTCTTCAAGCTCTATCTTTAGCTACATAAGGACTTCTGAATTATGTTCTTCTCGTACATACTTTAGGAGAATTTCTTTTTGTTTTCTGCATTTCAGCTTGAGTCTATCAATCTCTTCTAGATCACTTCTTAGCTCCCCCTCAAGGTCGACTTCACCTTCTTCTTCTTCATATTCTAGCAGGAGACCTTCAATTTATTCTATGGCCATCAATAAAAATTCAAACATTCCTTCTTCACTTGAAGGTTCATCTTAGTCTTCAGATGCACTACTGTCTTGTTGAGCATAGAAGGATTTTCTGCTGAACTTCCTTCCTTTCTACCAGTTTTTTGATGCATTTTTCTCTGTTTCTTGAGCCTGATTCCTTACTTTATTGTGAGGACACTTAGCAGCATAGTGTCCCACTCTTCCATAGTTAAAGAATTTGAAAGGAAGTTTATCTTTGTATTTACCTGAGCCTCTATCCAATTTCTTGACAAATTTTGCCTCTTCTTCATCAGAGCAAGGGCATATGTATTCCTCTTATTCTTTCTTCTTTTCTATTTTAAAGGATGCCTCCCTCCTACTTGGCTTCTTCTATCGAAGCCTCATCTCATATGCTGTTAGATTTCCAAGTAGCTGGTTCATGGTCAAGGTCTCCCAATCAGTTGTTTCTTCTATTGCAGACACCTTGGGATTAAACTTGGATGGAAGAGATCTTAGAATCTTTTGCACAATTATACCTTTTGGTATGTTCTATCCAAGAGCTTTCATATTGTTTACAATTTTTGCAACTTTTAAGAAGAAGCTGCCAACATCTTCATCATCATTCATTTTTAAATTTTCAAACTGAGCTCTATATACTTGAAGTTTGGCAGTCTTTACCTTTTTATCTCCCTGATGGATGTTCTCTAGAGTATCCCACATCTCTTTAGCAGTGTCCTTGTGCATTACTTTGATAAATTCAGCTTCACACAATCCATTTAAGATGGAATTCATGTCTTTTGCATTAGCTACAAAATCTTTTTTGGTTTCCTTTTCTGAGTCAGCTACCTTTGGGGCATATCCTAATTCCATAGCACCCCAAAATTCTATTCCTAGAGACATTATGTATGTCCTCATCCTGATTTTCCAGAAGGCATAATTTTCACCTGTAAAGAAAGGGGCTTTATTGGTTGAGCATCCTTCTTTACTAGCCATCCTGAGAACCTAGAATCTCCTTTTAGTTGTTAAACTGGTACAAAGGAACCTGGCTCTGATACCAATTGTTGAATTCTTAGTTAAACTGAGAGGGGGGTGAATCAGTTTAACACATATATGAGCTTTTTTAATTTTTCATCAGCTAATTTACAACTTACTTTTATAATCAACCTTAGTACATGAACAATCTTAATATGATGTAGCAAGTATTAAATTAATGTGACTTCAAACTTATTATGAGAGCAGCAAACATTAAGCAAATTTGGTAAATCATCTCAGCACACAGACAGCACAGATAGAGACAACAGATTTAAGTGGAAACACATAAAGGGAGAAAACCACATCTTATTATTGTTGTGATGCAAAGGCTCCAACTCTCTCAACACTGAAAGTCATATTAGGGCATCTAACTGCCAGAGGTACCCACACCCCACCCCAAGCTAACTTGCATGGCGGAAGCCCAACTCCTTCACTTTCTGGTACCAAATCCTGGTGAGGTTTCAAACTCTCACTGCCTACAATCGATGTCATCAAGCTTCAGTCCTGATAGTGGTGTTCAAATTGCCCACCTATCATATGGAATGTTTGACAATTTCACTTCTATATCAGCCCATCAAAGAGCATCTCTTTTTCTTTTATCTTCACTCCAAAATTATACTCGATTCTCTATATTTACTCTCTCTTTTCATATCAATATGATATTATTTATATAGATTTCTTGATGACTGTTTGTTTTCCTTTAGGAATTTGAAATGGATAGTCATACTTCTTGGTCTTCTGCCTTCTCATTTCTTTTTCAGCTCACTCAGAAAAATGTAACTGTAGGTGCTTATTTTAATATTACATTGGGATTTTGTTTTCTTCCAGAGACTTTCCAATGCATCACAAAAAATAAAAAATCAATTACAATATTTACATTCACATATAATAAAAACTTCAGCTCACTCATTTAGCCTCTTGGTTCACTGCGCTTGTCTTTTCTATGACTATGTTTGGCTTTTATGTGACTGTATTTGGCTTTTCTGTGACTGTGTTTGGCCCTTTCGGTTCTGATTGATTTCCTTCTTACTTTCGCAGTGTAACTGCCATGCTTATGTAACTTCCCTTTTCATACATCACGATTTAACTCTCAGCACGATAAGAATTGATTTTAACATATAGACTTTCATTTTATATAACATATGTAACTTCTGGTGATGTACTACTGAGAGATTATTTTAGTACATAAAATTCCCTTACGGGCCCACTCGTCGATCTTTCCGATGCGATGTATCACTCCTCGACTTCTTCCGATTGCGATTAATCGCAATCGCAATTTCCATTTGAATGTATCGATTATCTCAATGCTCCGATGCTCCAATTCCAATGATTTACTGTTATGACGAAACTTCAAAAATATATCAGTCATGGTTTTATAAACCCATCGGGTCCGGTCTTTCATCGCAATCGCAAATCTTTGTTAACATGTTCTGCTTGCGAACTTTCTCCGATGCGATTAGGTGAGGGTCCCACCATATAGAACTTTGTTTGTTTTAAAACCAAGTGTTAAAACATTTGGTTCTTTTGATCTCGCGCCAAAATATATAATACATATGCTTTGGATTATACCCTTGGTCCCTTGTCCATAAAGTGCTCCATATAAACATATATATATATATATATATATATATATAAGCTTTTGAGCCTTTGAATATAAAGCACAAAATTTGTCTCGTGTTGTATATATATATATATATATATATATATATATATATATATATATATATATATATATATATAAGCTTTATGCTTCTGCTTTAATGTAACCTTTATCGGGGGTAATGATTCTCAGAATTTTTTGTAGAGGGGTCCCACCTTATGGTACTTCATATATAGTGCGCTATTCATATACATATACTTTTCTCTTTCTCCAATGTGATTAATCACAGTTCACCTTGAAATGCCGATGCGATTAGGCCAGAACTCAAACCTATCAAGTCACAATTTATACGCCCATCGGGTCTGAATCTCAATCACAATCGCAATTTTCAGTTGCATGTTCTGATATACTTATACTTCGATGCTCTGATGCGATCAATCACTGTTTACCGGAACTAAAATATATATGAATTGCAGTTTATATGCCCATCGGGTCCGGATCTCAATCGCAATCGCAATTCGCAGTTGCATGTTCCGATATACTTATACTCCGATGCTCCGATGTGATCAATCATTGTTTACCGGAACTCAAATATATATGAATTGCAGTTTATATGCCCATCGGGTCTGGATCTCAATCACAATCGCAACTTTCTATTGATAACCTGTTCCGCTGCCCTTATATTCTCCAATGTGATTCCTAAGGGTCCCACCTTATATTACTTCGTTTGTTTTAAAAATAGAACAATGGGACCTTTAGTCATTTAATATTGCACACACGCATATAATACATAAACTTTGTATTGTAGCCTTGGTCCTTTGTGTATAAGGCGCAACATAAATAAGACGCTGCATATATATAAGTTTCTTCTACCGCCTTTATTGTATCCTCCAGCTGTGGTAATAATTCTCGGAATTTATGTCTATGTATCCTCCATCCTGGGTAACGATTCTCGGAATTTATGTTTATGTATCCTCCAGCCTGGGTAACGATTCTCGGAATAACGGCTCTGCCTCTACCTCTGCCTTTCTGCATCTGCCGCTCGACCTCTGCCTCTACTGCATGACCGTTTCATCTCTTCCTCTGTATTTGCTGCCTCTGCCTCTGCTGCTTTCTTTGCCATGAATGAAAATATTTTCAACAACCATTTCATTAAGTGGAGGTGTGTTATGAGCATACATTGAATTGACACCTCCTCCGGTAGAAATAAGGAAAGTGGGTAATCCCCCATTTTGATAGTGAGGCACTTGAATTTTTATGGGGTCTTATAAAAATGGTGTATTATATGCCATATTGTCCAATGTGTTGGACATAATCCTGGTTTCATGAATTGTGCATGCACAATTGTCAACCATATCAGTCATCCCTTGTTCCTTTTCAAGCATTTGTTTAGCCTTTATTGCTTCCTTTTCCTGTATTTCCATTTGTTTTTATTTCACCTTCTCTTGCCTTGCTCTCTCTCTTTCAAGCCTTTCATATGCTTGATATTGTGTTGCAACAGTCCTTTATGCCTTCTTCTTCTTGGCTAGAGCCTTTTTTTTTCTTTTTTAATTCCTGAATTTCAACTTTATTTTTTTTAGACTCAACTAAGAGTTTTATATAGTATTATGAGGTGAGTAACTGTGAAATTCAGCCCAAATGAAGACTAACCGGTGTTCCTTGCTTATTTTTCATTGACACTCTTTCTATTGGTAGCTTGAGGAACTGTCCAAGTAACTTCTCCACTCCCCCCCATCTGCATGTCATTGCTTGGAAATTTCCTTTCAATATCCGCGAAAATTGATTAAAATATATTGTTATCTTCATCTTATGCCTCATTATGTGCTTCATATTCTTCCATTGATATATTGTCCACAAAAAAATGAACAGATTCACTGTTCAATTCAGCTGGTTGTGAAGGCATGTTCATGCTTTGTTCATTGGTTCTTTAGACACCATGTTCGTTCAAATTAATCATGGTTTCTGCCAACCATGATGGTGGGTTTACTTAGCTTGGCAATGTAAATTGGTCATTTTAAATGCCATTAACAATATCAAAAATTTCATTTTCAACTACATCGACATTTTCAACTACATGTTCAACAATGTCATTAATAATATCAATAGCAAAATTGCCATGTGCTTGAGTTGGTAGAACAACCTCCATGTTGCTATCAATTTGCTCGTGATTATACTATGTTTCACATACATGTTCATCATCACCATATAAATGTCCTTGAGAAATGGAAATGATATTACCAGCTACAACCACATCATCTTGTTCATCTACTTCTTCTTGTACTTCAACGTCTGTTTGGGCATGCCCTTCTTCCTCACCATCTGTTGGGTTGTGAAATGGGTATGTATTTTCTAGTAAGTTCATCCTCGTTATCCTTAATTATTATATTTTTCATGTCTTAATGCACTAATATATTAAGGAATTATGGTAAGAAATGAGGAATGATTGCAATTGCGATTTAACTAACGTTTACCCTTATTCATGTAGGAAAGTGGACAAGGAACGATTGTTGTTCCCTGCTATTGGCACAGCCAAATCTGATAAGCAAAGAAAGGAATGATTCGATTGCGGACAAGGCTAAGAACGAATCAAGGGGATCAACGCGGAATAGAGGAGATGTCTTAAAGATATAAATTGGTTGTGAATCCCTCAGGATCGAGAGATCCTGGGGGATTGCATTTACTATTTACTCTTTACCCTTTCTGATTATAAAATGAAACGATTGTAGGAAGAAAGGGGAATCATTGTTATTTTGCAAATTGTAAACTTAATTACAGACTGCGTCGTTGGAGAGTGAATTTACATTGTAATGCTACTCAATTTTGATGAATAATTGAAGTTTTTCTTTTCATTCGCATTATCTGAAGTAGCTTAGCAGCACCTGCTGGTGGCTAAGGGCCCAACCCCTGGTAGAGTTAACTACTTCCCTGTGTTATATTTCCGATTCTTGTAGCGTGTGATTTATTTGATAATTTCTTGTTACCGTGAGTTCATTTCATTATTTTTTTATTATTTTCCTATATTGAGATATTATGCATTCTGTTTATGATTTACTTCATTATCATTTGATCTTAATCTTGTTCATTACAACGTGAGTTATTTAAGACACCACATTGCATTGCTTAAATCATCTGTAAGATTTTAATTATTGCTATGAGACTCTCAGAAGTGATATCATTTCTATCTTAATTGCTTTGTAGAAATTCGTATAATCTAGATTGAATCAGCTAAGTAGGAGTGAGTTATTATTACTGTGCTCTTGGTTGATGATAACATTATTTGGATTACTGTAAGATTTGATTTCAATAGTAGATTTCACTTTGATATTTCCTTTAATGATTGCAATTGGAGTTCATTATATGCTTCCATTTATTCTTGTGATTAAGATTTGTACTAAAATTTAGGAAATATTACTCTTTGAATTAATAGCAGCCACATACTGTGTACACTCTTGAAACAAAAGGACTTTCCCAGATTGATGATTAATGTGAGATAATTAGGAGTTTTAAAAGCACCTTTTATCAACCAACATTTTGGCGCCATTTCCGGGGAGAGTGTAGCCATTTACAAAGAATAAATTGATGTTTTTTTTCCTGCTGGGGAAGAATTGGGTATTAAAAATGGAAGGTAAGAACCTGCATAACGAACGAGTAACATGCTCTCTTATCTTCCCGCTTTATAGCATAATTTCATAGGAATTTAAGATAGGAATGAATGTTTGTATTTTTACATGAATGACTAAGAAACCTCATCAAGACAAAGTTCTTCCTTCTAAACCTGAAAAACCTAAGGGACCGGTGACCCTTGGGCGATCAACTTTTATCGACAAAATATTAAGAAAAATTGAGTCTCAGTCATCAGTAGGACCTCGATTTATTGCTTCCAAACATTCTATTGAATTCCTTCAAACTGTCGAATCACCATCTATAGCTAATGCTGAGATTCATAGTAAAAATAAAGGGATCGAGTAGAGTTTTCAAGATACTGAGAACATAAAAACCTGCCCTTCACAAGAAGGAAACTCTTGCAACCTCCGTGAAGGAGAAGGAGAAACAGGTAAACCCAAAATCAAATTACCAGAACCTAGATCTCCTGAAATAGTGACTGAACAAAGGACACCCAATCTTCCAGATCAGGTTAGTGCTGTTAAAACCTTTCCAGCCTCTGGTGGGCACCCTAGGAAAAAATCTCCACCTCCGAAGATCCTTGAAGGATATTGGCATATTTTTGACCAAATGGCTCATAACTAGTAAGCTCAAACTTCTACATTGAAATACCCCATCGTAGACACAGTTGTCAATGCTCCCATGAAAGCTATCCCCTTACAGAACATTCCTACCTTTCATGGGCTAACTTCAAAAGATCCCGATGCATTTCTTTTTGAATTTGATGTCTTATGCAGGGGTTATTATTACACTATCAACCCCCAAAAACTGAAGCTATACCCCTCTACTTTGAAGGGAGCAGCTCTGCATTGGTTCATGGGACTTGGTGGAGGCACCATCAATGACTGGGACCAAATGAAAACATATTTCCTTAAAAAATACCAAGAATATTGCCGAAATAGAGAACTAAAAGATGAAATCTTTCAAATGGTAGCCAAGCCTAGCGATACTTTGGAAGAATATGTAGAACATTTTCAATATAATATGCAAAGATATCCTTACACAAATCTACCTGATAATGTTCTAAAAACCACAATGATAAAAGGTATGAAGGATCAATGGGTAGAGACACTAAATATAATGGCCAAAGGTGATATTTATCAAGAGAATTATAACGATATTGTGGATTTTTGCATTAATTGTTCCATGGGAAGTTCAAGGCTGAAACCAGTCGGACGTGATGCAAACCTTAGAGACAGAAAAGCTTCGGGAGAAAGCATTACACGCAGCGAAATTGGCAATCTGTTGGACGACTTCAAGATTGATATTCGGGGGACTCTGAAAACACAATTAGATGCCATGCAAGCTAAGCAAAAGCAAGTCATAGAGGAAAAAAAATTGGCTATTTTCTGCCCTCGTTGCAGACAAAAGAACAAGCACAAAGAATTCCTTCTGGATGAGATATGAACATGTGCCATATGCACTAAGGAGCATGCCACAGAAAGCTGCCCATCACTCCCAGGATTAAAAGGAGTTTTCAAGGAAGAAAAAGAAGAAGTGGAACCAGTGTATCAGTTGAATCAATTTCATCAATGGAAAGCACGCCAGACAGGTATGCCCACTGATCCATCTTCATTTTTTCCTCTCTCGCAATATAATTCTCAACAATATTCAGGAGTAGCATGGAAAAATCAGCCACCCTTTTTACCACCTCAAGCATTTTTTATGCCACCTTGGCCTAATCAGTCAAATTCAAATAATAATAGTTGGCCAAATTTCCCGTACCCACCACAATTCTGGTAGAAGAACACTTATTCGTCCCAATGGTCCTCTTCCACTCCTCAAAATCAGAATTGGCAATCAAATTAGCAAAGAGCTACAAATAAGCCTATGGGAACAGTCCCTCTACCTCAACCAACTTTACCAGCACCTTATACGTCGCAGCAAAATCCTCAATCTAATATACAACCGCAATTCCCAGCTTAACCCAACCCAAACCCAAATAACAGACCAGTTCAGTCAATACAAATCATTGAAGGTATGGACCTTGAAAATTAGTTGAAAGAATGTAACGAACTTAAGTTGATATCTGGACGTATAATCACTCTAGATAAGGATAAAGACTTGCAACCTGAAGAACCTCACACAAATGAGCCTTTAATTTTAGATGATTAACAAACAAAATAGGGGGAAGATACAGTCAGAAAAAAAAAAAAAAAAAATCCTGAACAAATCATATCCACTTCCCCCCCATTCCCAAAAATATTGTTGATACCGCGCCCAATTGAATCTCCTAACTTTGATCTTCTAGGAGAATTGAAAAATATTTGTATAAAAATCCCTCTCCTCCAGGCTATCCAGGACATTCCGATATATGCCAAAACTATCAAAGAATTGTGTATAAAGAAGCCTGTGAGGAAAACAAAAATAAACCCTACTATCCATGTTGTTGGAACTTTGTTTGATTTGTTATTAGGCAAAAAAACCCCTGTAAAATATGAAGATATTGGAAACCCCATTGTCATAGTTCAAATAAATGGCTGTTCTTTTTCCAATGCTTTAGTTGACCTAGGGACGGCCATTAACATTCTCACAACTACAACTTGCAACATTCTTGGCATCACAACCTTGGAACCAAAAACTACCTTACTAGAACTAGTTGATCAATCAGTCATCAGACCAAAGGGAACACTACAAGATGTGATGGTCTTTGTAGACACTTGGGAATATCCGACAGATATTTTGATTATTAATCCTAGGAACCAGCTAGATGGACACCCTTTAATATTATGAAGGCCTTGGCTAGCAACTGTTGATACTTACATCACCTGCCGAACAGGCAACATGACTATAACCAGGGGGAATGATGTGAAAAAATTGGCTTTATAGCCTCCTACTCAGCCAAGCCTGACTATTATAAAAACCAGGAAACAACCTACAACATATTTCAAAGAAAACATTCGCTCACCATTAACTTTGGTAGATTCTCTTGAATTTAAAAACCAAACTAAAGATGATGTTATTAATACTTTTATCAATCATCCTACCACAACATCAAGTTTGAAATGCCACATGATTGAAGCAGTCCTTGACAACGAAATCGAAGAAGATCCCCTGAAAGAAATCAATGACCAAACAATAACAACAACTACTGTTTATAATAGCAAACCTATCGAAATAGAGCCATGGAAAACTCTAAACATTAACAGTAATATGAGTGATTACCAGCAGCAAAAACTTACTCAAGTTCTTAGGAAAAACAAAGAAGATTTTTCTTGGGACTACTTAGACATGAAAGGGATTGATCCTTAGCTATGCATACATCATATCTACATTGAAAAGGATGAAAAAACCATTTGAACACCTCAGCGTAGATTAAACCCTCACTTAAAAGACATAGTTAAAGAAGAACTTCAGAAACTGTTAGATGTCAATTTTATCTATCCTATATCTGACAGTAAGTGGGTTTCTCCATTAGTTGTGGTTCCCCAAAAGAATGGGAAATGGAAAATAAGTGTTGACTATAGAGAACTCAACAAATCCACGCAAAAATACCACTATCCCCTTCCATTTATTGATCAGGTCCTAGATACATTGGCAGGGAAGAAGTTTTTCTCTTTCCTGGATGGCTTCAGTGGATACAATCAAATCTAGATTGATCATGAGGATGAGGATAAGACCACCTTTACCTGTCCATGGGGAACATTCGCCTATAGGGTATTACCTTTTGGATTATGTAACGCACCTGCCACATTCTAAAGAGCCATACTCAATATTTTTTCCGACTTGATAAATGAAGGATTGGAAGTTTATATGGATGATTTCACACCCTATGGAGATGACTTTGAACAAGCATTGCAGACATTGGAAAAAGTTCTTTAATGGTGTATTACTACTAGCCTATGTCTAAGTCATGAAAAGTGACATATGATGATGACAGAAGGCCTGATCTTGGGTCATTACATTTCAACAGATGGAATCCAGGTAGATCCGGCAAAGATACAGGTAATTATTTTACTAGCTACGCCCTGCACTCAAACATAGGTACATAGTTTTCTGGGATTTGCTGGATATTATCATAGATTTATCAAGAAATTTTCACAGATATCTGCACCATTATATGCCTTAACAGGAAACACTGATTTCATATGGACTGACAAATGTGATATTTCCTTTATAGATTTGAAACAACTAGTATCAACAACACCAGTTCTACAAGGAACAAACAGGGATATACCATTCCAGATTTCATCAAATGCATTTGACATAGACATTGGGGTAGTTCTTTGCCAAGAAGAAGAAAAGAAACCCTATGCTATATATTACATTAGAAAAAACTTAACCACTGCTAAGTTGAATTACACAGTAACAGAGAAGGAGTTTTTAGTTGTTATTTATGCTAACAACAAATTCAGACACTATATAACTGGATACCCTGTAATTTTGTATACGAATCACTCTGTTATTAAATACTTAGCTAATAAACCTATTACAAATGGAAGAGTGACACATTGTTTGCTACTTTTGCATGAATTTGACATAACTATCAGGGATCGACCAGGGAAGGAGAACCTTGTGGCTGATTTCCTCTTCCGAGTGCCAAGAATAGATGATGCAATAGTAGTAAAAGATAAGTTTTCAGATGAGCACCTCTTTTCTGTCACTGTAAAAACACCATGGTATGTAGATGTGGAAAATTTTTTAGCAGTGGGGAAACTACCTAAACATCTGACACCCAGAGAAAGGAAATCCATAGTACAACGCAACACTCGGTTCTCCTGGATTGGAGGATATATTTTTCATACAGGGGCTGATATGCACATCTGTAGGTGTATCAGGGAGGATGAAATTTATGACATCTTAAAGGCCTGCCACGATGGACTGTGCGGTGGACATTTTGTAGACTGTGGAACTGGACAATTTTTTTTAAAAGTGGGCTACTATTGGCCCACGATATTTAAAGATGCTAAGAAATTTGTTCAGGCCTGCGACAGCTATCAAAGGATGGGCGCCCTGGCCAATCTGATTAGATGCCCCTACACCCACAGTTGGTCATAGAACCTTTTGAGCGTTGGGCACTAGATTTTGTTGGGCCAATTAACTCATTATCCAATCAGAAATCATATATATTTGTTGCAATAGAATATGTAACTAAATGGGTGGAAGCAGTAGCATTACCTAGAGCCACAGAAGAAACTGTGATACATTTTCTTTTCGAAATTTTTGTATGGTATGGGTTACCCAGAGAAGTAATCACTGATGGAGGGCCACAATTTGTGGGCCAAAAGATTGCTGCCACACTAAAAAATCACCATGTTATTCATAGGGTTACCTCTCCATATCACCTGCAAGAAAACGGGCAAGTAGAAAGCACCAACAAAGTAATTGAAGCTATCCTAACAAAGACGGTCTCCTCACACAGAAGAGATTGGGCTACTCGACTGCCAGAAGCCTTGTGGGCATATCATACAACGTGGAGGAATACTATTGGATACTCCCCACATCAACTGGTATTTGGTAAGGAACCTATTTTTCCCATAGAATTTGAGATACAAACGCTAAGGACAGCCCAGGAAGTGGGACTGGATTTAATTGAAGGCCAAATGAACAGATTACAACATATAAATGAATTGGATGAGATCCGGCTATCAGCTCTTCAACATACTGCACTAATCCAACAACAAAGAGCGAAATGGCATGATGCCCTCATCAAGAAGAAGACCTTCCATGAAGGTGATTGGGCACTTTTATATGATTCTAGATTCCAGGATTTCTCGGGTAAAATCTAGACTAGATGGTTAGGCCCCTATGAGATACAAGAAGTGCATGATAATGGCACCCTAACATTAACCACCATTGATGGGTCTAGCCACTCCTTTAAAGCAAATGGACATTGAGTACGCCTCTATCACAAACCACTTACAAGGGAATATTTTTGCCAACAAATACAGGGAGATTCCACAATAAAAATTCTTGTTGAGGAGGAAAATCCTTCCACGGCACTAGTTCAATGAAGGAATATACTTTTTTTCAAAAATTTACATAAATTTTCCTTTCTATTTTTGATTGGATTTGATTGTATGTTAGTTTTTATTTTTTCCTCTATTTTCTTTGTTGTTCCCTATAGGGAACAACTGCTATTCCCTATAAGGAACAACAATTTTTGTATGTATTTTTCTTTGGTGTTCCCTACAGGGAACAACTGGTGTTCCCTATAAGGAACGAAAATTTTTGTGTGAATTTTTCTTTGCTATTCCCTACAGGGAACAACTGTTGTTCCCTATAATGAACATCAATTTTTTTTTGTATTTCACTTTGCTATTCCCTACAGGGAACAACAATTTTTTCATGTGGATTTTTTTTTGTTGTTCCCTACAGGGAACAGTTGATGTTCCCTCTATGGAACAACAATTTTTTTCAGTATAGCTTTCTTTGTTGTTCCTTACAGGGAACAGTTGTTGTTCCCTTTAGGGAACAACATTTTTTTTTAATGTTTCTTTTTCCATTTTCTTTCAAAGAACAACACTTTGTAAATGTTTTTTAAGAACATCCTATTTCTCCCAGATTTATCCCTAAACCACCTCAGTTTCACTTTGTATGATCCTCTTAATGACATGAAGAGTACAATACGTATGGAGGTATAGTGGAACAAGAAAATACCATGAATATTATCATCTTTAACAAGATTTCTTTGTGATGATCCATAAAAAGAAAAAGGCACATTTATCTATCTCACTTTACTGTCCTCATTTCCACTATAAATTAAACTGATTGATTATCTGTATCATGTTGGTTCTCCCTTGTCTGTATAACTCTCTCTATATATTATTAATAATTTTATGGGTATATTATTATTTTATATTGATATATCAAACTTCTTCCGCCATCCCTACTCTTAAGGAGTGATGAGCCACCTTCTATGTATAAAATGGGAATTAAAAAAAATAAACAATATAAAATAATATATATATATATATATATATATATATATATATATATATACTAATGATTTTATGATTTTTTTTCCACAAACGGAGGATAGGGGGTCTCATCACGAGCTAGCCTACCATGATCACAAGGAAGAAGCGAAGTGGCATTCCCACTATGGCCACCACACCAGGGATATGATCCAATGGATGCATAAACAAAAAAAGTCCTTGGAAATAGGATGTCTCACCACGAGCCGACCTGACCACTCTCACTACTTCCCAGTGAATGGCAATGTGTTCACCTGGTCACCAAGCCAGAACATTGGTCTCTACTATGGAACATCATAAGACATTTCCCCAATTATACATAGAGGACCATGGTTCTCAAGGATTAAAAAGCAACTATGTCGAGGCTATGGATGCTTGCGGGCATTAGAAGCTCTGTTGATGGTATTGAAGCTTTATTTTACATCAATAATTATTATAATACCATCTTCTTATAATCTTTTCTATGGAGAGATTATGGTCCTAATATCCCATTGAACCTATATTCATGAATATTTTTAAAGTCAATCACAATGGTTTAAGTGGAATAATGGCACTAAAAGTATTATTTCTTGTGTTTTTGCATGTTGTTCCCTTTTTATTTATTATATCACATCACGACAACTTATTATTTATTTATAATTCACGGCAAAAAGCCTTGATTTCACTCCGCCCATACTGTTTATGATCTTTTCATTAATGTAGGTTTTAACCCTGAACAGAAACTATCTACACACGAATCTTATAACAGAAAATAAACAATAGCGAGAGCATAAAACATAAAACAGATAAACACATAGATTTTCCCCTAGATCCCAAATCGGGACGACCAGCTTGTTTTTTCATTATATTCCTTTTAGTGTTACAACACATATATATACATGCCGAAGCATACATAAACCCCAATCCATTAACCCAGGATTAGAACATAACCGTATTCCTCGGACTGATCTGCAACAATGTGGGTCAAACCATCATACCCCAAACCATGTGCAAACCTATGCAAAAAACATGGGTGGGTCCGCAGCAGCGGGACCCCGGATACTGTGGGACTCTGAGCCGGCAATGCTCGACTACCAAGGGGCCGCGCCTCTCTCTCAGGACTTCGGCTGCACCCGGCGCAACGTACAACGCGTGTGGCTACTCGTGGAAAGAATATAACACATACCCAACATTTTTCCACTTGTTGTTTTCTTTCCACAAGGGGCCACAAGAGAGCTGGCTACAAATTTTCAACACTCCATGGTTTTTGGCACCAAGATAAACTTCGAAAGTCTGCATCACAATGCATCTACAACATTCTTCAACCGTCTCACCTTAACAACAACACCCTTTAGCCTCAACCATCTTCTAACAAAACTATATTGAACATCAATGTGCTTTGTCTTTGAATGATAAGCAAGGTTCTTAGCCAAGAAAATTGCACTTTGGCTATCACAGTCTATCCTTATAGCTTGCTGTACCAACCCCATACTTGAACACAATCTCTACAACCAAACTGTTTCCTTGCTTGCATGAGTGGCTGTTATGTATTCTGCCTCTGTAGTTGAAAGCGCCACTACAGACTGCCTTTTACTCATCCACTTGACTGCACCTCCAAATAGGCTAAACACATACCCACTTGTAGATCTTCTTTGGTACAGATCTATAGCCCAGTCTGCATCAACAAAACCACGAATGTCCAGCATTCTTTCCAATCCTGGTCTTCCCTGGTAGCACAAGCCATAATCACTAGTTCCACGTAAATATCTGAAAACCCTCTTCACTGCTGTCCAATGCTCCTTCCCTGGGTTTGACATAAACCTGCTCAATACTCCCACTGCATGTGAAATGTCTGGTATAGTATAGACCATTGCATACATCAGGCTACCCACTGCACTTGCATATGGAACACGAGACATATCCTCCTCTTATTCTTGTGTCTTGGGACACTGTTCAGCAGACAACTTTGCACCTACAGGAATAGGAACACTCACCAGTTTACTATCTTGAATATTGAACCTCTGCAATATAGTCTCGACATACTTCCTCTGGTTTAACCAGAGCTTCCTCTTTGCCCGATCTCTCTTAATTTTCATGCCCAAAATATAGTTTGCAGCACCAAGATCCTTCATGTTGAATTTGGAGAACAGTTGGGTCATCAAATCTTGGATAATTTCTTTGTCATTTCCAATCAACAACATATCATCCACATACAATACCAAATAAATAACACGGTCACCAATTAATTTAAAATAAACACAGTGATCCTCCTTGCTTCTGGTGAAGCCAAGTCCCAGTATATAGGTATCAAATTTCTGATACCACATCCTTGGTGACTGTTTTAACCCATACAGAGACTTATTCAACCTGCATACCAATTCTTTCTTACCCTTCACCATAAAGCCTTCGGGTTGCTTCATGTAGATCTCCTCTTCTAGATCCCTGTGAAGAAATGTTGTCTTCACATCCATCTGTTCTATCTCAAAATCAAATGCAGCAGCAACAGATAAAAGTAATCTAATAGAAGTAACCTTGGCAACAGGAGAAAAATATCACCAAAATCAATTCCCGGCACCTGGGAATAACCTTTCGCTACCAACCGAGCTTTGTATTTCTCCACCTTGCCTTCTACATTCATCTTCTTCTTAAACACCCATTTGCTCCCAATGGGCTTCCTTCCAGCCGGCAACTCCACCAGATCCCATGCATCATTTTTTTGCAAGGATGCCATTTCATCAACCATGGCCTCCTTCCAGAGTTTTCCATCCTCTGAATCTACTGCCTCCCTGACAGTTCTGGGTTCATCATTAGTTATAGTTAAGGCAAAACCTGAACAGAAAGCAGATGGACTATACCTTTCTGGTTGCCTTCTTTCCCAAACTGATCTTCTCAAAGCTGGAGTTTGTGGCTCTTCATCTTCTGAGTCTTCTTCTATTGTAGAGTCTGATTCATCCTCCTTTAGCTCAAACTCTATCTTCTCAGGTTCCTTTGGTAGGAATTCATGTTTAACAACATCTTTCACCTCTCTAAACACCACATCTCGGCTGTACACAACCTTCGTTGTTTCTGGGTTCCAAATCTTGTAACCCTTTAAACCATCCTTATACCCAATAAAGATGCACCTTTCAGATTTATTATCCAACTTGGTCCTTTTCTCCTTTGGAATATGTACATATGCATCACATCCAAATACCCTTAGATGTGAAAGAGAGGGTTTCTTACCAGTCCATACCTCATGTGGAGTCTTATCCTCCAACGCTAATGAAGGTGATCTATTAACTAAGTAACATGTAGTCTCCACTGCCTCTGCCCACAATTCTTTTCCTAACTCGGTACCACTGAGCATGCTTCTTGCCTTTTCCATCAGCATTCTGTTCATTCTTTCTGCAACTCTGTTTTGCTGAGGTGTGTATGGAGTAGTCTTCTGCCGTGCTATACCACACTTCTTACAGAACTCTTCAAATTCATTCTTGCAGAACTCCCCACCATTATCTGTCCTCAGCGCCTTTATCTTCTTCTCTGTCTGGTTTTCCACCAAAGCCTTAAATTCTTTAAATTTGTCAAAGAATTCAGATTTCTTCCTCAAGAAATATATCCATGTATTCCTTGAGAAGTCATCTATGAATGAAACATAGTACGCAGACTTTCCCAGTGATGGAACTGACACAGGTCCAAACACATCACTGTGCACAAGCTCTAATATCTTGTTCGCCCTCTTAGCACCAGAAGGAAAACTCACCCGATTCTACTTCCCATATACACAATGTTCACAAAAATTGAAATCCAGAGAGTAATTATACATACCTTATACCATACCATTTCTATGCAGTATCTGAAGGCCCTTCTCTCCAATATGTCGAAGCCTTTGATGCCACAGCATGGTCTTTTCTCCAGAGACGGCTAGGATTTCCTCTCCTCTTTCAAGAACCACAGAACTGTTACACCCATCAATAACAGTGCTACCTTGTAGCTTGTACAGAGTTCCAGTCCGAACTCCCCACATTAATACCAGTGCTCCCCGAACCATCTTGTAGGCATCTTTCTCAAACACTGTTTTTACACCTGCATCATCCATCTTTCTTACAAAAATCAGATTTTTGGCCAATGCAGGAATATGCAGAACACCAGGAAGTGTTCTAATCCTTCCACCTTGCATCTTTAGCTTGACCTTTCCACGTCCGACGATTCTGGCCTTCCTATCATCCCCTAGGAAGATATCACCACCATCATATTTATCATACTCGCAGAACCACTCCCTATGGGGAGTGAAGTGAAAGGATGCACCTGATTCAATCAACCATGACTCATGATCTACATGTGTATTTGAAGAAGAAGCCAAATACACATCCCCACCTTCATCCGAGGTGGTTTTTTCCTCTGTAGAAGGAGCTTCATCAGATCCCTTTCCTTTCTCAGGAGCTTTAGATCTGCATTCCTTTTTGTAGTGCCCTTCCTTTCCGCATTTCCAGCACACCTTTACAAACTTTCCGGGAGATTTAGATCTCCCTCTAGATTTAGATCTCCCACTTGAAACCTTATTCTTGTTTCTATTCTGGGACCTTCCTCGTACAGATAAGGCATCTCCATTTTGACCCTCCATATTTCTCCGTCTCATTTCCTCCGACAGCAAGGCTGAGACAATGTCATCAAAATTCAAGGTAGTTGTGTTGCTACCTATTGCAATAACCAGACTATCCCACGAGTCTGGTAGAGAACACAACAAACTGATGCACTTATCTTCATCTGAGATTTTAATATCAACAGATGACAACTGACTTACCATAGTATTGAAGGTGTTCAGATGCTCTGTCACCGAGTCTCCATCCTTCATCCTCGAGTTATACAACTTTTTCCGCTGGAACAACTTATTCACCAGAGACTTAGATTGGTACAAAGTCCCAATTTTTTCCCACAAATTCTTCGCCGTAGCTTCCCCAGATACATTCAACAATACTGAATCTGACACACACAACCGTATTGTGCTCTTAGCCTTCCGATCCAGTTTCTTCCAGTCTTCATCTGACATTGCCGTTGGTTTAGTACCTGGATCTACCGCGATCCACTGATCTTTATCCACCAGCGGATCCTCCATCTTGAGCTTCCACAACTCAAAACTCTGACCATTAAATTTCTCGATCTCTATCTTTCCACCGCTCGCCATATTCTTTCACCGCAAGAATCGATCCCACAGATCTCCCACTGCACAGGGTCTACCACAGGCCCGAGCAAAAAACCCTCAACAACAAAGGCGTCCCCTTGAAGCCGAAACAGCTCTGATACCAAATGTAGGTTTTAACCCTGAACATAAATTATCTACACACAAATCTTATAACAGAAAATAAACAATAGCGAGAGCATAAAACATAAAACAGATAAACACAGAGATTTTCCCCTGGATCCCAAATCGGGACGACCAGCTTGATTTTTCATTATATTCCTTTTAGTGTTACAACACATATATATATATACATGCCGAAGCATACATAAACCCCAATCCATTAACCCTGGATTAGAACATAACTGTATTTCCCTTTACCAGATCTACAAAATACCAGGGTTCAAAAGCCATCGTACCCCAAAACCATGTGCAAAATCATGCACAAAACATGGGTGGGTCCGCATATGAGTGGGGCCGCATACCAAAAAAAATTTCGCCGGGGTGCTGCCCCGGACCCAGACAGGGGGGGCTGCCGCCCCCCCTGTGACCCCCCTGCTGTGCCTGGCGCAACGTATAGCGCGTGGGGCTAGTCATGGAAAGAATATAACACATACCCAACAATTAATGCGCATGCCTTACCAATCCATTACTCCTGTACCTTGCCACCAGCGCCTTACCCTTTTCATTTCATTCGGATGAGGACAACCTATCATTTTGAAGGGAGGCGGGGACCCCCAATGTACTTATGAGTGCACTGTCATTCTCTCATTTTATTGTGCCGAATAATACGACATTCCATGATTTCAGCGCATGTGGTATGATAACAAACTCAATAACGGTATTTATACTTATAAAACATCACATAACCATTTGTTGTTCCATTACTCAGCTCTGTGCGTCATTGTGTTTTGCTGCTACACTTATCGTTTACAGAGTTACAACACTATGGGAGGAATAGGAGTACGCAGAGAACCATTGATATTGGCTGTCTCTGATGCAACCAAGGAAATCTTAGCTCAGGCTGGGTGGATAACGTTCTTTGCAAGATTTCAACCACCCAACGAGGAAATTTCCATCGAGTTCTTACGAAATATACAGAATGGAAATTCGGTGGTAAGGGGAAGGAAAATCACAGTATCATACACGGTGATAGCAAAAGCATGTGGGTTACCAGCAGAGGGACCTGTGTGGTCTAGCAAGCGGTTGAAGCTGCGAGACGCTATCAAAGTTTTCAGAGACGAAGGACAAGAGCTGGTCAAAAAGGGCAAAGGCGTTCGGCCATCCTCTCTTGGAGAACCATGGGGAGAGCTAGCAAAAATCGTGTAGAACTACATTACATGCGACGGGTGAAACTATGTGGTAAGGCCACGTCAACTGAAACTTTTAGCAGTTCTAAAACAAAAATGCTTTGTTAATTTACCTGCATTGTTGAACTCTTTATTGCATGACACTGCCAAGAGGCTAAGATAGTCCCGACATGTAGAAACCATGGTAACCCACCATTGTTTGATCAAGCTAATAGTTAGTGATAACCTCACCCAGCAGAAATCAAGCTGGGATGATTGACTATCAGCCCCGGAAGGAGGTTTAGCCCCACCTGCACCTAACTCGGTTCAAAAAAGGAAGAGGACTCTGCTTTCAAGGAGCATACCTCAAAAGCGTAGACAGTCCGCAAGGCTAAGGTCAAGGACAGGAATGGCTGAAAATCCTCAAGATAGTATCATACCTCAAAAGCGCAGATGGTCTGCAAGGTTGGGGTCAAGATCAGTAGTGGCCGAAAAACCTCAAGGCAGTACTAGTCAACCTATAGAATTATCTAGCCTAGTAAGAGAACAATGCTTGCATCCAGAATCGCAAGACCAAGGTATTCCTAAATCAAACCATGAGGAAGAAGTAGAGAATTCAGATGAACAAAGAAATGAATCAGGACTCCCCTCAACACCAAGCATGGGCCCCCAAGGTGATTTGTTGCATGATTTTGAACTTTCCCAGGTCCTGGCCAACATGAGTAATTACATGCACCCTGAAAGCCCACTCAATTTTAACATATAAGCAACCCAATCTCCCTATAATGTTGGCAACACCGAATGCCTATCTCCCTTGACAGGTGCAAGCCGTGAATCAGAAGTCGATGTAGAAACCATTCAGGAAGCAGAGCACCAATCCAGTGACATGCTTCGAGTGGAAAATAGCCAACAATGTTACCGATGAAATAGGTAACCTCATTGTTACCTACTTTTTGAAGTATCAAGAAAAACACCTGATTTTGAAAAAGTGGCGATGCAGAATCAAGAAAAAAAAATTTGAGCATGTTTTTGGCACTTTAAGTTTTTTTCATTTTGCTTTTTTTTTTTAATTAATTTTTTTTTAAGTGATGTTTTTGATGTCGATTTTGAATAGTAGTGGTGTATCATCACCAACGTTTTTTTATAGGATTGATTTTGACACTATATATTTTCTAATGTCTTCTTCTTCTATGAGAAGTTTATTCTTAAGTACATTTATGTACTTGTGTTTTAAAAATAAAAAAATGTATTTTTTTAAATAAAAACTTGTAATGATATCTTCACTTTTTCACATACATAAAAGATGGAAAAAGGGTCAATATTCTAAAATTTATATTTTCTACATGTTTATGTATTGTTAAATAATTTTTCAATGCACATCAAAAAATTGTCGCTAAAAAACCAATATTTTGAACCATATGACAAAAAAATACAAATTTTCAATATAAATACAATGCAAAAAATACACTTTTACAGAGTTTTTGTTGGAAAAAACATGCTAAATAAACTAATTTTTTGGGAGAATCTTAACAAAAAAACTTAAGAAAACAACATTTTTATTGAATTTTATGTCAAAAAATAATAGCAATCACATGTTTTTTGCAAAAAAAAAAAGGGTTGTTCTCATAAAATATCAAAGTCTAAACATTACAAGTAAAGCTGATTAATAGTTCTAAAAAATAAGCTTTGTTTGCAAGCATAACTTAAACATCATCAACAATATCAACTAATACATCTTCAACATCATCTAGAACAGCATTGATGGCGTCTTCCGCAACATTTTCTTCTTCATTTTGATCATTGTCGTCTTCTAATGGATCTTTCATGTCAGCAAATCTTCCAAAGTGTCCCTTTCCAATCATTCCATATAATGGTGGTTGAGTTTCCTTTGATTTTTTTGCCACACGTGATTCATTAAAATCTCCTTTCCTCAAACCAACTTCTTGCTTTGCATCTGGAAGGAATTTAAGAGCGTTAATTCTTTGTTGAATAAATTTGCATTGAATTGGGTCTTTCTCAATGGCAATGCAATTTCTTCCTTTTAGTAGGCAACATGCTAGTGTTGTACCTAATCATCAGGCACAAAAAAAATAAGTAAGAAAATTAGTATGGAGACATAAAAAGTAAAAAAGACAATATTTAAATTTAAATTTGTATAGTAAAACTTACCTGAACCTCAGAATGAATCCAAAACCCATTCTCCTTCATTTGAACATAGATCTATAAGATAGTTAATCAATGCTTGTGGTTTTTGATAAATGTTAACTATATCTCCTTTTGCATCTTTATCCTCATATGTTAGTTTTCATACAACTGCATCATAAACCAATACTTGACTATGACTCTTCCCATCTACTCAATTCATAATAATACGCTTATAGCTATCATCTTTTGTCCAACATTCAACATGGATGAACTCACAATCATTTATAATAGGCTGATCTTCGGAAGAAACAATATTTGACTTTTTCTTGTAACATAACGTAGTAAAAGTTCAATTAAATTTTACATGAATAAAAAAATTTAGGAGGAATCAAACATACAATTTCAAATTCTTACCATGTAAGTTGCGTCCTTGAGTTTTATTTACCCTTGAAGCTTTTTAATAACATTGGAAACTGTGTGTCTGAATGAAATGTCACAAATCTCCAAAGTGGTGATGTTGTCACTTCTTGAAAACCCGTAACCACTTTACTAAAAGCTTGATAAGTATATGGTTCTCTATCATATTCAACGTCTGGGAAATTGAAACCATGAGGAATATCTGCAATAACTAGGCCATATTACCTTTTAGGTATTAGTGATGCAATGTCTTCAAAGTCACCTTGTATTATTTGATATTGGACACTGTCGAGCCCATTCCAAATGTAATGATTAAGAGTAGGATCTAGTTCAACATTCATAAGACGCTTCCTTCTCATGTTCTCCATCTTAAATTTTTCAATAAAAATTTTGAAAGTATCTGGTACTCCATTTCCATCCTTCTTCGACATCTTTAATGACATATATATATATATATATATATATATATATATATATATATATATATAAGTAATAAAATAAAAATAGTTTAAATATGAATAAAATGAATTTATAAATCAACATACCTTATTGAATGCAATATAAAACTCTTTTAGTGTTGATGTAGAACTTGCTTCTGGGTAGTTGCATACAACATCATCCCAACTGTCTTCATTCAACATTTTAACCATGTGTTCTTGTATTTTCATAAAAATTTTCTGACTGAATAAATCAAGTTAAAGCGTTAATATATTGACATGTATAACAAATTCTACCAACATCATTATGTTTTATTTAAAAGAAAATTATAATGAAAGAAATAATTCAAGAAACTTACTTTTGAAATTCTGCACACATTTCTTCCATTGATAATTCACCCGACTTCACACAGGCTAATACTGATTTTACTAATTTATCATCCTTCACACCTTGCATTGTTCTCCAAGGTGTGATAGTCATATCCTCTGGAATCTGCTTCATTTCAGGACTCCCCTTACTATTGGTACATATTATGGGTTTACTCTTTCTAACCTTCTGATTTTTTATGGAAATATTCTCCCACCGATTAAAAATCTCATCAATCAAATCCCATACCTCCCCAGTTCTAAATGTTAACTGAAAAATGTTATTTGTGCCTCTGAAAAGATTTTTATTCAATTTTCCATCTTTTTCTTTTTTTTCATCAATTTGATAACATGTTTCCATTAAACATTCCTTTCAAAATGCTACACTAACTTGTGTCTTATCCCCACCATATTTTTCTATGAATTCATTATGAATAAATCTGACCCTTTGGATGAAAGTCATTTTCATTCTCTACTCATTATCTACATTATGATCCCATGCCAATAACTTTGATTCCATTTCTGTTAAGCCAGCATAAATGATGCATTTCACTGTTTGAAAAAAATATTTATTGGGATATTCTGCAATCAATTGTCTCTTAGCCTCTATCAAATGGTTCCCTCCAATTACATAATATTTATAATCAAAACATTTTGTCTTGTCAAATGCTTATTTGTTGGGAACCTGACATGGATCGACAAGAACCACATAATCCACCACATGCGCATATGGATTGAACCTGAACAATGTTTTCAGATTATGTACATGTAGGTGATGGGCCTTTCTAATTTGATATTGAGATTGTCCTTCATATGGGCCATAAAATTGGTTAACATTAAGCTCAAATGTTTGGCCACCAAGAATTAATTTATTCTTCCTCAACTCTTGTTGAATAGCATTTTGTTTTGTTTTAATAATGCCATCCTCTAACTCAGCACCTGGTGTTATGATTTCTCTGCTTCCATGAGAGCTTTCAATTTGTTCTTCACTGCTGCTCACGACCTTTACAGGTTCACCAATATTTTATTTCCTAGTCTTATTGGATAACATATCAGTTTTTTTATAAACAAGCTCTCCTTCATGAGGTAAAAGAGAGACATCTTTTGCAATTTTTCTTTTTGGTGTCTGATATGTTTTCTCCTTTGCACAATAGTTCTCATCTGCTCCTCACTAATTCTATCATAATTTTTTGTTTCATGTTCAAAACCTTCAAAAGAAACATGTTTAAGTTTACTAGATTGACCCACCTTAGTGACTCTTGGTTGATCCCCTCTTTGTACTGTTGCAGTGTCACGAGCTATTGCTCTTTGCTTCAATCTCCTTTCCTTTGCTTTGTCTTTGTGGAAAGTTTTGATCACATCCATAACATTTGGCACCAACATATAAATACCTTCAAACATGTTTGAAAGACCCAGAACAAAATCCTATGAAACAAAATAAAACATGTCAATGATCAATAATTTATAAAAAAATGAATCATCCTTACAATAATGCATAGAGGAAATAAAAATAAGCATATTTACAATGTTATTTGCAATGTTGCTTGATATGTATTTAGAAAATTTTGAAGATATTTCATCTGTGTCATACTTGACGATTAATAGACGATATCTAACTTTCTCACGTTTTTTAGCCTTCCTTGCAAGAACATAAATAGTGTTTGTATTCGAGACCATACATATCTCTCATACTCTACCCATCACATCATATGGCTCATTTAAGTCAGTCATACCACAAATCAAATAGATGTGTATATCAGCCTCCATTTCATTGTCTTCAAGATGCCATGAGAAATCGGTTTTATCTATTTCCTCGATGTTCTTCCAATCAGAAATAAGTTTTAATGAACCTGGTGCCCCACTTGCTTGACTTTTATTAGTGTGTGCAACAATGTCCTTATTGCGTCCAACAGTGTCCATAGTGCGTCCAACTGCAACTTTAGATTTGGGAGTTGTATCCATAGTGCGTCGAGCTGCAGCTGTAGATTTGGGAGCTGCTGCCCTAGGTGCATAAACATTCACATAAATCTTTTTTGATGCCATTTTCGTGATAATATATATATATATATATATATATATATATATATATTAGTTAATGGAAAAATATTGCAGATAAAATAAATTTAATAAACAAAATTGATTTCTAAAACTAGATAGCTTAAAATTAAAGCAGTAATTTAATTTTAATTTAATTTTACATTACATAGCAATTAAATAAAAAAATTATAAACTTAAAATTATAAAAAATTAATATAAAAGTTTATAAATTTATATAATCTTTTAATATATTTGAAAATTGCAAATTTCTATTTCACATTACAT